>JAOQGH010000069.1:11799876-11948433 GCA_025769975.1 Gallinago jamesoni | reverse complement strand
TGGACTCTTTCCAGTAGCTCCTTGTCCCTCTTGAACTGGGGAGCCCAGAACTGGATGCAGTATTCCAGTTGTGGCCTTACCAGTGCAGACCAGAGAGGGAGAATGACCTCCCTTGACCTACTGGCCACACTTTTCCCTATGCAGCCCAGGATTCTGTTGGCCTTCCTGGCCACAAGAGCACACTGCTTGCTTGTTGTCATTTTGCTGTCTACCAGTACCTCCAGATCTTTCTCTTCAGAACTTGTGTCCAGGAGATCCGCACCTAACCTGTATTGGTGCCTAACATTCTTCTTCCCCAGGTGCAGGACCCTACACTTTTCCCTGTTGAACTTCATGAGGTTCTTCTTTGCCCAGCTCTCCAGCCTGTCCAGGTCTTCCTGTTTTAAACAGGAAGAATTGCTATGTACTACTTGTAAAGCTTTCATGGCTTGCTTCATTTTACTTTGTATAACTCACCTTATTGGCAACCAGCAGAAACCTGGGGAAGTGGTCAGACAATGTGGTTTGGACACCTAATTTACAGATCTAATTGCCCCCTGGCAGTTAGGCATTTGCCTCTGAAAGCTTCTGATTTGCATTTAACTCAGCTGTTGAAAGTAGCTGATGTGAACAACATATCCGGTGAGAGCACTTGGGGAGTGTAAGGGGGATAGAAAATCTAAAATAACCTCTGAAGTATTTGTCAAAACTATTTCTGAACAAATAGTGTATGTAAAATACATGCCAGAAGAGTCTAGGGAGATGGTTTACTGCTTTGTATCTGGGTATGGGTTAGAAAGTAGCTAGTAGCCTTACTCCTTGTGTAGCGTATACATTGCTCAGATTCATCCTAGTGATAATGTTAGAGATCATACCTATGCTACTTCAGTGTCAAGAGTCTATATAATAAGCCAACTCCATCTCCAGATCTCTCTAGATTGCCTGAACAGTGATGGAATACAGTCAGGTCAAGAAATAACCAAATGAGACTATTTCAGAGTGTTACAGAATCTGTAAGGCTTAGTCAAGTCTGTGTTGTAATGTTTCTGGGAGAATATTTTATGCTTACTTTTGTTTTCAGTGCTCTATCTGGGAACCAGAAGTTGTTCAAATCCAGAGAGGATACCTAAAATCTCAGTCTAAAAGTTCAATCTGACTCAAATTCCAATAATAATGAGTTTCTGTTGTAAGGAAGTTGATTTGGGGAAAGTTTGGTTAGGGTGAACATGTAACAGTTATCATTTTCAGTTTAAAGGGTACAGGGGAGGCTTACAAGTACTCTGTAGAGCTGGAAGGAATAGGGGCAGGAAACTGCACACAATCGTGTAGACACACTGTCAGTTTCAAAACTGAAGAGTGTAGGTATGGTTTCACGTCACCCTCAACCTGTAATTCAGCTGGGGCTCTATCAAGTAAGAAATCTTCATGATGCAGCCATAGGTCTTAGATTTAGTTTTTAAAAGATACTTACTGTTATTTAATAATATTTATATAGAAAAGTTGATCATCCCTGGAAATTAATTTCACTGGAGCGTTCTCTCCAGATGTTTGTATGTTCTGATCTGATGAACTTGTGATTAAATATGTCTAAATTTTTATTTTTCCCATAACATGAGTAAATGTTGTGACTAGAGTAGGTTTACCAAGAGAAATAATGGGTCTGCAGTGTGTCTTGCAGTGTCCTTCAATTCAGGATCTGTGGGAACTCCTCTGTACTCCTGTGACTTCATGCAGCTGCTGGCTGTCCTGTGCTAATGTAGGGTGCCTATTAGACCAGCATGGTAAAGCACCTTTTTTTCAGTTTAAACTTCGTGAAAGATGGGAGGAATTGGTGAAATTATCTAAGATTTTCAGTCTAAGAGAAAGCTAACTGAATTCAGAGGCTTCCTTTACAGTGACAACATATTTATCTGCCAGTGCACTGATAACTTTTCACTCTGTCCTGACTTAACCTGGGACCATCGTAACCAAATTAAAGAATGGCTTTATAGCTACCTTGAAAGAACAGACCTTGAGAGTTGATGCCACTTGTGCCTCACTTCTAAAGCTATTTCTCTGTCCCCTATTCTCTGCTTTTGCTGATACCACCACTAAGTGTCTTCACAGTAAAGCCACTCTTTACTACTCTCTCTGAAAATTTGCAATTATTTTTCCTATTTACTACTAAGCTCATTCTTCTTCCTTATCATTAACATGTTCACCTGTGTACATATTATGTTTTAACTATTGAAAGCACTGATCTATTTTCTGCTACTCAAAGTCCGGAGTAGAGTATCAGGAGGCCAGTTAATGGTAAAATCAGGAAGGGCTAAATAGTTGTGCGCTTTTCTAACAGAGCCAGGATGTCCATTTATACTATGAAAAGCAGCTAAAACAGAGCACGGAAATTTCAAGAGATTTGACAGCAAAGGTCTAAACTACTTATCCTACTTACCTGTCCTGCTGGATGCATTTTTCCAGGTCTTTTGTCTGTGTGGGCTACACATCTTATTTTAGTACAGTAGTTACAGTTGCTTCACTATTTACATTTCAATTGCCCAAGAGAGGGACGAACTTGATTTATAACAACTTCAGATTCTTTGCCTTTCCCAGTGTGATGGGAACTAAGACTGATGATCAAAACTTTCCTCTATTGTTGCCAAGCTCAGTGAGTCCTGGGTGGTAACCACCTCACCTTACATAAAAGAAGTCAGGAGAAAAAATGTCCCAACGTCTACTTTAGGGCTTTATTCCCTCTCCACCTGCAGTCATGCTATGCTGCTATTGTAATCCCAAACAGAAAGAGAACTGTAACTGCCTGGACATGCTGACGATCACAAAAGCTAAGTTGCATTGTAATGCAGCCAGTGTGTTAACTGATGGAAGAGCACATGGAAGAACACTGTAAATTCTTTAGCACTTGACATCTTTCCATTGGGCTTAGATGTCTTCCTAAAAACTCTACAAAATTTAATCACATATAACTGGCTTTGACTATGTTCACTTACACAGCAGGCATGACTGTGTGCTTTGCAGGAATAACTTCTGCAGTACAGAAAATTCCTGGTGAAACTTCTGAGGCCTTTTTTCAATCTAAAGAAACTCAAATTAGATGAATGTATTGGTGTCTTCTAGCCTTCATATCTTTATGACATGCAAAGATGCTGTAAAATATAAATAAAGGGGCTTTGTGGACCTAATGTCCCACCGATGATTACTAGATCTGATCCACAAGTTGACTTAAACTAACAACACTGTGTATGTCCTGAGCCCGTGTAATACTGGGAGTGCACAGGTGTCTGGGTCAGAGTGTGTCCTCTCGAGCATCCCAGCACCATTCTGGATCTGCCATGGAATAGCGCACTGTACACCTGAGCATATTTTGGCCCACTGTATTCACTGTAGACAACTACAGGCTGTAGAATTCAGAATCAGGTGTAAACAAGGGTACAGTTAAGTTTAAACCAAATAACACTTTCCTGTAACAAGAATAGAACTGAAAAGGAAATAATTACATTGGGAAGAAAGTGGCTTTTAGTGAGTATTTCTAGGAAAGAAGCAATAAGTGTTTGGCAATAGATAAGTGTATAAGAAGCCTCTGATTAAAAAAACATGTAAAGGAAGTTCCCCTTTTTTACCACTCAGAACTTTACTTCCACAGCCATGTTCATAGGGATTATGCACAACTACAAGCACAACGCAGTGGCCAATGGATCTTATTCAGCAAAAGAAACCCAAATCTTCACAGTTGCTTTATTTTGGTTAGCAGCAGAGAACAAAAAAAAACCCCAAACTCTTTAGTGAAGATGAACCTTTGTGCTCACAAGCAAAAGCAGGGCAGGCGGTAGTGATTCACAGAAGGAGACAGAACTCTTTAAGAATGACGACTGGATTTGTCATTCTTCTACACGGCTGGGAGCTTCAAGAAATATACCTGTAACTGAGATTAAAATGACAACAGATAGGTGATCCTACTCTGCCTTGCTAATATTATCAAGAGGAGCAGAATGAAGGAAGCAGAGCAAATGTGGCTTGTGGCATGGCTAGCTATTTGCTTTACTCTGTTTGGCTGCTCTTCCATCCTCACAGTATCTGCTCCTCTCGTAGCTGAAGACTATAGGGAAATTGCTTTGCTATGCACAAGCAGCATCTCTATTATTCTTGTCTTCAGTGGTGACATCCAAAGCACGTTACTGAGGACCAGACAGAGGGGAAATACTTTGGGCATGTGGCTAACTCGCCTACCTGGCAGTCAGGAGTTTATATTCTGACTTTTTTGCCTTTGCTGCACTTGAGCAGTGGTTACATGTTGGGGTGGGTGAGAGAAGTTGCTCTTTTCTTTATGCTCTCTGTTGGCTGGCGTTTCTGTTATTCCATGGTGACACAGAGCAAATTGGACCCAGGTGTAGCAAATTTGGCTGCTATGTTGAAAAACAGCTGTGGAGGAAAAAGTCAGATACAGTGACATACTTCTCAGTACTATGCAGAAGTATGACAACAGACAAGTCAGTGGAAAGGAAGTCTTGAACAATGCTTCTTTGCAATTGGGAGAAATACCCTGGGAACCTGCTGCACATGCAGTTGTTAGCTTACACTTTGACTGCATGGAAAGCAATGTGGAATCTGAATTAAGTCACATTTACACAGCCTTTGTCTCAAAGCTGGAAATAATGAATAAATGTATTGCTCACACAGCTGTCAGCACTGTGAATGGAGAGGTGGAAAGAGAGCCAGGGGCTGAATGACAGCCCAGCATAACAGAAAGGCTGACACTGGATCTGAAGGAGAAGGTTCAGGAGGTGGGTACACTGTTCAATAGAGGATTAAGTACAAGCTGGGTGTAGAGTATTGATGGCTAGATACGGTCAGTGTGTTGCCCTAAGGGACACTTTTTTCTTGAATGTTGAAAATAGCATCAGTGCTGACTGCAGCTGAAGCCTCACTTCTTGTAAATGACTTCAATCATAACAGAATTAGTGTGACCACAGCTTCACAGTGGGTAAGGTTATGCTTGTCATTCAAGAGGCTCCTACTGAGCATTCAGTAACTCTTCATGGCTCAATTAACCAGGTTCTCTGAACACCTACAGTTCTATTAATTAGCTCTATTCGTTAGCAAGTGTTTTACGGCTGCAGCATGGTATGTAAATTCACCTACTGTGAAAACAAATGTATGTTTCAGTCTTCAATAAGCAAAGAAGCCTCAGTCTTGCTGCCTGTACAGTCAGGGGAGCAGGGCTGGGCAGTATCCCAGCCAGACCCTGGTGCTCTCTGTGGGACAGAGACCCCCCAGGGTCCTCATGAGTGACACAGCCACGCTGCAAGTGGTATTACTTTAACACTGTCCCTTCCCCGTTAACTATAAATATCGCAATCTCTTCAGAAAATGTGGCTTTGCTCTGGTCCTAAGCATGGCTCACATTCCTCCATAGTCCTTTACCAGATTGACTGTTTACTTGACTTTCCAGCCACAGCCAGGAGTGAAAAGGTCAGAGGAAAGAGCTGGACAAGTGGGGAGGGACTGGAAGCACCCCTCTTCATATTCTATTTAGCAGGGAGGATTAAAATCACTGCACTGTTATGTGTTTCCATTGCTTTAGGTGCAGAATACAGCAAATTCCCTATTTGACCTTGCTGGTACTTCATTAAACAGAGGATGAGAGATTTGACAGCTGGAATTACTACAGGAATCTTCAGAAGACTCCTGCTATGCCCCTTGGATGTATGTGACACAGTCATTAAATCAGTGCACACAGGTAAGCAGGTATTTCAGAAAGCCCTTCATTAGCTCTTACACAAGCCAGCTTTTTCTCCTCTTTCCTTAGAGAACTTCTATATAAATCAGACCTTCTTGTCCTTACTTATAGTTTTGATTATATTTTTTTTCTGAGTTATCCCACATTTGCATTTCATGTTAAAGACAAAATGAAGGGATTTAGGCACTTCATGTGGGAGGATATGTATCATTTCTCCTAAACTGACACTAAAGCAGTAAAAAGGAGAGAGAGAAAAAGTAGGTTTGTTTCTGCCAGGAAGAAAACGAAGTGGGCTCAATCCTTTGCTTTTCATTCCATGCCTCTCAGCGGGAAGCCCCTTACCATATATCTAGGTCTAGGGTTTTTTGTGTTTATCAGGGGTAGTGGAGAACCTTCTAATCTACATTTTGCTTGTTCTACCACTAATGCTGTCATGTGGGCACTCATTAATACAGCAAGGCAAGAGTCACTAGTTTGGAGCCTGAAGGGTTAAAAGAGACTACAGTGTGAGGCTGAGAAAAGAGGACAGGGAAAGGGATAACAATCTCTGCTGACAGCAAACCAGTTTGGCAGCCTTCACCCTACTGACTTTTTTTTTTTCCCCAATTTTTTCAATTTAACTTTTTAAAGCTGTTCACATTCAGGCAGTCTTATTTTGCTCTGCTCTGGTACCTGCTGCATAGCACAGCATTCACTACTTTCCCACTTTATATCCTTGCAGCTGATGTGGGAAAATGCATCATTTCACAACTAATTGCAGTTTTAGAATTAAGGAGAAATACTGTCTGCTAATCTCAGCCAGGGGTGGCTGACAAGGGAATGGGAGACTGCTAGGCTGGCCTAATCAAACGCACATTTTTAGGGAAGCTGCATAGTAAAGGGTTGCATGATACTGCCTGTATGCTCTTTCTTTTTCCCTTTTTCACAATATCCAGTGCACTCTGAGCGGTCCTTAGTCATGTTTAAGGCGGAAACCTATTTATACCAAAGAAACATCAATTATATTAAACAAATTGTTCAGTAAGAAACACTCTATAACACATACTCGATGTTTCTTTAAAGTGGCTTTAGCTTTGAAAGGAATGTGAATTACAGTAGAGGAGAGACCTTTTATCTTCCAAACTCTAAAGATGACTTCATTTACTGCTTACAGTTACTGTAAGATCTGTGCTGATAGGGTACATTTCTGTGAAAGACTCTATGCCTTCTTTGAAGTGATTTGGTTCAGCTGGTTTTCTAAGTCAGCTTTTCATGGATTTCAGGAAATTCTTGGGGGAGGGGAGAATCACTTTATCTTAATGCCGGTGACATTTTGCCAAATTAGGCATCTCAACTCATTCACAGTTACAGCTCTCTGGGGCATTGATTTTGCATTTTATGAGCAGATTGAAATCTAACGGTACCTTCACCAGTTTCCTACAGATGGTATTACAAAACAGTCTAACGTATTTTAACTTTCTCTGAATGCAGTTCAGCTACTAGAAATTATAGCTGCAAAACCATAGGCTTATGTTCTCTGAATCCTGTCATGGAGCTAAGTCATAGATCCTTTAAAAACATTGAGTCTTTGCTCTGTAGATAACCAGAAATTTAAGACAAGGAATACCTTTTCTCTAAGTCTAAGGATGTCTGTGACTTTGCCATTTTGTGTATGCCAATTTAATGTGGGAACTAAGCTATCCTTCCCCCAATGCATCATAATGATACAGTGTTCATGGCCTTTTAAAGCGTGTGAATGGCATTTCTGGACAGTTTTATTTTTCCTCACCGACGTTCATGTGGTTTGGTTATGTCAGACAGTAACCTCATCTTGCTTAGAGCCTTGTAGCTTTTAATAGAAATAAGGCAAGTGAGAGTTGGTGCAATTAACTCAGCCAAGGGTTCCATTCACTCTTTCAAAAACTGTGCACAGCTGTAGTCTTAATACGCTGTTCCTGCTCTCGTGAATTCAGAGGAGAGCTAGATTCTGTGGCAGATTCATCCTGCATACAATTTCTACTTGCTTGCATCATTCTAGTTTAGTTTTTTGGGGGCAGGAATCCTCTCTGCTGGACTAGCACTAAAACAGGCTAAAGCAGGACATGGAATAAGTATTGTCTGTACTTACACACTTACACACTCAATTAGCAGTTAAAGTTTAGCAGCAGGATACATACCAAAGCTTTTAAAACTAAAAACAGAGATGCTATTATTTTTAAAAACTTTCACAATAAAGTTTATTATGTTAATATAATTAAAAATATTATAAAATAATAAAATATTCTGCTTGGCAGAAAAATTACACCAGGGTTTTAAAACCCCAGTTTTGTGCAAACAGTTTTTGTAAACATAAGAAGTCAAGTGTTCAGGTTCCATCCCAAAATACAGTAAATTGCTACAAAAATAAGTTTGCTCACTGTCAAACATGTTTAAAAACCCAGAAAGCTGGATTTCTTTACACATCTCTCATGCGTCCCTATGCAGTTAATGCTGTACTTATATCTGAAACGGGAAGGATTTCAGATAGTCCTTTAAAACAGGATTGAGGGGGATCTGGTTTAAGTTCTCTCTTCCAAAAGTCTTCACAATGCTCTTCCGGCAGAGCTCCTGCAGGGGCTGCACCCGGACTTTGCGCAGGGGGGTAACCAGTACCTTCCTTGGGGACCTTAGGTAATGTTCCAGCAGCTTGAAAAGACAGTCAAAAGTCTCTTTGCTGCCATCCAGGCTGAACCGCCCGGTCTGAAAGTTTATCCGGATGCTGGTGGGCCCAGTCGCAGTCTTAACACTGATGGCAAAGAAGCAATTCTTTTGTGTGCTGTCCCTGATGAGGAAGGTGCCCTCGGGCTCAGACTTCAGCTTCTCGTGGGCAGCACTGACAGTCAGAGGTCCCCAGTAGAAACCACAGGCATCCAGCAGGCTGCTTGCTCGAGTGATGCTACTAAAATCCGCTTGCGAGCGAAAAGTTCGGAAGTGCGTGTTGCTGTGGGCCTGCACAGTGCCGGGCCGGCCGGGGCCGTGGTAGCCTCGGGCCTGTGAACGATCCCGTGCCGGAGGGTCAAGTAGACATCTCGGGTCTGCTGCAACTGCATTATCTGCTGACACCTTGCTGTGCGCTACCATCCTACAGCCGAGACCAGCGGATGCGGTCTTCCATAGCGTCAGTGGCTACGGCAGGGCAGCTTTCCAGCAGCTATTCTGAAATGCCAAAGAGACACAATGTGAGATCCCCAGAGAAAAGCGGCTGCAATCTCTGAATGACCAAGTCTTCCATTCACAGGCCTCCCACCCATTATAAGATAATAAAATATTCATTTGCCAATTTACACTGGGCAAACAACTGCTCGCTTTCTGACAAGATTAGCAGTCTATCGCTATGGCAAAGCCCAAAGCTCCAAAAATATTTAGCAAGGATCATTAACAGCTTCAGAGGATAAGGCAGTTTCCCTGCTATGAGCCCACAGAAGCATACTGAGACCCAAAGTGAGTCAAATGAGAAGTTCTCTTGCGTGTGCTCCATCAGGTCCTCCAGTTTTAGAGAACAAAGCAACAAGGTTTTTTGCACTCTGCAAAAAATTTCTGTGCACCTCCCTCTTTCCCTTCCCCAATCCCAACTGAGATTTCAAACTCAGACAACATCGTTATTTGGTGCATTGTGTGAAAAAGAGAAGGTGAAGGAAATGTAAACTCTGCAGCTGGGCAGGTCTCCGGATAATTGGGGAAGAGGGTGAGATGAATAGATGCCATTGTGCGACTGAAATGTAACTTGGAAGGGCAGCCTGTAAGACTGCCAATTTACACAGTAATCCTAAAACTACTTTCCTCTCTCCTGTTAACCTGAGGCTCAGCCATAAAAGGCTATTTCCCATTTTCCCAACTTTCCCTTGGGACAGCAATGCTACAACCTCACTAGCTTACACAAATCAACCTCTATGAACCCTTAAAGCATTACTCCTCAGTCTCTCTCTCTTTTTTGTATTACATGCACTTTAAGTGGCCCAATGTAAATTGCTTCCTATTGATATATCTTTCAGCATGAGGGACTAAATTCATCCCTCGTGTTACTTCAAAGGAATTAGCAGTGCTGCACCAGGAATGAGTTTGGCCTTAAATGTCTACCTCTGACAGTGTGGTTCGATACATCTCCGCCAGCTGCCTTGACCTTACTGGCAAGCATAGATTTTAGGATTTATCCCTGTAGTCAGATATAGATCTGCAGCAGCAGCTTGTTGAGAAACCTTGAAGTATTCTCAGAAATGAATCCCTCAGCTATCTTACAGTTCAGGGTAACATGCTAATGAGGATTTCAAAGAAAGTACACAGCTGGATTCCTGTCTGTGCTAATTTAGCCACTTGATGTTTGGTTTCGTTTAGGTCACATTACCTCCTGAAACAGCAAAGGAGGTTGTAAAATCCTTATGCTGGCAAATAACACGCTGAAAGTAGCACTGGGCTTTCTTTACACAGCAGAAGGAAAAGAAACTTATGTCAGTTTTTCCAATTATTGGGCCAGGATTATCGCTCAGTATTTAAAGTTAATAAAAATTAAATTTCAGGGTACTCCGGTGAGAAATAACCACTAAGCTCGAGATCTGAAAGTCACAGGGCTCCCCAGCACAAGCTGTCCATCGCCCAGAGAGTTTGTGGTGCCTTTCCGAGAGGGCACAGAGCAAACAGGGGGCACGCCAGCCTTTACGGCCTGAAAGCGGTGGCGGCCGGTACCGGGGAGCCGCGTCTCTGCCGGAGCGGAGCGTTCGGCGGGGCCCGGCCCGGCCCGGCCCGGCCCGCCGCACCCCGGGTGTGCGCTCCGCTTCCACCGCCGGGCCGGGGTGCGGGTCCTGCGAGGGGAGCGGGGCCCTGCAAGAGCCACTGGGTGGTCGCTTTATTGTTTGTTCCCGCAACTTCACACCAGGCACGAGAGCTCCGTCTTGAGCGCGGACGTTGAGCCAAAAGGAGGGAAAAACAAACAAACAAAAAAAGAACCAAAAAAAACCAAACCCCAAACAAACAAAAAAAAGCAAAAACCCCCAAAGCCACCACGCTCTTGCCCAACAGCCACGGGCTCCCTTGTCGTGCCTCCGAAATCTGACCTCTTCTAACCGCGGCGCGGGAGCCTTCCGATGCGGTTCCCGGAGACCCCGCGGGACAGAGACCCCCCCTTACCTTCGCCCGGGGCGCCGCGGGCGGGGGCCGTCCCCGGAGCGCGCAACATGCGCGCAGGCTGCGGAGAGGAGAGGGGCCGGCTCCGGCGGCTAGTCCTGGCCCCGGCGGCTAGTCCTGGCCCCGGCGGCCGGCTGAGCATCCTCCGAGCGGGGGCCCTGCCTGGCGCCGCAGCGAGCCGGGGCTCCCGCAGGGCGGGCGGGCGAGCGGTACCTCCGGCGCTCTGGCCCCGCGCATCGCCTCTGCTTTCTATTTAACGCGGCGGCGTTGGTTTTCTGCCTTAAGGCTCCTCCCCTGCCTTCTCCGAAAACACGTGGCCACCGCTTCACTTTCACTTTCCGAATGAGGCGGCTCTTGGGGGGGGCACCGACGGGCGCTGCCCCCGCTGCGGAACCCCGGCGGTGGGGCTGCCTGCCCCCGACGCCCCCGCGGGCTCCCCTGTCCGCTGGTGGTGGTCTCCCCGACTAAATCTGGTTTTTCTCTTTTTTCCCCCGTTTTTGGACAGCCCCAGCGAAGCGGTGGTGCAGAACGTGCCCCTGGGTGCAGGGTCAGGCTGGCTCGGACAGGAGAGCGCTGAGGGCACGGGGAGGCGAGGGGACACTAGAGGTAGGTGGTGACACGGCTCTGGCCTGGCAGCTAGCTCAAAACATGGGGGACAATGGCAAGAAAAGCAACCAAACGACCAACCAACATGAGAAGTTTTAACATGAAGATAGCTGCTCTCCTCAAAGCTAACAGGTCAGCATGGACAGAACAGGTGAGGGGGCTTAATGTATAACTTAAATGTCCAAGAAGGGGAGCAAATGTAGACCAATAATAATTTTAAAGTGTGAAAAGCATTCAAAGAAATCTATGATCCTTCCACTGAGAGGGCTCTGCAGATGCTACACTGGGTTTTGAGTTCTCAAAACAGAATTTCCCTGGGGTTTTCTATAGGGTAATCAGATTTAAAAGTAACTGTTCAAATCCCCAGCTGTATTTATAACCTCGTCAGCAGCCAGTGCAGGAGGCTTGGGGTGCTGTTCTGCTCACCCAGACAGAGATTTGAAACCTCAAGTACCCAACCAGTGTCTAACGTGCTCCCTTAAGCAAGCCCCAGTACAGTGTGCTATCTACCAAAGAGGATGTTTCTTAAAGCAGTAACCAATACCTGTTTAAATGGCCAGGGCGCCTTTCTTCTGGTTATTCCTTGTCTTTTTGGAAGCAAAGTACCCTAGTATGTACCTTGTGCAGTAATTCATCTGCATAGGCCTGTGCAAAAATGCTGAAGACTTGTGGCTAATTCCACTGACTCTTGAATCTGGTATCAATAGACGAATGCGTTGCTTCCAGAGCAATGGCTGGGGGCATGCAGTGGGACATGGGGGTTTTGCAGCCAGAGTGCTGCTTTACATCAGGAGCAGAGAGAGGATGTTTTTCCCTTTCAGTCAACAGTGATGTTTTGTGACAATTAAATGTTTCTGTCAGATGATTAAGAGGACAGGGGCTGGCAAAGACTTGTGAGTTGTCCTTTGGGATGAAGTTGAGGGAATGTATTTCCTGCTTTGAGACTGAACAGCGTGGTAACAGACTGAATTAACCCAATGGCAATACATGCCTTACGGTGATGTGGAGCCAGTGTACAATAGGTGAACCGTGAAATTTCTGATGATGCTTTAGCCACCAAAATTTACTGCTTATGTTCTGTCATGCAGAAGTATAGTTGTCATGAATTTGGAGAAACAGAGCTCATTGTTCTTTTTAAGACTTGGCACAGAGATTCACTTTGCTCTCAGAATCTTCTTTCAAACAATTTTTGAGCATCTGAGCTTAAGCTAAAGTTTGGCATAAACAGCTGAGGGAGGGAAGCTCAGCTGCTTTTCTGTGTAAAACAAAAGCATGAAGGAATGGTGGAACTGAAACTTACTCTAGAATTTGAACATGCAATAGTGAGAAATATTTTGCCACTGTTTGCTTTGGTGTACTGCGCTCCATGCAGCAAGTGGATTCAATGGCTGTTTTGTTTAAGGCACCGCTCTTGTTCACACAGGTCTTGCCTTTAACAGCTTAAATCCAACTACTTAGAGGAGACAGAGTGCTCTGCGCCAAAGAAAAGAGGTTTGAAGTGCCTAGCTGTGTCGCAAAAGGTAAATTGGAGCCAAAAGTACAGCTCCGATCCACTAACTCCTCACCCAGCCCCCGAGGCGCCCGGCCCAGCTACCTTCCTGTGCTGCCGTGTCCTGGCTCCTGCCACCACTGTGGGTTTAAGGAGCGAGCACAGCACGACTGTAATGCAGCACGGCGGTATGAGTGCTTCTCAGATGAGATGGAGGTTGGCTGCAGGTTGCTGTAGGTGTGCCAGGAAAGCTGTTCCGCTCTCATGTAATTTTTAATTTTGTAAGATCACAGGGGAAAGAAAGATCCTCCAGGTGCACGTGCGGTCTGCCTGCCACATACTGAGTAGTGCAGCTGACAAAGTGTCTGTCCAAAAAGTCTTCCTCATTGAGCAGGAGTGTGGTAATAATATTTAGTTGCAAAGCTTCAGAGCTTGGCAGGGCTCGAATGGGTAGGTGAACTCCCAGTCGCTGAGGAGAGCAATGGAGTGAGCCTGCCAGCTCGGACACCAGCAGCCAAACACGTCAGGTTGCTGCTTGAGGAGTGTGATACCATCTCCATGTGAATTGCAATGACAGTGGTCTGGGGTGCTCCACAAAGTGTCTTAAAAAGGCTTGCCCAGATGTGGGCATCAATTGTAATATGTGAAAGAGACTTGTACAGTGAGTGAAATCTTGTGATAGGAAGAGCTAGGGTTTTAGACTTGAGGGTCCCACAAGTTGAGCTTTCTTGGGATAATTTCAATTTTGCCCACTCAACGTTTCCTTTTGCGACCCCTTATTCCCATCCTTCTGTTTCCTTCCTTACCTCCTCTCCCTCCACTTAATATCCCCCTAACTGGGGCCTTGGGAAGAGCTCCATGCCAGCAGGGTTGGATCAAATGAGGTTGCTCTACCCAGTAGAGGGCAGTGAATCGTTTTGGAGCTGCTGCAGAGCTGCTGGGCAGGGCACCCATGGAAAGGTCTCGAGAAACAACCGTAGTTGAAAGCACTGCTGACAGTTTAGATGATTCTTATCTGTGTTCTGTCTCTCAGCTTAATGAGCAGTTATTGCAAGGTGAATTGGACTTAGCGTCTGTTTGGTAAGTAAAGCCTTCCTTGTGAAATGCCTTTTTTCTCCTCTTCACAAAGTACTATTTCACATGGAGAAACAAACTGTGTTCCCCTTCTTCATTGCTGGTGGTCTCAGAAAAGAAAGGCAAAGTCTGGGGAGAAAGACAATGATTGGGAGACATTATCCCATGCCCCTTTGTCCCTTGTTTCTTGGGGCAGGAAAGTGAACCCTTTTGATCTGAAGGGTTGTATCAATAAATCTCTGAAGAACAAACAGGTTTTGTTAAGAATAGAATTCCTTACCCCTATTTTGTAAACATTGGCTTGGAAAGTGACAGAAAATTCAGAGGAATTACAGGAGGAGCACAGCTTACTGGCGAGAAATGGGGCAGAGGATAGAGGGAATCTCTTCAGAAAGCACAAGGAATATGGATGCCACGAAAGGTCTGCCAGGAGGCAGCAAGGGAAAAAAACATAGTTCTGAAGATGGTTTTGAAGGTAGAAGAGCACTGTATCTGTTGGGGATACATGAGACATTCTCCTGTTTATTAGTTTGTTTTTCAAAAACCCACACTCTTAGCCCTGCTGGCAGCAGTATAATGCAGGCAGAGCTTCCTTTATTTATGATCCAAGCTTTTCCTCACCCTTTGAAACAACCAAGAGGGAGGAGGTTGTGATACCATGTATGGTATTCCCCAGTATAAATTCCCTTATGGGGCACTCCACACCCTGCTGAATTCATCCCCCCTGCTGGGACAGTCCTTCAGAAACAAACAAACAAAAAATATCAAAAAAACTTGAAAGGCTTAGAAAATCAGCAGGCGCTCTCCATTTCAGCTTTGTTCCTAATTTTTGAGAATAAAAGCAGACGCTGATTCTGTTATAAAGCTCGGTTAATTGGCAGGCCAATGTATCTGGCAATTAGAATTTTGGTATAGTAAGTGGGTGATCAGCATGGGAATTAATATGGGAATGTTAAATCAGCTCAGTTGTGTTATTGTTATAAAGACATTTGTCAGTGAGTAATCAAAATATTTTTCCAAGTCTAATAAATTGCTATTTTCTTGTAAGAACAGTTCAAGTAAATAGGGTCACATATTTTACTATTAGTGTTTTGAGGTTAGAGCCTCTCTTGTGCTGATATTGTAAATGGTAGCTCTTACGTGAAAGCGCTTATTATTTAAACTGACCAAATCAGCAACATCATCTTTAGAAAAGGGGAACTGAAGCACCAAGAGATTCAGTGATTTGCTCAAAGTCACAGAGCAAGATAATCTGCAGAAGGGCTAGGAGTGGAACATAATTCAGGTCTTCAGAGCCCCATACTAGAAACTTAACCACAATACCATCCTTCCTGTTTTAGTGGGTTTTGTTTTCTTCTCCGGAATCTGAATTTTCATTTAAACGAAACCCCTGAAATCGGAATTCTTTGATTTTGCAAGTAAATTAGACACCGCACTGTTTCTGAGTCTGCTTTCAGATGCAGTGAAACCAGCAGCACAGAGAGAAGTATGAACCTCCATCACCCACTGTAGCAAGGTATTAAGGTCAGAGTTTGATGTATTTAAATGGGACATGGCCAAAAGATGCAACTATTGTGACTAGATATTTCCTCACACATCTCCATTTCCATCCTATCCATACTACCATTTTCTAAGTTTAGAGATAGTAATTGTGGACCTGATGAATACAGCTCATCCTGTTATCCTTTTGGTCATTTACTTCCGGATAAAATGGCTCTAAAAATGACTCGCTTTACACTGATATTAATAATAATGCTAGGTATCGCTGAAGAGTGATGTGTTGTCACAGCATACACAAGTCATTATGCCAAGAACAAAATACACTTTGAGATGTCACCAATTTGTTATCAAGCCTTGATAAGCATCGTGCCTATACCTAAACGAGGGCAGGCCAGTCGGTTACAAAATTAATAATTCATGCCTGAACTGAAGTTTGTGCTGTTCTGCAGATAATGTACAAGTCAGATCTCATCCAGCTAGGATGGGTGATAGAAATTTGTGGTTTTTTCTTCTAAAAAGGATCACTGTATTAGTTGTAAGAAAGCACCCACGTCTACTAGCTAGGCTGAAAAGCCATGTTTTTTGGATGTTAGGTGAACTAACACTGAGTAAGAGTTGCACCTCTCCCTGCCATAAGTTCCTCTGAATAGTCCAAATTTTCTGAAATATATCTCTGTAAGAGATATAAACTGTTATACTTCAAATAAGTAATAAATTAAGCGTCTGAGGTTATGAGTTCAGTGGAAGTTCTTTTGTTGATATTAACTAAGTCAAACCAAGATTTACATTAGTCCTATGGATTCAAATGCTGAACAGTTAACCATACAAAAATGTGGTTTGTGTTTTCTGCATTTCAGTAGTTTAGACATCCTGCTTGGTAATTACTTGAGTGGAAAAAAAAAAAAAAAAGGAAAGCTTCAAGTTGTTGGTAAAAGCACTGTGAAAGGGCAGCCTGATTTCTGGTGGTTTTTCATATGAATGAGAGATTTGCGTTGCTTAGGCGTGTGTGTGTATGTGTGTGTCCATGCTCCACAATTGATGGAGGATCTCTGAATCCCTAAAAATAATGTTGATGCGAACTGCAGAGGTAGCAGCTGCTGTTCATACAGGGGGACTGCTGCTGTAAATACTGAACTGCACAGTTTAAAGCAGAACCATATGAAGGTAGTTTGGCTTCCAGATACACTTATTAGAGCATAGAGGTTTCGGTGCTGGCTGGAGAAAGATAGACCTTGAATTTCAGAGCCAGTTGCTAATTTTACTTCAGTCTGGCTACTGCAACACCTGAGTGATCCTTTCCAAACTAAGCCAGTACAGGACTCTGCCCCCTTTCTGTTGCCTCCTACACTGCCCCGGCAGCTCTCTCCCTTGCTGTTGAAGCCACATTCTGTGTTTCTCCAGTTCCCCGTTCTTGTGTCTTTTCAGATCCCAGGCCCATGAGAGAAAAGTGGTAACACAGCACAGGAAAATCAGCCTTGGCACTGAACTGTGCTGTGGTTTTTGGAGCCAAGTTTATTGTTTGTACATACTGCTAGAGTCCTCGCAAGCATATATACATGTAATATGGGAAGGGGATGCTGACTGTAAAGAAAGCATGGGACATAAGCTTTGGGGAAAATTTATTTTTGAGTGGGAACCTTTAGGACACCAAGCAAAACATCAGTTCATAATCCCGAAAGGCCTCCAGTGTCTCTTTATTACTATTTTACTGGTATCTTTACCCTCTGCTCTTACAGGTTCCCATTCTTACAAGCATTTACTACCCCTTCTCTTTGTTTTCAGTGCCTGTTTAGATTGTGTTCTGCATGGCTTACATGATTACAAATTTGCATTTGCTGCTGAAGGTGGATGGTGTTGATCCCCTTTCTGGTGCTCCCATGATTCCGTCTATTCAAACCACGTGCAAATGCTGAGCTTCTGCTGAAGTAATTTGAAGGTTGTGGCATCAGTTTCTGATGCATTTCATTCATGAGCACAATCCACATATGAGGAGATTTTTATGGTTGGGGTGAGGTGGAGCAAATGACTCAAATGTTCCCTCACCTTTGGTTTTCAGTCCACAGAAACTGATTAAAATTCATTCTTAGCATGGTCAAATGATTCAGTTCTATTTCCTTGAATGTAGAGAGACTCAATAGTACAAATTAAAAGGAAAAAAGTGGTCTTGGCCTTAAAGTGAACAAAGACTGATACAGTGCTACTACAGGAGACAGATGTAGCATATGGAGAAATCAGAAGGTGATGGCATAGCAGCATCTTGCAGCTTCTCATCCAGATCCAGGAGGACAATCATACTTCTTTCACAATGCACTGAGACACTTTCAGATTACTTGATTGGATTTTTAATATCTGAAGTCATCAAGTCTGGATCTGAAAAAATCACTATTAATACTTAGCTTTGAGAAAACACATTTTGTGGGCTGTCCTTCTGCATGATATTCTGACCTCCGTATTCCTACTGTGATTACTGTAATCTATCTTGACAGATCTTTTTTACAATTGCAGTCTAATCTCAAAATCATAAACCACCCAAACTCTTATGATGATGAAATATTAGGGTCATGCAGTATCTAATAACTCTTATACTCAACAAATAGAAACTAGTGAATGTGCATTTTTTATTCTACTGAAGAGATAGATCCTATATATAGGTCTCCTATATAAGTCTATATTGTCTTATGGCCTTGGCTATTTATGTAACATATATCTGCAAAGATGTAGGCAAGAAATAGCTAATAGGAGTTTTAATTTCTCGGTTTTCAAAGTACTGAGAAATAAGCCAAATTTATGTTCCTCTCCTGTCCCTGGAGAAAGGATAGGTCCTGATAGGTGACTCAACAGTCTACTTCAGAATACAAGTATTAATTCCTTGTTTGCCAAGAAAAGGAAAGGAAAAAAAAAACCACCATAATTGCTCTTGTGGAAAAAGAATTGGATTTTTTTTCTTCAGACATCCTCTCTCTCCAGATTTATTGCAAACCTCAGCCAATTTTAGATGTGAACGCAACAATCTGTATTCAGAATAGATTAGCTTCACCATATTCCAACTCCAGCAAAATTTCTAGGAATCATGAGAATAAGCTGGCAATTCTTGACACAAGACAAAAGTCCTTTAAATGTAGAATTTTTAGCATCTCTTGTTAAAGTGGTAAATTAGAAACATAATCCAAATATACTAATGAAGCATTCTCTAATTTTAGAAAGACCTACATTAGGTACGGACCTCACCACACAGACTTTTGGATTAATTAAGAAGAAATATTTCATTATGTAAAATTAGTGTAGCTTAGCACGCAGGCCTTGATGTTCCCTATCAATAAATTAAGCAATTGAGAATATGAAAGTGGGAAGAGTGCCCGGCCTGGAGGGTTTCCTTCTGGAGTTCTGGAGGCATCTCTGAATTGTTCTTGTCAGGAGGCTTGACGTCTGCAGTGACTCACTTTTTAAGGGCGGGTCTGTTCTCTGACACTGTGAGAAGTCCTATCATCAGTTATCTTAAACTGGAAAGAAACACTATGCTGTATTTCAATTGCAGATCTATTTCAGTTCATAATAACGTCAAAATACTGGCAAAATATCTGATAATGAGTCTAGGGGAAGCGTCAGACTTAGTCACACACAAATTAAATTGAGCTTGCCAAGGTGACCTTCAAAAACTTATTGAACATAAGAGTAGTGACATCTGATGACCTCAAACCACAAGTCATTCTAATACAGTTTTACTCACAGAAAAACCTTTTGGTAAGATGGCTGAAGCTATTCTTATGCGTAGAGTTTAAATTTGTGCTTCTCTGTAGATCTTTCCTCCAGCTGTCCTGTTCTGGCTCTGTCTCATACCATGACTTGGAGTATGGCCTGAGTAACCTCTCAGTTTCCACAGCAGAGGTTATCTTTGACTTTCCATGGCTTTCCAGGTTTACTTCTAAACAGAATGATCTGTATATTCCTGATACTGCAGCTCCATTCAACATAAATTAATGCAGCCTCCATCAGAGCCCTTCAGAAGTTTTCCAGTTATAGTAGTATATAAACACAGTAACAATAGTACAATGTCTGTGATCTTAGGCTGTTTTTCAGGATTTTTTTTCTTTAATGAGCAAGGTGAACATTTTGTTCTGTAGAATGTGCTGGTTCTTTAATAGCGATGTGATGGGTATGCTATGGCTGTGGAAGGATGCAAATGTGACTTCATGTTGGACTTGATGCTGCTAATGGCAGTTGGGCAAAGATCCCCAAGTAGATTTTTTTAGCAAAATGAAAAAGCAGACTTGCACCCAGAATAGGGCAGTAGGTCCGGACCTTAGCTTTGCTGCTAGAAATAGCTTATTTTTGGAGAGATGAAAAACAAAGACATTTGAGGCTCACTTCTAGTTACATTTGTATTATAAACTTTTGAATTATCTGAAAGGATACCATCTAACTCTCTCCATTTTCCTCCCTTCGTTCTGGCTTTTTATTACTTGGGTGTTTTACCCTTACTTTCTCAGTGTCCCGTTTTCCCCCACACAGTCGCTGGCGGTTGGGCCGCAGAGCGGGGAAGCCCAGGGCGATGCTGAGCACCATGTCAGTGGAGCAATGCCCAGGCATCCCTGCACCGGGGGGTTCCAGGGGTCAGGCCTGGAGAAAGCAGCTTGCCTGGTTCAACCACTGGAAAAAATACGTCCTCACTTTTTGCTTGCTCATGGGATGTACTAAAAATAGTTCACCACTGATAAGTCTGCAATATATAGCAATGTGGTTCCAGCAGTAAGTTGCGTAGCATTCTACACTTTTCTTCCTCTCAATAAAAAACTAGTCCAATTCACACACACAGAGTGGCTTACTCTCAGTGGCTATGTTTACCATCAAAGTTGGTAGCGTTTCCTGAAATTGGTTTCTGATCCCCCTGAAAGACTGTGGGTTTTTCTTTTATTTATTTATTTTTTTAAAGGTTAATTTCAGGGAAACTGAACTATATACATGAAACTCTAAAATATCAACTGTGCAGATAAATTGCGGTATCAAGGGTGTAATGCATGTGACCTGCCTCCAGTTCCCTGAATTCCAGTGAATTCCCAGTTTCCACTAGCGGGTGGCAGGCAGATCTGAGTGTGGTTATTTTCTGTTCATTTTGTGCCAACATGTGGTTGTGGTGGTGGTGGAAGGGTAGGAGGGGTGTGATGTGGGGGGATAGGGAAACACCAGACTTGAGACTGGGGAGGTAAACCCATTGGTTTTTACGTCGTTGTGCTCATTGAGTTGTTTCAGGTCTCATATGAATCCTCTTCATGTGTCAGACTTGCTGCGTAAAATACCAAGAATGGTAGCCTGCGAGTCTTTGGCAAATAGATATTCTCTTGGGTTTCATTCAGCATCCTTTCTCTGCTCCACGTAGGATGATCTCTCAAATGTGTACTTGATAGGCAGGGCTAAAGCTGAATCTGGTTTTAAAAAATGACCCACAAGCACAGTTTTGTGCAACATGAAAAAGAAAAAGTGATCCTGAGTGTCCAGAGCTGCCAAGGTAGATTGCCAAAGCAGTTGCCGATGGACAGAACTGGATGTTTTTACTAGCTATTCAGAAACAGCTTTAAGAGACTTCCCTGTCTTAATTTCACTTGTACACAGAATCACTGGCAATTTCCCAGAAGTCCTGTGACTGATTCTACTTTGCATAAACCTTTCTGTATACTGGTATATGCAGAGAGAAATGGGTCCAACCAAAGTATTTTCTTGCCTTTATGTCTCTTCCCTTATCTCTTCCCAGTCCCCTTCTCAGGGCTGGGGAAATACCATGGCAGGAAGAAGCAGATTTGGGAGAGTCTGTGTCTTGGCATCGTACTGTGCTGGCTTTACTACACCAAATGGAGACAAGTCTCATCACTGGGGATTCAGCAGCAATTCCCCGCTGAAATCAGGAGTTTGGTGCAATCATGAGACTGTGCAGAGACCCCATTGCTGTTCCAGAGAATCGTTACCCCATTTCCTCTTCTGTTCTCCTAGTTGGCTGTAAACTGATGTTTACACTTCAGTACAGCACTTACCACAGCCCTCCTCCCGTCTTGCACACTGGCGCGCACACTGCACTGATGTTATGTGGTTTGCAAAGCCAAGAACTGAAAAACTGGGCAATATCAGATTTACATTTGTTCATGCAACCTGAAATCTGCCCACTCACACATCTGTGTGCCGAGTGGCGCAGGGGTGCTGGTAAAACGCCTGATCTTAACTCTTTCACAAAACTAGGACAGAATTTGCAGGAAAAGACAAGGGATAAATTTTAAGGTCTGGAATTTGCAAACAATTACATTTTTTAACATAATTTTCTATAGATAATTCTGTAAGTGCTGTATGTGGGATAGCAGAATTCTGTCTCCAGGTGCTGAACGTAGGGATCACCGAGTTGAGGCAGGATAAGCTGGCAGAACTGTGGTTCCCCCCACCTTTTCTGGATCTTTGAGCTCCCGCCTTCCTTAAGACTAATGATGAAGTGCCAGAATTGTCCAAATTTTGAAGGTGGGTGCTTTTCTGTTACTGTAGCTGCCTGTGCTCATAAGGTATACAAGGACTAGTTTCTAAACAGATGATACAGTTCAGCAATGCAAAGCATGCCTTCAGGTCAGGTATGACTCAAACACATCAGAGTGGATGGAGAAAAGGTACTTTCATACTGGAGATAGAAGGGGCAGTATTTCTTCCATCTGAAGTGAATATATAGAAACCTCATGAAAAACTGATGCTAAATATATGTGGCCTTTTGGAAAGTGTCTCTGTGCAAGTGCATCCACAACATCTAGAGTGATAAAAATCATCTACTGAGCTGAGTCGAATGGTGTAGCTGAAGTGGAGCTGTAAATAAAGTGGTGGGTGGTTTCCTGCTAAAACTCCCCTGCATGTCCAAGAACCCACTGTGACTCAGCCATTGCAGTCACTGGGAACTCAATGCAGACACCCTTTTCTAGTTGGGTATTTTTACTTCTTTTTTTGCACCACATTAAGAGGGACTCCATTCATCCCTGGAGGAACCAAACTGACAATAATGACCCATTCCAGCACAAGCTGGAACATAGGAAGTTCCACTCAAATATGAGGAAGAACTTCTTTACGGTGAGGGTGATGGAGCACTGGAACAGGCTGCCCAGGGAGGTCGTGGAGTCCCCTTCTCTGGAGATCTTCAAGACACGGGTGGATACAGTCCTGAGTGATGTGCTCTAGGCAATCCTGCTTTGGCAGAGGAGTTGGACTAGATGATCTCTAGAAGGTCCCTTCCAACTCCAACAATTCTGTGATTCCATGATTTTTTGTTGTCTTAAGGTGATGATCTTACAGTAGACTGATGAGACTCTTTGGACTTCTTGTTAAGCTGTCTGATTACCAATGCCTGGGAAACGGTCGGTCTGCTTGGACCTTTACGTGAAAGTTCCTGGGACTTACATTAACATGCTTTAACTGGGCTCTTACCTGCATCTCTTGATGGCCTAAAAATTGAATTTTCATTACTTTAATTTCATGTGGAAGAAGACTCAGGAACGACTGTTTTTTTTTTATTTTATTTTATTTGAAACAGTATGTGTGTAAATATGCTGAATGGGAGACAACTACATGTTTGCTTATAAGACATTTTCTAATGTACCTACTGTTCCTTCAATGCATTAGCATCTTTGGAAAGATGAACTGAGCTGGAAGAAGCTATGCCCTTGTATAAATAACAGCAGTAGCGATGTCTAGTAGCTTTTACGTCAGCAGCATCTAGAGTCTCACCGTTGAATATTTTATGTTTGAAGCTGTCAGATGTCATCTTACTCCTCTGGGCTCCTAGTTTTGGGAGATCCTTTGCAATTAAGAGAATGCTTTCCCTTGTCCATTTTGAACCTGCACAGATAGTTGCCTCTCCATGTGAAAAGTTCTGTACCCACATGGCTGTAAACTTGGTGTTGGCAATTAATAAAGCAGATTTTGGAGATTTGCAGGTTCCCATGACCTGAGCTAGAATGGGCTGTTCTGTTCTTTTTTCTCTTTGTATCCTATACAATATTTATTTTGTTGCTTCTTTCTTTCCTCTTTCATTTCTAGCCTGTTTCCTCTCCTCCAGTTCACAGTCCTTTTTATTTTTAAGATTTATTGTACTCCCTCTGTGCTAGTCCCAGCTAACTCCTTCTTGGCTTCCTCCATAATACTCCTGGAAGTTTGTCCCCATCTGACCTCATCTGTGTGAACAAATCCCAGTGTCCCAGGTTTAAAATTTACGATGCTCTCCGTTTTTTTCTGCTTTCCAGCTTGATGTTTTCTTATTTCTTCCTGTAATTTTTGTTTAATACCTCTTTTAGTTTCAAGATGCTGTCTTTTGCTTTCTTTCTCTCTCTGATATTAAGTATATTTCCTACAGGTGTTTTTTCTGAGAATTAAATCTACCTTCTCCTCCAGAGTTTTCAGTTTAGCACTGAAGGTTATCTGTGGTTCCTTGTAAGTGAACTTCCTTTCTGGGAAGTTCAGCCTCCTTGTATTTTGACTCAGGTCGTTAACATCAAAGTAGCTTCTTTTTTTTTTTTCTTGCAAATTCCCATAACTGGCCACCTTTTTTCTCTTTTCTCTTCCTCAGTCCTCTCCAGTACCACATACAGCAGTGCTATGTGAGGTATTGCTTTATGAATATGCCCAGTTGCTTTCTCTCCAAGTCCTTCTGCTGCTCTTACAGTTGTGAATGGTGGAGAATTTGGTATGTTTTGAGATCCTCTCCTCTGAAAAGCAGGAGTCAAGGTTTTCACAAAGTGCACCTGAGGAGGGGATACCCAAGGAACTGGTGCCAGGAAGGAGCTCGGATTATTGCTGAGGCCAAAGTGAGCCAGCGAGTGGCACTGAGGGACCTGACACTGGGGAGTGGGCCATAAGGTGGGAGTACCTGAGGGTTATGAGAAAACAGCTCTGGTGTGATTCCAGGAAGGCGGAAAGGGAAGGTCCAGGGAGGATGTGTAGCCCAGGGTTGTTGGATCAAGGAGAGGATGCTCTGGTGTGGAAGGCTGGATATTTTAATTTTGGAGAAGAAAGGCTGCTCTACAGAGAAGGGAGAGTTTTGGAAATGGGTTTGGAGAAGTGAGGTAAAGGATGGTCCAGAGAACGGGGGAACTGAGAGCAATGGGTGGAAGCTTTGCAGATGTGGTATGGATGAGGGGACTCAGGAGGGGACGAGGATCACCACCTAGAGCCAGTGCCATTAACGGAGATCCTGGTTTGGGGACTGAGGGCACACAGTGCTGCATCCCACTTCCTCCCAATGGGCTGCTGTGACCCTCAGAGCCCATCTTTTTCTACTATTAGAAATATGGTGACATACAGTCTGTCAGTACACAGTACATCCACTTCCAAATAGAAGGTTCAACAATCTGATATCCACACTAAATGATGACATTATTTCACCAGGTGACCAGAATTCTCATCATTTGAAGAATATTAGTACTTAAGGCAAATTACTGAGTTAGGTGGGTGGTGACTCTTGTACCCCACAAACACAGGGCTTCTGCTGAGATCCTGCCTTCTGAGAAGAGCTCACCAGAGTGGCTGGTGCAGGCAGTGGGGAGGCAGAGCCCAGGCTGCTGCAGAGCACTGCATCCATCAGCAACCCTGCATGGGGACTGCTGTTGCACGTAGAACAGGACAGCTCGTGCCCATGTTGGTGAAGGAAAGTGTTGCGCCCTTACTGGTCATGGTGACTCATTTGCACCTTCTGCTACCTCTGGCATGAATTTCATTTTAAATTACTCTAGTGCATCATTATTTTCAATATTTCCTTCACCAGAAGCTGGAGCCACAGAGGTGAAAATAATTGCATTTACCAGAACCTATAATTAAAATTGACATCTTGTTCTCACTAGAAATAAAAGAATTGTATTTTGAACAGCACTGAACAGTGCCATTCAGATTTATGTCTACTGTTTAAAACTACAAAGTGGCCTCAAATAATTAGATAACCATGCTGTAAACTCCTGGACTCAGATTATCTGTCCTGCCTTCAAATACACAGCTTTATGGTGTCATGGAAGACCTTCCACCAGGAGTTTACTTTAGTGCCATCCCTGTGATTTTCTTGTACATGTACTGTAGTGGTTTCCAGGGACAGATTTAGTAGGAACTTGGACTCAGCTTTTCAGAGGAATAAGGAGCAAAAACTTTTTCACTTGCACACTGTGCGTGTCAGGTATAACTGCAAGGTCTTTCTGCTGAAACAGAAAAGCCACATTGAGAAGAAAGGGAAACTAAGAGCCAGAACAACACTCAATTTGATTTGTGTCTGTTTATATTTGAATCTCATTTGTAGGAAGTTCTGGTTTTATCTATAATACTATGCAAGTTCCTCTAAAACTCAGTTTAATTTTAGTATTACTCACTTTCCAAAGAACTAATTTGGTTTTGTGTTTAGAAAATTTACTGCCAAGCCCCCTCTGCTGGACAGAAAAATCATGTTTTCATCCCTGCATGCTGAAGACATCTAGTAAAAGCATTCCAGGTTATCACTGCTCAAATAATTAAAGGCTCAGGGTTCAGAAGATCGTTACGGTCTTTCTATTATTACCTATAGCTGTCTGTCATGAGTTGAGCTTTAGAGTCAGGATGACTGCAAATGTGTTCAGATGCCTCCATTTGATTGAGTACTCAGTCAGTCTGTTGAAAATTCATCCTCTTCACTCCCACTGTATCTCTAATATCTACTTCTTTTGTAGGTGATCTCATTGCATGCATTTAGAGTGTACTTGCATAGTATGTCCATACAGGAAATAATGAAAACCTGCTTTGCTTGTCATTAAAGTGTGACAGGGGTAGTTCACTAGGTGAAGGACAATACACTGTGCTGCTTAAACCATGCGTGTCAGTTGTGTATTGCAAAGCCTTTTGCAGGGACCAGCTTTGTATTTAGAGATTGGGAAATAGGCCCAGCAAGGAAAGACAATCCATTAGCCTGAGTCTTAAATTAGGACATGGGTTTAAGCCCTCCTCTGAAACCAACTGCCTGGTGACCTTGCACTAATTAATTACACTAAAAGCCAAAAAAGACGTGTGCCACAACATTGAGCACTGCCCAAGAAAATGTTGAAGTTTCTGAGATAAAGTGTTGGACCTGTATTATGGTCCTCTGTGGTGCACATTGAGAGCTGAGTTTCTTTGAAAGGAGATCCAAAGCAGCCAGTATGCCATGCAAGCAGCCAGTAAGGAACTATTGCCTACAGAGCTGTGTCTGAAGCTTTTCCCCTCTTGAGCTTGTTCAAAAATAGGTCTTTGAAGAATGGCAGTCCTTTAAAAATGGAGCAAGCAGAGAGGCTTGCTGGGGCAGCTGATGAGTACTTAGAAGACCTCTTCAGTATGTGGAAAAGTGAGATTTGTGTCCTTGGTGAGAGGGCAGTCAAACTTTGGTTCCTCCCTTTTCTGGAAGTAACCTAACTACTAAGTAGAGATCTCTTCTCATTGAAAAGGAAGGAGAAGCATTTGTTAGCCAAGAGAGACTTGGAGCATTAACAGCTAGAGCACTCACCTGTGAGTGGGAAACACAGGATTCTGGTGCCTCCTCTGAGTGCTGTTACATCTTGTACATTAAGCAGTTATTAGATAAGCTACATAAGTGGTATCTGATGCTGAGCCAGAATTCAGTGGCTCACCTCTCTCAAATCAATGCCCCAGTCTGCAGGCTTAAAGGCAAGTCCCATTCTTTCTGCAGGTCAATGGCTCCTGAATAGCTTTCTGTGAACTGAAGCTAGTTCATGGGAAGACCAGAGAATGCTTCCTTACATAGGCTTGTGGTGAGGTCATCATTTCGAAATGAGCTTGACTAGCATGTCCTTAAGCCTCTCTATGCCAGGAAGGTTTGAGCCTGAATTTCCCATGTTTAAGCCTGAAATGCCCACCTTCCCACAAATGATCTCACTGGTAAACTGCTGGATAAAACTGATAAGGTTAAAAAGATGATGGTACCCCTTTAAAGAAAATGTCTTTAATGAAGTCTCTGAAGAGATAAGAACTATTTCAAAGCTCTATTATTTCATTCAGTTTGAAAATCAAACTGTAGCAAAACTGAAGGAAACTGAAAGGAAAACCATACTGAATTGGTGGTTCATGTTAAAAAAATACTTTTTTTATGTAATTGTATTTCAGATGAAAATATGAACTAATTAACATTTCCTAGAATACACTGTAAATATAGCATATATCCCAGGGAGGTTAAATGAGTATCAGTCTTAACTGTAGAACTGTAGTAGCCAATAAATGCTAAAATTATCAAGAGGTTTGGACCAGAAATATGTCTAAGCACTTGGTAAAACCTGGGAATAGGAGGCAGAAGCTCCCTCCTACCTGAGTTGGACAGAGGAGCGGGGCTGACCCAGGATCTGACTTGCCACTTTCCAGAGGCCTTTTCATGCATAGTCTGTTCATTTATTACTTTCTGAAGTGCACAGTCTGCCCATTTATACAGAGCTGCAATGCGAAGGTACAACTTTAGAGCTATTAAGTTGAGGTGCTGTATAATCAGACATTTAATATAAGTGTGAATGAAAACCAGCAAAATGAAAACCATGATAGAAACTTGTTCTTCAGTATGTGCTTGCATGAGAAATGGCTACCAGGAAAGATAAAAGCATCTGCCTGGAACTTTACTGAAGAAACAACAGAGCAACAGTACAGCCTTTCCTAATAGTGTACAGGAATTTATCGGGGCTTAATGGGCTTAATGCAAGATTACAGACCATAAACTATATTATCATTGCAAAACATGCAAATTTCTTTAATTCAAGGGCAGAAACTGAAACTTTCCCCACACTTTAGGAGTAAGAACTTGATGGCCTTGCTGCTTTTATGACTTTACAAGTACTCTTCACAAATGTTAATAGTTTGCAACACTCCACAGCTGTGTGTGGAAGATTGCAGAAGTACTGGTGGGGGAGCTCTATTGTTTTACAGCTGGGAAATGCAGCCTTTAGAAGGAAATGCATCTGCATCTATCTATTTTACAAGTCAGAGGATGAATGACAAAAATTCTCTATAATTACTTTCAGTTCTGTTTCCTGTGGTTGGAATTTCTATTTTCCCTAGATGATCATGTGTCCAGACAGAATCCATAGTACAATGACATTTATAAGAAACAGAAGGGAAAGTAGCTGTAAGCAAAAGGGACATTCACTGAGTACTGCCACCTTTGAGTAAAATGTGGCACTCCTTAAATTAACACTCCCATGATTGTGAACTTTAGGGATTTTATTAATAAGGACTCTTCCTCCCAGCCTTGATTTTGCAAGTTACTTACAGCCGTTACTCGGGCTGATACAGAGAAGGTTTTAAGTATGTGGCATGTCTCAGAAGGCATTATATGCTTTTCAGAACAGGGCTCAAGTCAGAAGAATCAGTAGATTGATGCTAAGTAGTGCTGGTTTTATAGGTAGCATATACTGTAATTTAGCTGGGCCAGCCAAAGCATTTTATGAACTCTGTCCCGTTCTATATGGTGAATCTAACCTGTATAACTGACTGCTTCATCTTACCAGGCAGGGCAGAGCAGTAGAACTCGGGGGTGATTAGGGCTGGTGCAGTTGCATTTGAAAAATTTCTGCCCTAAGCAATGAATATCAATATGGTCGATAAACCTGGGAGGAGGAAAAAAAAGGTCCTGGAGAATATTTTTGCCAGTGCCCAGATGTTTACCCAAGTATTTTATTTGGCAGAAATAAATGTAAAAGGGATTGCATCAAATGGCAGCACGAACACATACTGACTGTGCTTCAGCCTCCTTAGCTCCACTGGTGGGTGCTGGAGGCTCTTGTGGGCTTGGGGTGGACTGAAACACCACTGAGTTCCCAGCAAAGGAAGAGATGGAGGTACCAGAATGCAAATAATCAGTGATCTCTGTCAGACAATAGGTTCAACTATTCCATTTTCCCTCTGCCTTAAAATCTATGAAAACAATGAAAATGAAAATACCTAACCCACATCTGTTAGGATTTTTTGTTGGTAATCACGGTATTATTTTTCAAAAGATAATGTATAATCAGAGTAAAGATATCTGTAGATAAGAAAAAGAAACTCCTGTGCCTTTCACTTTCGCCCTGCACAGTTTCTTGTAAATGAGGCTGTAACCGGCAGTGAGCCGAGTACTCCTGACGAGCTTTGCCTTGCAAATCTGAGGTTGTGCTGTCCTTTTCCGCTCTAAAGTGTCTATTGCCTGAAATTCATATCAGCTCAAGTTGTAGCAGAGCTACAGATCTTCAAATGCTCCTGCACAAAGTTTGAAATTATTTCAATATAAGTGCTTGATGTTTGGAACGTCAAAACTACAAAAGCGCAAGTGAAAACATGCACGCGTTGTCATGCCTGCTCTGCACAACCCCTTTATGCTACTGACATTCACCTTAATCTCAGGCACCATCTACTCTCAACTGACGTCTCCTTGTTGGCTCTTCAAGTATTGACAGTTTCTATTTTGAATAAACAAGCACTGTTGGCTTTTGCAATAGAGTGCACTTCTGCAAGCCTGGTTTTGTGGGCTCGCCAGGTTTTGAAAATAAGGCATACTGGTTTTGCATTTATCATTTATTGCTGCTTTTCATGACAAGCTGAAAGCTTGCTAAGTTTTTGGCTTCAATATATTTGAATGCCTGAAGAGGCGCTTTTTGGTTGCATTTGAATTCCAAATCCAAGTTATGTTGTTTAGTTTAGAGGGCGGCCCTATTTAGAGCTACACTGAGAAACAGCCAGCAAGGTGCACGACTACGTACATTTCAGCCATCTACAAAAAGTCAAATAAATATATTTTTAATATCATTCTTTAAATTTTTTTTACATTTATTCAGATAAATAAATATTTGTGTAATTGTCTCACTGCAGCCTTCATCACAACCACTAGTTCAGTAGAAAGGTTAGGCTCCTGTATATAAGAAGTGGTTTTAATATTTAATATTTAATATTTCCCCTTGAAGTGGGTCCTGTCACAATTTCTTGTATGTCCCTCTGGTTGATTTTGTTTTCCTGTTTAGTTGATAACACAGTGCCTAGAGTCTCACAGGAATGTGCTGTTGAAAATCGTTTAGCACCAGTATATTATTTATCTTAACCGAAACCGAGTACCAGGAGGTGCTCATGGATCGGTTGTCAGGGACAGTTATTCAAGACTTGGAATGCCAGCAATAGAAGTCTGACCTTCATTCCATCAAATCCATACTTGACCTTGCATATTCTGGGCTTAGCGGAAAGAGATGAGTCTTCATTAGAGATTTTCAATACAGTGTTTCATATAAGGTGCTGTACAGACCACAAACTAGAACCTGGGATAAAAATCACTTAAATCAAAAGGTGGGGGCAGTTTGTGACATTTTTATTTCAAATTATATTTTAAAATGTGACATTTCCCTATGTGTCATAGAGATCTTTCGAAGCTGAACTGGTAAGGTGTCTGCCAGTTGGCTTGTGGAATCTTGTACCTTTTGATTCTTTTAATAAATTAAAGAAACCTAAGAATGTGAAAACATTATATTGAATGTCCTGATTTAGGAAGAATTCTGTGATTTTGCTTATCATTTTCTATCTTGTCTTACAGAAGACATTTTCTAAGAGATTTCTATCTCTATTAAGAGATAAATAGGCCTTGTGTAGCCCATACACTAATGTTACTTTCATCCGAAATTAACGCTACTGTACATGCATCATTCATGCCAGTGGTTGGGGGACTGAGCTGCTATTAGGAGATGGTATGGCAATAAATGCATACAAAGTCTGGCCTTATAACTACTCCTATTTTTTAACATTGCTTTACAAAATGCATGCCATAGTGTAAGAAATAGAAAAATCAAGCTTATTTAGGCCCCAGTCCATGTAAGTACATAAAAACATATAAGTGCTATTATTGAGCAGCTTTAAACAAAAGTTTCACTGCTGATGATTTCCTCTTTATTTTCGCCTTTTCAGTCATTTGGCTGTTTGTTCTGAATTCATGCTGTTTCCCCGCTGCAGAGAAGCACAAGGCCAGCTGTCCCTTCAGCTCTGAGTTCAGCTTTTGCTTTCTGAGGTGCCGATACCAGTGCCTTCCTGTGCAGCACTTCGCACCACTCTTCAAGGCCATTTCTGCTCTTCGTCCCAGTATCACTGCCAGCACCAGGTGAGGCAAGACACCAGTTGCTCACAAGCAGTTTCTAAAGAGGGTGCCACGGCTGCTAGAGCCCTGTGTCCAGTCCAGGATCCTTTTCATGCAGCATCCCCAGGCAATCCCATTTGCAAAGTGTTAGTCACAGCTTCATAGACAATAAATGCAGCCGTTTTACATGGAGATTTTCTGATCTCAGAGCAAAATTTGGTTAAGGACAGTCACCACATCTGTGATTTAGTTGGTACTCCAAGCGGAAAACATTAGCTATAGAAAAACTATAGGGAATAGTGAGGAGCATTCACTTTTCATTGAGTGACTAGAAAACAGCTGACTGGTCTGTTTGGTGCTGTGACCTGCAGCTGCTACAAAACCTACTATCAAATGTCTGTCTCCTGAAGGCTCTGCAAAATGCTCCTTCACACGGCAACAGAGATGTGGACTTCCTCTCCTGCTCCCTATGAACCCTTGGAGGCTCACCTCAAACTTTCCTCTTCAAGTAACTTGATGTTAATCTTATTCTGGATGAATGCAGATATGTGCTGAGTGTAAGACCGGTATAAAGTTCCTGAGTCGTTACATTAAAACTCTGAACTCCTTGTAATTCTGTTCTAACATTTTATGAATGTCAAATTACCTTGATGGGTGGTGGTGTAGCTGTGATGTTTTCAGTTTAAACAAGATAAAGGTTGTAGGGAGACATGGTCTCTTTGATTGGACCTGAGAAAAATCTTGCCTGCTTGAAAATTTGACTATTAAAGCACCTCCCTATTAAGTACTAGAAATTTATTTCATGATATTGCAGAACCCCGCTGATGTACGCTCTGGAAGGGCTCTAACTTCTCAGACTTAACGGCCTCTAGGTATTTCTAATATTTGACATCACAGATTTTAAGTTTTCAAAAATAAAATGCCATTCTTCCGGTTACTTTCCTTTGGGAAAATTATTTTGCTCTCACTCTACTGGATGAACTGGATGCTGATGATGTTAATTAGAGTACATTTACGCAAAGCTGGCAGCTGTCAAGGGAGACCACACCAATACTGTGGTCTGTATTCCCCTGCACTGGTTACAGGGGCTCTCCAGTCCTGTTAAAGTTCTCCTAAGCATCCAATTCTTTTATGAACAAATGAAGTCAGAGAGGCTTAATGACTGAAGTCTCCAAGCTATTGGCTTCACTTCAGTCAGGACAAAGATCTAACACTTCGGATGCCAGTCATATTTCCTATATAAAAAGACTTCTTTTTTTCTTGGTGCAGGAGTTTGAATAAGCCCATCTGGAAGTCAGCTTTGCAGAGTATTTCCAGAGCAGCAAGCAATACTGGTAAAGACAAGACTGATTAATTCCTTTTTCATTTTTTTTATCATGTCATAGTTCTATTCCACAGAATGCAATTTTATTTCAGTTACATACCAGCATATTTATAGCATGGATAGGAATAAACAGGTGACGCCCACTTCTGCAGAATGCAACTGGAGCTCTCTAAGCATTTCCTCTAAGTGTTCTTTGTAACAGAAATGAGTCAGCTGAGCTGGAGAGCATTGCACTGTTTTCATAGCCTGTAGGTACTGTCACTAGGGATGTGTGATGAGTGACAGGAACTGGTTAAGTTTGCGTGACGGTGACAGCAGTGAAATAATGTCTCGTGTTAAGGCTGGCTGCACTGTCTCTCAGGAGGTCCCTGAGCCAGATGCTGTTTTTTCTCTGCCACACACTGTGGTTGGCAGCTCCTGGCAGCTGCAGGAAGGCTCTTACCGTAATCCTTTACTGATTCCTCTAAGCACATGCTGACATGCAAGGTATAACATCTGTATTAGGTTCTCAAGAACAAATTGCACGAGAGGGTGCCTTGCTAATGATAGTATTTGTCACAAAGGTTTGTTCATCTTATCTTAAAGTAACTCCCATGCAGTTTTGGCAGGACAACACTATGGGAGAGGACAGACTCTTCTTGTTGTTGTTAGCAGTAATATTATGAGGTCTGTTGCTCACATTTACCTGCCTTGTCCAAGTCACTTCTAAAATGTCTCTTATTTGGAGCTACCTGCTAACTAAAACTTTGGTAGGTTGCACCTGGAGATTTGCTGTTTTAGCAGATTACTTATCGGGCTCCAGGTCTTTTGAAATTGCCCGGCAAAGATAATTTAGCATCCATGTGCCAGTCTGGTCAGTCCCAAAGCAGAAATTACAAGCAGCTGAATTTCACATTAGGTATGCAAATATGACAGACGTCCAACCCATGAATCCCAACCCACTGACCCATTAATTTAAAATCATTAATTAAATTCAGTGATGATGAGATAGCATAATAAAAACCCCAAACCCCAAAGGATGAGGATGGTTTTCCAGACTTCAACCAGCATGTCGGCATGTCCACATTGCATTTTTTATGCAATATAAAACAACGACCAGGAAACAATTGAGTTTTATATTCTTGTGATTGTTTCATATAGTTTTGTGTGCAGTATAAGAAAATAAACATAAACTAGGGTGGATCTCCTAAAGGTGAAACTTGACAGTTCTTGTCCTTGCTAAAGGTTGTCTTTCAGTGAAGTTTCATATGAATAGCAGGGAAGGAAGGCAGATCCCTCTTCCCTTTTATGAAGTAATGCATTTTTACAAAGTATTGTTTTCTTATCTTGCTTCTGTCGCGCTTAGCTCCTCTATGCTGCTTCTTTTACTGAAGGAGGATATAAAAGACACAATCATCTCTGTGACTGTGGGCAGCCAGTGCCTGCAAGAAATGCTCACACAGAGCAGCACCTGCCAGCAGCTTGCAGAACAGAGCAGGTGGAGAGCTGCTGTCCCTGTCACACTTGAATCCCCTGAGCTGCTGACCTGCCACGGACAAGTTCTTCTATAATATCTGTTTTATGGACGTTTGTGGGCCATTCAGACATTACCATTGTGATCCATTATCAGCTCCACACTTTGTGGCTTTTCTTCCATTCACGTCTGGAGCCCTGTTTCTAAAGCAAGTACTTAAAAAATACTAAAAATAAAATAAACCTTTACTGTTTGGATTCCAAACCTTAAAAAAAATAATTACAACAAAACAAAACTATTTAGTGTCTTCTCAGTACTAGGAAAGAGAAACAGAAAGAAAACCGAAGAACTTTTTGTGTCCACATTAACCAATGGCCTGGGGCAGAGATCTTTAAAAGGCTTTGGGTAAGATGAAAGACTGTAAAATACCAGAATTTCTGCCCAAGAGATAGAAAGATTTTTCTGGTTTTGTAATATCAGCCTTTTACCAAGGTAAGAGGAGCAGAGAATTGCTTCCATTTTAAGTAGTACTGTCAGTGAGAGTGTGAAAAGATCCGAGCTGGACAGAAAATTTCAAGTTGCTGCTTCTTTGGAAATCTCTTCTCATGGAGGTCCAGGGTCAGATTCTTTTCTAAGTTCTCTTGACAACGTGCCAACAAAACAGTGCCAGTGTAATTGAGGGAGACTTGGCGCCTGCTACGCTCTGGACTATCTTATCTATGTGTAGTCTGACCTTTTTTTACCCATACTGCGACAGCGCCTCACGTGCATGTCAGCATGAGGAATAATGCCCTTGAAGACTGCTTTGAAGAAAGGCACTTCTCATGGTAGTAGCCGGCAGAAGATTGATTCCTTCTTTTGAACCCATGCAAACCAAAACTCTGCCTCATCCAGCATGCTCTCAGAAAATGGGCTCAAGTGTAATTCAGTGTAATTCAGTGTAATTTACAGCCTGTCAGCCAGCAAGTTATTGCCTTTTCCAACTGTGTGCTGAGCTTCCTCCGCTACTCTTAAACCAGAGGGTGATGGCTGTGGGACCATCTCCAGAAAACAGTCTGTGGAGGCATCAGACATTTTCCAGCTGCTGCAGAACGTGTCTGAGAGCTGAGACGGTTCTTTGATAAGACCATTGCAGATAGTTCAATATAACTTTGCGTTTTATGGAGGGATAAGGATTTTCCGGTTTAGGAAAACAAATCCATTTCTTGGTGCAGATTGCCTGTGCTTCTGCCCTTCTTCTCATAACACAATTTCTTCCAGAGAAATGCTTTAAAAGGGACCTTTTAGTCTCTCCTGGAGACTACACTCTTGTAGGGGTCTTGCCTTCATCTGTAGAGTTAATGGCTTAATAAGCATTAGACCCTCCTAGTATACAGTAACAAATAGGAATACAATACTTCTATCAATATTTGGCACAATTATTTTTTTTATGTGAAACTAAATATTGATGCTGTCAAATGACTGCAGCTTAGGGACATAAATTACAAATATTCTTCTCCTGTGAGCCTCGCTCAAATTTTGCATTCATATACAGTAACCATCTAATGTCTTTCTATTCCTGTAAGCCATATGATTTGGTTGCCAGATTACATGATTCTGTATTGTGCTTAGACGACAGTGTTTTTATTGTTATTACCAATATTATCTTTTATTCTTACTGTAAATGCTAACAAAAGTTAACTGCTTCCTTACACTATAAAAGAAATAAAGTCCCATTTACAGAATGTCTCTGAGCAGAAAATATATGTGGAAAAAAAGATAGGCTGAATAAATAATTCAAAACATGATGGGTGAGTAGAAAAAATAGGTCTTTTGATGTATTTTGCTACTCAGAACAAAACTGGATTTTTAAAATAAAATAACTGGCTATTTTAATGGAGAACAAAATCTGCTTTAAAGAAAGATTGCAGGGGAGTCAGTTCTCTGTGCATTTTTACCCATTTTGCACATTTGCATGTTACGGACCTTGGGAAATTTGTTTTTCCTGATTATTTTCTTTTTCTTTGTTCCATTATCCTGCTTTTCCATTAGCTTATTTCTCAGCTTGTTCTCTAAAGGAAATGTCAACTCACCCACCCAAAGCAAACCACAACATTTCAAGGATTTCAGATTGCAGTAAAGCAAATTAGCCTCTCTGTAATATAAACAGACAGCAAATAAATTCTTAAAGGCCTTGGAATTAAAGTCTCCCAGCTTAAAGCTGCCTATACTTCCATTGTGCTGTGCTCCAGATTTCCAGATAAGTACATGCAATAAAACAATATCCTGAAAGCATCCCTAAGAAAATCAGCACTTGCATTTTCTTTCTTTCTCACAAAACTGGAGAATCTTCAACTAAACAGTAAACATTAAGTGATCATTTCTTGGTAAGTAGTTAAGAAATACCATGGAAAAATATCTGGGATGGCTCCAGCAGCCTGGGAGGAGGTGTGTGGCCAGTCTTGCGGTGGGGGCAAAGAGCAGAAGCCCGGCCGGGCCGCTCTCAGAGGAAGCTGACACACCGCAAAAAAAGTATTTTCTGCGCAAACCAACCCGCTGCATCAGGTGTTAAGCTCCGATTCGCACGTAAGGGACTCTACCCCGAACTGAATTCAGGTGAAATCAGAACCAGCTAGTCTAAAACTGGTGGGGCTCCTCGGGGGAGGGGTGTTGCTGGCCTGGAGGGGGCTGGGGAATGGCACACCCCTTTCACCCGGTCACGGCTGCACCCCCCCGGAGTAACCTGTCTGCAACGGGCATCAAAACCAGCACACCTGTGCTGAGTACTTTGTTTTGCACAGAGGCCATTTTTGTTTTTAACGCAAGGACGGCGGCGGCAGCGATGCGGGCCCTGTGCGGGTGTCCCCGCTCCCCGTTTGCCTCTGAGGGGGCGGCGGGGGGAAGGCCCGCCGGGTTCCTGCTGACGCCGCTCTTCGGCCGAAAGGGAGACGGGCCCCACAGACGAGCAGACCGCTACTCCATATCGTTATTCTGAGGTAACGCCGCCGGTCCCCGCTTTCCCCCGGCCCCTCCCGGGCGGCGCCGCGGCTTCCCCCGCCCCGGCTCCCCCCATCAGGTGGCGGCCGTTGAGGCGCCGCCAACGTCTGCCGCCGGGGCGGGGCGGGGCGGCCGCGCGCCGCTTCCCGCCCTTCCCCTCGCTCCCTCAGCGGCCGCGGGCAGCGGCCTCTCCTCGCTCGCCTCAGGCCGGCGGCGGCCTCCCGGCGCCACAGCATGGCCGGGGCCACGCCGGGGCCGCCAGTGAAGGTGCTGGCAGCGCAGCTGCGGGGGGCGGTGCGGGGCGCCGGCGGGACGTGGGAGTTGGGCCGGGCGGAGGCGGGCAGGGCGCCGCTGCGCCTGCGGGCGGTGTGGATGCAAGGCACCGTGCTGGAGGTGGAGCGCGGCGGCGCCCGCGGCGGCTCGGCCCGGCTGCAGGACGGCAGCGGCCCCTTCACCGTGCTGGGGGTGGAGGAGGTGCCCAAAGGGCGGCCCTGCCTCAGCCCAGGTACCGGCCGGGGGTGGGCGGTGAGCGGCCCGGGCCGGGGGGGTGGGTGCTTTCCCTCCCCACGTGTGTTTTGAAGTGATTCAGCAGGTTCCTCCCTGGTGCCCTCCAGGGGCCCGCGGGGATGTCCCTCCCCGCGTCAGACAGGATCGCGCAGGGCACAGCACGGCACGCGGCCCCCGCGGCGCTCCCCGGGGCGGTGGGTGCGGCGGGCGGGAGGGCGGCCCGGGGCGGCCTCGCTCACCCCCGTGGGCCTCATGCGGCTCCCCTGGGCCGCCCGTGTCACGGCGCTTCGGCTGGAGGCTCCCCGTGGCGGCAGGCAGGAGGCTCTTACAGAGGCCCGCAGGCCCCCCGGCTACGCGGGGTGTTGGGGTGGTTCCTGCCTGTGTATGGCCGGGGGCCACGCCGGGCCTGCACTGCTGCACGGGGGGGCATGCTTTCACAGAAGAAGCTAGGCTGCTGCTGGAGCACTCACGGACGGAGCATCGTGTGCTGCAGCAGGGGAGTGTGTCTGTGTGGCAGTCAGTACAAAGACGCTGCCTTCCCATATGAATTCCAGTAAGGATAGGGCCTGTTGTAGCTCTCCACAGTTACAGGGAATGTGTGATCGAAGTGGAGTGCTGCAGAGAAGAGCTGTGAGTTTAGGAACAACCATAGGGATTTATTTTATTTTTTTTTTCCCCCATCATCAGTACTGTTAATTCAACTGGAGAAGTGCTAGACTGCAGCATTGCGGGAGTTGTGGTACAAAATAGTAACGTTGCTTAACTTTCAGTCTTCTGAACTGTCCTCCCTCCACTTCCATGGCAGAAGAAGGAATTGTGTGCTATTTTTGATTCTTGACTGTATGTGAAAATCTAGTAAAATCTACTACAGAAATGGCTGTGTGGCTAATAAAGCCTTTTCCAGTTCTAAGCAATCCTTACTTGAGTTTTCTTGCAAGTATTGGCAGCTTTAATTCAAACTGTTTTAACTACTTGGTTTTAAATATTTTTCTTCTGAATTAAAAATGAAAATACAAAGGTTAATTAAATTTTATGCTTGCTTGGTTTTTGTTTTTAGGGAACTATGTAATGGTGATGGGCATGGTGCGGTCCTGCAGTCCTGAGCCTGTTCTTCGAGCAATAAAGATGACAGATCTTTCTGAAAACCCCGTACATAAGAATATGTGGACCCTTGAAGTGGAGGATTTGCACAGAGTCATCCCCTAGATATTCCTTTTTGCCTAAAATAACTGGAAATGTACTTTTTTTTTTTTTTTTTGGGTGCAGAATGTTGGGCCATTCTGTGTATTTGTAGTTTGAAATGACCACCAGTTACTGTTGGAGTAAACCAAAGAGAAGTCAGGCTCAGAGTTAAGTGAGGGATCAGTGCATAGCCGATAATAATCAGTGATCATCTCTTCCACAGTCTGTACCAACAGATCTGAGAAACAGTGCTTTCTGAGTAATGTGTCTGTGGTATCAAGAATAAATACACATGCTGTTTCTAGGAACATGTGTTTAGTCAGTCATTCCTATAGCAGTGCACTCCTGGCTGCAGGGGTTGCACAGAAGTCATGTTACCAAAGTGAACTTGATACGTGGAATGAAGGCAAAGTGTGTTTCGGTCCACTTAGACTGGGTTGGAAATAACATATTCACCTGTGTTTTCTCTGTCAGTAATAACCATGTCAGAAAACTTGTAAGACAAATGTCTCTTTTAACTGCAAGCAGAGTCTTGTACTTAAATACCTCTCTGGTTTCTGTGTTTCTGAAATACCGTAAGTGGTGCAGTAGTGACTCCTCTGTTCAGTGAGATGAAATTAACTGAAAAGATGCGACGCAGGGTTCCTTGGAATAGGTTCTCTGGGTTCAAAATGCAAATATTACTGCCACCTCATGAGACAAGCTTGCTGAGCCTAAGTGTGTTTTTCTCTTTCAAGGTTTCCTTTCTTTTTCCAATGTATGCTATTTTTAGTTGTTTAGATAATTCCAAAATATATTTTATTTTTATCTGTCTTCTGTAAAAACAAAACAAAAAACCAAACCCCATGAAATCAAATTGAAAAGACCTTTAAGAAGCAGAACTATTGAGAACTATTGATATTCTTCCCCCCCCCCCCCTTATCTAAAGAGAATTTGAATCCTACAGAAAGCGTTGTGTTATCCGTGTAGTCTGGCTGTGCAGTTTGGGAGAGTATTGTCCAGAATACAGTTGTGTCAGTTAGGAATGCAGTTAGGAAGGGAGGATTATCTGTGCTTGTACTCCGTGCAGTTTAAGGCAACAATCAGGTGGTGGTAACTAAATTTGAAAATTGTGGGACTATGTTTTCAAAGCATATGGAAATTAAATACCATCTTATAAGTGGATCTTCAAATGACATATTCACAGTTTAAGAACTGGATTTCAGAGTGCAATTCCAGCTTTGAGTTTAGTATTCCAAACCAGACCACATCAGAGGCAGCTGTATAATGGAAGTCCTGTGCTCCTGAAGCCCCTGCTTATGAAATGCCAAAATACACATACGGAATTTTGGCAGTCTGGGTTTGTTTATTGTTTTTAATGCTAGGAAAAAACCCACTGGTGGAATGCTGTAGCCTTTCAGAAGTGAGCAGTGTGGTCAGCGTATTGGCTGGCAGCTGTTTTTATCTGGCTATAGATCCTTTTCCATCTGAATGCTTCTTATCCCAGGAACCTGAATCCCATTCCCAATAAGTTCACCTTGCCGTGCTTTCTAACTAGTCAGTGACGCCTTGGGTATAAAGAGCTAAAAGGTCTGCTGCATCCTTGCTAGTGGCAGTAAGTTTACTGCAGAATTAAATCTGGCTGTAGCCCCCGCCTTGCGGGTGGGTGCACAGTGCAGTGGCTGTTGGGAGTAAGGCTGCCGTTACTATGCCTGGCAGTGATGTGTATTCACTGAGTGCATCTGAGAAGTTGTATTCATATTGGATTGTGTTTATGTAAGACTGGATTGGATTTGCAGAGGATTTCTTTGCAGCTTTTACCACCTTCTCCCACCCAGGGGCTCATCTGGGGTTTCTTTGCTCGCTTGCTAACAGTCGTTTCCAAGCATAGCAAGATCTAGTTGTCTTCACTGCTTGATTTAGGGTGTTTCAGTATCTGTCTCTGTACCGTACACTTGACCTTGCTAAAAACCCAGACACAAACTCTGGTTCCAACCCCTTAGCAAGTTGCACGTATTGGCTGAGTACAAAGCTGTAGATGTTCTTGGCAGTTGCCTGGAAGGAGATCAGCTGCTGACCTGAAGTAGTGCTTCAGAAAGGCCTGCAATTACGTTAGTAAAACAGTAACTTTCAAGGGGTTTAAAGCCAAGACTGGATGCTTGTGTGAAAGCTCATGTTAAAAAGTGCTTTCCTAGGAATTTGAAGCAAAAGACACTCAGCAAAGTTGAATGTCGAGCTTTAAATTAAAAGACTTGTAGTGATGGCTTAGGCTTGGAGTTTAGCGGTGCTTTACCAAAGGAGTGACTGATGTTGCCTGGGGCCTCGGGTCAGGCTGAAGCACCTGGTCTCTGGGATTCCAGTTTGGCACAGTAGGGCTCTGCTGGGGAGTGGGAATTCCCCCTTTTTGTAATTTGTGTCTTGAGTTCTACAGTAGCTTGTAGGTTTGTCTGTTGTTTTTGCTGCTGTTCTACAGCAGAGCACGTAACTGAGGAGTTACAGGGTGAGGGGCTTCTCAAGCCCTCCCTTGGGAGGGGGAGGTCAAAGCTGGGATCTTGAAGAGGGTGGGAGAATGGCTGTAGATTGCAGGAAGGCTTCTGTGCGCTGTGTTAGCTCTGTCATAACTGGAACAGACCTGGATTTATCTTGGAGCACATACCAGTATCTGGGGAGCTCAACTGGCAGAAACACAGGGCTCCGTGAACGTCAAAAGTTTCTCAGCCTGTGATAGATCCTCAAAATCTCAACTTTGCTACTAAGTTTTGGGGCATACGTGTTGGCATTGTCTGTGTAAATGTCTGTGAACTTTTACGTAGAGTTGGAGTTTCTGTTTCTGATCTATACAAAGGACACGTTGAAGGTAAGTTGTAGGCACTAAAAAATACACTTGGAAGACTGACTTACCCACAGGTGGGTGTTCAAAGCGCTCTGAGCCGCACGAGTTAGATGCAGGAGTTCTGCTCTCCTGCAAGCCAGGAGGCGAGGTCAGAGTCATTTGTGTGACGTGTGGCTGTTCAGTGGATTTTACGCATTCTCCATGGGACAATTAGCCTGTGCACTGCATTACCTTCATCTGAAGTAAGTGGTCAGGTGACTTCAGTAGAGGTGGTGTAAAATGTACAGTATCATCAGTAGTTGTATAGTGATAGTTAGTCCTGGTAAAGCCAGGATGGTGCAGATTAAAATACCAGTTTTGCAATTCTGAAAGTATCAACCCGAGAAATGTTTCAGTGAAATCCTGCCAAGGGGATCCTTCCTGGAGGATCGCATCCATGAGGAATCACAAACATATTTGAGTTGGCTTGAAGGATGCCTTGTGCGCTGCATCACACCTCGCCTTGGCAGGCTCCCCGCGGGAGTGAGTCAGTTTGCAGCAGGCAGGGCGGCTGCTATCCAGCCTCGGGGACCGCTGGAATGTGCTTCCCCACATCATCCTCTCTCACTCTCCTAGTTAGTGGCTTGTTTGCTAATATGAGCTACCTTATAAAGTAGCTGACATCTGACTTCTGGTAAGCAGGGAGGGTGGCCTGTTGTTCCCCAGGTGAGACGTTGCTGTGCAGTGTGGTCAAGACATGGCTGAAAGTCACTGGGACGGGTGGTTTCCTTGGTTCAGTAAAGGCTTTACAAAGTTCATTTGAAGAACCTCTTGACCTGTGACAAACTACTGCACGTTTGTTGATGGTTACTTTATGGACAGGCTTGAAAGACTGCCTTTCCACTACTCTGCCTGGCACACAGGAAAGGTGTAGCTGCCAGTACAAAAAGGTGGAGAAGTGACTTTATTAATGAAAGCTATAAATTGATGCTCAAATTAAAACTCCAGTTATGAACAAGGTATTTAAAAATGAAGCATGGTTTGTTTTTTGCTTTTTCTTGTCTCCTCCTAGATCATCAGTCTGTTCATCCTGTTCTGTAGAAATAATGCTTTTTGCAGACTTTTGTTACTGGTCTGACACAGTATTTAGTGTTGCTGTGGTCAGTGGAGTGTTTGGGGACGGCCCTCAGAAGAGCAGGGCTGGAGGGCTGGATGTTTCTGTTGCCCCAGGAGCTGACTCCCCCTGCTCCTCACTGAGCCACGTGGGTCTGCAGCACCCCCTGCCCACCCTGACATGGGCTCCTGCTGAACTTCATGGGCTTCAGGTATGGTTTGGAGGGGCTGATGGAGTTCTTGCCTCTAACGAGTATCCAGAGGCAAACTCTGCATTTGCATAACGCAGGACCATCTCCAGACATCTTTCAACATGCTGAGCACTATAGTTTAAACTGTAGCTTAAAATGTTTATTGGTGTTTAAATGGCTTCTTTATCCCCTGCTATGTTATTATGCAGCTTCTAGGAGAGCCAGTTATCTGCATCCATCCCAGGTTTGCTGTCTGCAGTTAGCACACAGTTGAACTCTCCACTCTCCTGTATCCCTGATGGCACTGCAACTAGCTGAACACTAAGGCAGCTTTTCTGAAACTCTTGCTCTATTTGCTGACACCCTATTTTGTTCCTGCAGCTGTTACCTCAGTATTCTTTGAAGGATGTTAGCGACCGGGGAGATCATGCATTTTTATAATCAATAACTGGTATAAATCATTTCTGTCAAAAATACCTCCAACACCTCTTCCCTGTAGGTAGGCAGTCATAAAATTATTACACAAGAAGACTTGATTTCTACCATGTTTTATATAACAGCATCTCATGTGTGTGGAAATCATAGCAACTGTAGGCATTTTCCTGACTAGTGTGAGAATCCTGTTTTACTTGGAATGTGTATAGAAGTGCAGTGTAAGCATTCAGAAAGCAAGCGCAGCCTGAAGCAGCGAACAAAGGGAGTCCAGATGCCAGTTCTGTCTCTGAACTACAGGACCCATTTCAACCCAGCCAGTTCCAACTCTGTAGGTCAGTATAACTTCATTCTTAGAAGTGATCAGTAAAAACATACTCCAGCATAAAAATAAGAACTCAGATGTTTATTAGCATTATTTCGTAGTTCAGAACACTGTTATCTCCATGTTTGCATATATGCAAAGACATCTGAAGGATTTTGCAGTGTTACCTTTTACTAAGGAATAACTGCATTCCTGGTACTGTGGGGAGAAAATGTTTTTGGTTTTGTTTTTTGTTTTTTTTAAATCAACAGACCTACAATATATAAAGTAATTTAACAGATGAGACGCATGCCAATATCTGTGACACCTTATGGCTAGGACAGGCATCGGTCAACCTTTTTTCAAGGGAAAAATCAACCAGCATAAAAATGAGAAAATTATTATATGCTTTAAAATTATTTAACCATCCTATTTCTATCTTAGCCCTCTTGTGTGTTGGGTCACTTCCCAGGAAAAAGGACACTTTCTCTAGAATTTACCGAAGAGCTCAGTTTCAGTTCTGGAGAAAAAAGCAGTCGGCATCTCTGCACAGGTTCAAAGCTGATACGCTGCTTTCACAAAGCAGAACACTTGTGCTCATCTGAGCTGGGAGAGACCTTTTGTCATCTTTTAAAAGCATTCATGCTATGGCTCGAGGCTTGTGAAGAGGCTACTTTGCTACTGAAGGGGAGAATTTTTTTTTAAAGTAACTGATACTCTTAGTCCAATTCTGGTTGCTTATAGTTTCTTGTCTTTGTACTGAAATTATTCCTCTCTTACCCTCAGTGTTTCTGGGTGAAAAGCTTATATTCATAGTCCTAACACTAATTCATTCACTTTTACTGCTCTCCCTACTATTGCTTCTAGCTTTTCCACCTAAAATAGCTGTTTTATTTTGGGTGCTGAAAGGGTTCTTCCATCTTCAGGGCTGGTATCTGCCATTCAAAACTGGCTCAAGCTGAAATGAAGAAGCGATGAAATCCAGGTAAGCAGTTAGGTAAGTACTTAAAGGGTAGAAAGCGCTATGTAATACAAACCATTATGCTGAATTACAGGAAATCTGTGAAGGGAAAAATAGCATCACACTTATTTATGACATCAAAAAGCTGTGGGGAAAAGTATTCTAGCATTTTAGATACAGTTTTATCTTAGATCCATGAAACTGAAATAAAGATTTAAGGTTCTTTCTATCTTGTTTGATGATAAATTCACATTTTGGTGGAAAAGAGTGGCATTATTACTAAAGTTTAGGGGCTTTGGCTAGTTCAGCTCTCCAGGGGAAGCACCTTGGTAAGAGTGAGTTTCTACAAAGTAGTGCAGGGGCAGCTGTTACTGAGTGCAGCGTTCTCTTGTTCTCATGACCTTAGATGGCTAGAGGTTACCATGCGTGACTAGCCTGACCACAACAAATTCCTTTGCAATATCAAACCTGGTTCTCCCTTACTGCAGTTTGGGCTGTTTCACTTCCTTCTCTTTAGTGTGTTTACTTATTTAAAAGACTTAACTCATGTCTATCCTCAGCCCTCAATTTTTTTTTTTCTTTTTTCCCCTAGAGACACCTCTGGACTTCACTCAGCTGGTTCAGAGCTTAACTACAACACGGTGTCCAAAATTGGATGCATAACATAAGCTGAATAGAAAAGAATTATTTCTTGTCTTAAATATGTTTATTCATCTGTACATCCCAGTATACTTTGCTTGTTTAATGGCATGCTTTAATAGCATGTTATTGTTGTTAACTGAGCTTGTGATCCACTGCGATTCCAATCCCTTTCCTCAGAAGCGGGATAATATAAACTAGCAGCACCAGTGGACTTCAGTCTTTTGGCCATTCTAAAATTCTGTTTCCAACTGAATATTCAGGCTCAAATTTAGCAAAATTTGTTTCTGTATTTCACATTAATATATTGAGGAGTTCACATAAAAACTGTGGGAGCTAAACCCACTTACTGCCTAGAAGATACTGCTCAGAAATGTCACGGTTTCCCCCTGCTTCCACCCTGGCTGAGCGGAGTACGTAAGGCAGATGATGACACGTGGCATTACTGCCGCAGATGGGAGCGTATGCACGTGGTGCACTTAGATACCTGAGTGTTCTTTTCCTAGGTTTTTATTTTATGACTAACACAGGCATATGCAAACACTTGAGAGCTATTCCCTTCCTTAGTGGGTGAGAATTTACAATTTACTTGTAAATATTTTACTTTTAGGCATACCACAAATATGTTTGTAGTCACCAAATCACTCTTTTAAGGTGGCAGTACATTTACAAATGCATATTAATACAATAATTCATTGCATATATTAAAAATCCCCATGCTGTATTCTCATTACCAAGCTTTACCGAAGCATGGAGCTTCAAATTTACATGTGTAAACCCAAGTGCTTCATTTCAAGCAAGAGCACAATTGTATCTTCTGCATGATCCCATCATTCACCCATAGGGTAAATGTCTCCATTGCAGTCATCAGTATGACATATCAGTAATCAGTATGACAATCATTTCTATGTGTGTTTCCTTTACTGTTCTCATTCAATAACAAGATAATAAAATTGTATAGCAAATTTTAGCTCCTGTTTGGGGGCTCTAAACTAAAGAATAACATAATGCAGATGAGTAAAATAGTTTTGGGGATGTTCTTGGTCATTTCTCAAGACAGTAATACATGAATAATCAGTATTACTGAAATGGTACAAGTTATTATTGTTAATGTATCATTATTTATATAGCAATTTCAGGTCAATAAATATCAAAGTTGAAAGAAGGTACCGAATGCAGAGTATCCAATGGAGACAGAGTTTAATGAGAACCCTGTAGAAAAGCTCTATAGTGCACGTTAGTGAATAGACATGATACAGAAAATGCCAAAAATCTACAGCTGCCCTCGCCCTTCAATGGTAAGGTGTCTCAGATGACTGCAGTTCCCGGCACAACCAGCCGTTCCTTCCTTGGGTACCGGTACTGCACAACCCAGCCCTAACTGGGACTGGGGTAAGGTAATGCCTACTGGAAATGGCAGCTGGGCAGCTGAACTGGGCAGTAACTCTGAAGAAAATAAATAAAGGGGACTAAATTTTATGACAAGTATTTTTGGGCTGTGGACTTCCAACAGTTTTTTTTCTGTACACAAGAATTCTTTCCTTAAAATTCCACCCTTCCCAAGTAACACAGATACAGGTAGCAGAGCACAACTCCAATCTATTTTAGAGCAGTAATTGTCCTCATCTTACCTACTTTCTGCAGCAATGTGTGCTGCTCATCACCAAAAAGTGATAGGATCTGTAATGAATTTCTGCAACAACAGAAATGGGTATGGATTGTAATGCCAAAAATTTCAAGCCAGCGCTACTGCTCTTTTCAGGCTTTTCAGCTTTCTTTGCATTTTTAAACAGATTCCCGGAAGACAGCTCTCTGGATGACAGCTGCATTAAAATAAAAGTATTGATAATCTTGAAATTCTAGGTTAAGTTTAAAGAAGATAGATTTTATTAAAAGAGACTAAAAAGTACAAAAATAGGTCACTGAGTATGTTCAGTGTGTCTGTATAATATGTATTGCTGTTTGTATGTATCCAAATGCATTATTCAGACAAAAAAAGGTTTGAAACAAAAATAGTATCTGAGAAGTGGAACTCCTGGGGACAATCACAGCATATTCCGCAAATATCCTTCTACACAGCAAATTGGGAGGAAATAAGAAAGCCATTAGAGTACGAAGGGGATGGGTTATGGTGTGCCTCTGTGGGGGAGAGCAAGGAGCAAGAAGAGTAATTCCAGGAATAGGACCGTTTTTGCTTGTGCCTATAGTTTTAGTTTCTCACGTGCTCTTGAATAATAGGCATGTAACTACTGGAGCAATGCAGTCAGAATATATGGGACGAAAGAAACGAGACTTACCACTGGGAAGGCATTTCCACAGGGACAAAATTTCGGTTGCACAAATGAACAAAAGCTGCTGCTAAACTGCAGGCAGCCTCCAGTGCCCGGGAGCCACAGGCGTCAGACCTGCACATGCTGTAGAAAGGTTCGGGGTCCACCTGTGACACCAGGGGCAGGGGTTAGAGGAGCAGGGTGCAAGCCTGTGCCTCTCCTGGAGACCACAGTCTGGTAATACAGCTGCAGGGGAACTGAAGAGCAAGGTTGATTTGTGTCTCCCTCCCTGCAGTCCTTGTTAGGACCATTCAAAACTTTTATTCTTTACCTAATATTGAGAGGTTTGTTTGTATTTCCAAATTATCAACACCTGTACACAAAAGAGTAGCGTAAGGTCATACCGTTATTTTGTGGATGTCAAAGACCTTCAATTTATACTTATGGTGATACAGCACCTTTTTTTTTCCTGTCTGTATTGTTGCTCTGATTCATTACTTCTAAAGTTATCTGCAACTAAACTCCTATGTCCTTGCAACAATTCTGTGTACCCCTTTGAAGTGTAACAGTTTGGGCATTCAGACAGTCCTTTGGTGGCTGACATGATACTTACAACTTTGAAGCAGTTCCTAAGAAGTGAATGTGATTCTTCAAAAAACACTTCACAGACGTTTCGCTTAGCTGTGACTGGACATGGCTTTACTTTCTTCTGTACAGGACTGCACTTGCTCACCTGGGAAAACAGAATTACTCAAATTGGGGATGTGTGGGTTGTTTTTTTTTTTAAACATTAGTGTTACATGAATTCTTCAGATTCCCAGTGTGAGATGGAAGATACAGGCAGTTCAATAAAGTGCCCTGATGAACATTTATTGTTCATTAATACTGAGAAGTGTTCTTTTTGTGTTCTTCGTAAACAAAAATGTGTGTCTCATAAATATTACAGATTACAGACATTGTCTCCTCTGCCTGTTGGTATTCACTGAAGGGTGTTGGTGTGTGGCTGCTGACATAGGCCCAGTTTAGAGTTGGGAGTGAGGGGACTCTGGCAGCACAGAGGGACTGACCGCTTTTAGTTCAGGCTGAAATACCTGCCCAGATTTAACCTGATTGATTGTGCTTTTGCTTTCTGTATTGCATATAGTTCTGCCCGAACCCCTGACTTGGCCCATTTGTACTTCTGGCCATGGCTTTAATGGGGGGGGTGTGTGGGTGTGTGTGTGTGTTATAAAGTCAGTCATGTCATGGTCCTGCCTCATTATTAACATAAACATAGGCTACAAACTTATTAATCTCTCTCTGACAGCAAGGAAAAGTACAAGATACTTGAAACAATCCTCTTTTTTTTTTTTTTTTTTTTAATATTGACATAAAGCTGAAAAGAGAAGGATTTCTGTGCCCAGAACCTGGACACCTGGCAAGAGAAGGTGAAGAGAACAGTCACCAAATCTTAGTAGTAATAAGATACTGGTTTCTTTATTATTTTTTTTAACAGAGTCTAAGAATTAGGCTTTAAGGGATTTAGATTATTTTCAGCTGATGATAAACTACATGAATTAAGGTTAAGTCTCTTTGAAGTAAAGAGGTATAATGTTACTGATGTAAGAGTTACCACATTTATTTGCGATAGTTACAGGAACTCCTTTTATGCAAGTCAGTAAATGAATGAGAAGCAGCTAACCTGCCAAAAAAGTCTCTGCACTTAGTGATATGGGGATGGAGAACAACATTCCTAGTTACTGCTTTCTAAAGTTTTGTTTCTTGATAAAATGAAAAGCAGGAAGAACCAAAAAAGTGAAGAGGCTCAACATACTCAGCTACAACAAACAGCTCTAAAGAAACCTCCGAGGAGGGAAAACTCCCTGGTACAAACTGTGGCCTGACTGATGGAACATATGGATTTGTCCCAGACTCAGTACTGCCTGACTCTGTATTCCAGAAAGAGGTGCTCTAAGTAAAAAAAAAACGTCAAAGACACCTGGTTCCAACACCAGTTTCTTCTAATAGCAGAAGCAGCCTCAATGTTTTTACCTTACCACTTAGGCCAAAAATGTTTAACGCCCACCTACAGGGAATTCTTGTATGGTTTGTAGCAAATACATGCAATCTTTCCCTGTTAAACACAGGAAAACAAATTATATACAGCTTGCTGCTGTTTTCACTCTGTAGCTTTAGTTCATCTAAGCCACAAGAGCATGTCAGACATTGCCGTTTGTGCCCCAGCACCACTGGTATCTGCAGAGCACGAAGCCCTTCAGCTCCTTACCTGCCAGCTCTGTGTGAACTCCTGCAGGTTGTCAGTGAAGGAGCGATTAGGAAGCATCCATTCATTTCCAGCTTCATTATCATTGGTACCAAAAAGCCCAGCTGAAATACCTGGAATGAAATTGAAATGGAGTAAGTTATCACGAGTAGACACAGGGCCATTTTAAAAGCTGTCTCTGGGCTCTGAGCATTCTGTCCAGCAGGGCTCAGCTGTGATGTGGAAGAGGGAAAGTGTGCCCAGGCATCCATTATGGATTTTCTCAGATGTGCTGCCATCTCATTTGTTAACTGTTCATTTGCTGCTCCTGACTAGATCAAGACATCCAATCGTATCCATTCTCTGCCAGTCTCAGGGGTCTGAGTTTTAGAACAGCATGGGGACATGGAGAGGAATGTATTCCTCGCACACCAAAGCCCTGGAAGCTTTTAGGCCTCCCTCCTTTGTGCTCATTGAGGTTTGACAAGATAAGCCTGCAAACAGAGGAGTGATTCTCAGGCAGGGTTTGGGGTTGGGCTGACTGCATCATATCCACCCCCCTTCCACCTGCTTTAGTGCACTGGAACAATAGTAAGGGAGGTAAACACTGGAGCAGTACATACCTGCTTTGTTTGGCAATAACTGGCAACGCCTGAGGCCATTTCCAGGGTGTGTGAAAACAAAGAGGGAAAAAGCAAGTGAAAGACAACCCACATGCTGGTACTAGAGACAATGATAACTCAAGAGATACAGAAAAAATGAGTAACAGCTGACAGAAGCTGTATGATGGATACTCACCATGGTGCCAGCCAGCCAGGGTGACAGTACAGAGATCATACTGAAAGTCACAAGAGACAGACACTCCTTTCTGATTAGACACTTCTATTTTGTTGGTTTCTCTCCTTGAATTGGTGCTGTTCATTTCAAGGGACTGATCCAGTACTTGGCAGTTCTCTTCCATAAAGGAAAAGTTATACAGCTTAGATATCTGTTTTAAAATAAAAACAGAATTTCAAACATGTCACAATGAAAGTGCAATGACAGGCAAATCAGTCTGGCTTTGCAGGTGGGGTCAACTTTGCTCAGCCCAGAGTCGGGGAGTAAGAATGGAGTTGTGCTAAACTTCTGCAAGACCAGGAAAGCCCAAAGCCTCCCAGGGGCACTGAGGCCATGGGCCCAGCCTGCTCTACCTACCTTTCTCTTAGGCCATGTAAGAGGAAAAGCTGAAAAGTTCATTGAGCAGCTCATTTTAAGCACCCAGTAAGCAAAGAGGCAGCCCTTGAATTAAAACTGTGGTTTGAGTTATTTCCTGATTAAAAAGGTGTTCCTTTCTAGCACTTAGATCTAAGAGCTGCTCTGATCTACGTTTTGAGCAGTCACATTTTGAAGACTTTGTTTTCTTCTTTTTGTTGGTTGGCTGAAGATAATTTCTGGTCTGGAAAGGAAAAACGGTTGACTATTCCCCCTACCTTCAGTCTTGGGTAGATACTGATCACGGTCTGGTTCATCTCCACATACAGTGATCTTGAGTTATCAGTTTCCTCGTTTAGTATTACAGTGAAAGTATTGTGAACAAAATCCTTGGCCAGAAGTACACTGCACTTCGATGCTAGATCATAAATTCTCCCATCAAAAGTCATAAGATGCTTGGTCCCCATTAACACGGCATGATCTAGAGAATGACATTTCAGAAGTGGCATCAGTGAGTTTTCCATAAAGCCGTAAGTGCTGCTACTTGTAGACTCAACACAAACATCTTCTGGCTGGCATACTCTTAAAATAGTTACTCAAGCTGTTACTACATTTTAATTAGTTACAAGTTGCTCTGCAACAAAAATTTCCCCTGAAAGGGAGCAATCTATTAATTTCTTTTTCATTATAGATCCACCTGAGTGTCCTAAAACTTTGAGAAACAAGAATTAGAATTCAAAGTTCATCTTCATTTATACTCCTGCTACTTGACAGTTTTCTTTGTAAGCCCCCCCATACACATTATACATTCATCTGCAAAAACCAGCAAGAATATTAACTGATTCAAGAAAATGCCCTGGCAAACCAGAGCATCAAACAGTCACAGCCCAGGAAACCCTGCTAATACGTCCCTTTCACTATCTGGTCACTAGGACCTGCTTTCAGTGCCCTCCGTCGGGTCTGCCTACTGGGAGGAAGCCATTAAAAATGGCTCTTTCTGGAAAAGCCGTTATCTATAAGGTACAGCTGGGACTGTTAACGCAGCCTTCTAGCATTTAGCAATGCTTTTTCAGGTAACACCTCTACGCCTCTGAAGTTTTGGTAGGACCGAGCTTTTTCATCCTGGAGTCAACAGAAGTGATGTCACCGGTTTCAAAGTACGGCCAAAGTGTCCATGGTACAACTGGCCCTGAATCAGAGCAACAACTCACCAGAGCGTAACAGATAAAACAGGTAAATGCCACCGGAGGATTTCTAGTCCCAACAGTAGAAAGTGTAGAGAGTTGCAAAGTTTGCATGAATATTAAGTAGAAGCATTTATTGCATGTCAGCTTTACCCAAAGTACTGACAGTATACGTACAATTATCGTTCTACAAGAGAGACTATATATAAAGTTTATAGGAAAGTTATTAATTTTAAATACTACATTAACGAGTACTCCAAATACAATTTGTAAAATTTAGAACTAAATGGAAATAGACCCTGTTACAAAACAAAGCAGCACTTTGAAAGGGCTTACATTCAAAGGGACTCTCCATCATCCTCCGTTTGAATCTATAATACTCTGCAACTATGTTGATATTGTAGAGGTCTTGGAGAGGTCTCATTAGCTTTTCTTCGATAAGATAATTAGTAATATTTGCCAGATCCAAGGAGCGGTCTGCTTTAGGAAGTACTGGCAGTTTTACTGCTACTGAACAGTTCCTGTGGAATACAAACAAAACAGCAAAGCTGATGAAATGCAGTTGCTTTATTATTAGAAATATGGAAGTGAAATATTTGTAAGAACTACAGTCTGACTAGAGTGGCAAAACAAGGTTACGCGATGGCCAAGACCTGCAATACACCACGCTGTATAAGGCCCGTTATCACAGCTCTTGCTATTCTCTTTGGGGCTGAGCAGTTTCTTTTGAAATGCAGCCTGTCCTGGTAGCCAGCAAAAATGGCCATTATGGTGTTATGCCACGTGCCCAAAGCAAAGCATGGTCGGGTGGTTGCCCGCAAGCTGACACAAAGACTAACCATGCACATACCCGTTTAGAACACTACCCAGCAGCAGGGATCCTGCAAAACCCAGCAATTACCTGGCTGAAAAACTGAAAAGGTTGAGTAAAGGCTTCCGGATCTTGCTCACAGCCCTAGAAAACATGGCCTCTGCCCACCTGAGCATCTGCTGTGTAGCCTGTTGGAGAGCCAGAAAAGAAGATCACAAAACTGTATGGCTCCAGGGCAGGGTCAGTACTTGATAATGAGTTTTAAATCAATAATCAGTGAAGTACCACTTTAGTCTCTCCTGCATTTGTCACTTGCCTGACAGCATCTTGTCATTTGGAGGTTAATATCCAGAGCAGAGTCACTAGTAACTACAGCAACAAATAAGGGACAGAAATATATCCTTCCTAAAATAACATTAACTCAGTGAAGTATTGGTATTCTTCAAGTAATGTGCTTCAGCAGCTTGCAAAGGATTGATAGCATTGTTAATACAAATGGCATCGTGATATATTCTTTACGCTTTGCATTTAAACCAGAAGACCCCAAAACTATTTGTACATTATTTGTTGGAATCACAATCCACCCTCCGGAAGAAAAGCAAAAGCTGCACAAATGACAGATAACTGGTGCTATGATTTCAATTTCAACCAAAACTAGAAAAACCACCTCTCCTCTAGCTGAAAAAGTACTGCTTCCAAAGCAGGACAAATACTTCAACAAGAGTAAATTAGCTGTGCACAAGCTTGTTATGTGGAAAGATAACCCCACTATTTCCATAAACAAAAGCATTTAACTATTTTTGTGTACCCACAGTTTGAACGATGGGCAAGTTAAACCTCAGTTAAGCTGAGACTTGTAGGCCTAGCCTTTAAAACCATTAAAAAGATGGAGAATTGAGTTATACCAACCATATCTAAGCCTGCTTTCACAGCCTTTAATGCCACCTGGATTGGTTCCATTAGCCACACATCTTTTATGATCTTGGGTAAAAAAGCCTGGATTTTCTTCAGGTACTCTTCTGTCTTCTCTTGCCAAGCTTCATCTAGTGGCTTCAACGTTACATCGTAGTAGGCATCCTTCAAAGTTGCTAGTGGCTCTGAAGCAAACAGGTTACATGAAACAAACCTTAGCTAAGTAAGAAAATACTTTTTAACAAAGTGTCTGTTTGTCTCCTCACTTCCCCACAGCTTCCAGCTTAAGAGGAAGGGACACAGAAAACAGGAAAAGGCAGCTTTGTTTTCATGGCAGCCGGGCAACAGTTGTGTGTGCGTTATGAAAAACTGCAAGAGGTATTTAGCTATAACCCTGATCCACTCAGACACCTCATAAATACATCGCTGCTTTCCAAAAGGAATGTAAGGAATGCTTTACAATACATGACACCACCAGAGCTGTATAGCTCAGCCTGCACCTGCTCAAGCAGTAACAGGACAATTCTGTCACAAATATTTTCTAACCCAGTGTATCAACTGAATCCCACGGTTGAGTGGAAAGAGTCTAGAGATAAGTAGCTCAAAGTGGGGGTTTAATCTTGTGAGAACTGAAGGTGCTCTCAGCTAATTACAGCTGACCGCATTTCTCAATGGCTGCGATACAGGCCACAGTCCAGCTGAAGAGTGAGTTAGAGGCTACTGGACAGATTTGGGAAAAACAGATGAAGTGAAATCCGATTAGTACAAGCATTCAGAACTCAAGGAGGGATGTGAACAGTCCTCTGGGAGGAAATGCTTGCCAGGGAACTGTTAGCAGAAATGCTTCAGCTTGGGAATTAGAGCTCTGTTCTCATCCGATTGAGCCGAGACTCCTGCATCCAAGAGGAGGCCTCTTTGGTGATTTCATTAGGAAGGTAGTCACACTGAGGTTACTTAGAGCTTATTGCATCAAGGTTCCCACTCCGTAAACTAAGTCAAGGTCAGCACTTTTTGCTAGATCAAAATAGAAACAGCTGTGCTGTTCAGCATCTTTTATACTCAAGTTTGTTTTGCCCTGCACCGACACTGTCCATATTCTCCTTGCTGTGCACAGTTTTGCTTACTTTGCAATTCATTCTGCATTTGCTGGACAACGTCTTGAATTTTATCCAGGTAAAGCGGGACTTTACTTCTCAATATCTGCCTGATTCCACTTTGCTTCCACACCCGGGCGACAGCTCTACCCACACTGTGGAGAAATCCTGCTGCCTTTTGCAAGGCTGCTGAAGGCCAGCCTGCTGCTTCTGACAGAAAATCGACTTCCTGCACCTACAGTGGTTCCCAAAAAAGAACAACTATCAAAATACATAGCAATGACAAGCAAAGCTTTGACTCCATTCCAAGGCAATTCTGAACTCCTCAGCATTGGTGCAGAGATATAGGATCTGTACCATGAAACAGGCTTTTGGTCTACATATGAATTGCAGGTTAGCGCAGGATTAACCATTTAAACCTTTAAGCAAAACAAAACAACTGCATGCAGTACAGTTTTTAATTAACACTGCATCAAAGTTTCATGGTGCTTTCACAGATGACATACATCTGACAGATACTTACTAATCTCTTCAATCTCCACATATATCCATCAAACTTCTTCAACTTCTCCATCAGTTTGGCTTTCAGAAGGCTCCCAATTTCATTTAGTTTGTACTGTAAGAAGATTATTAAAAACCTTGAATTTATGACTTAGAATTGCTTGTGCTGTGTCCAACTCACTCAAAGTTTGTGGCAGTTTAAATGCCAGTAATGATCCACAGCAGCCTCCCATTTCTCAGGGGAAACGACTTCTGTGTTATTCAATGGTTAGAAATGGGAATAGAAGTGTCTTGGGATGAAAAACCAAAAAGCCTCCTTCAAGCAGAGAGTATGTGAAACCGTATTAGAAGTAACAGCCCATTCAAGAATTCTAATCTGAGTTTTGTAACCAAGATGCAGAGCAGCGCTGGCACATTACTGCAGCTCTCGCTTTATTTACTTACCCTCTCACAGGATACACCCTTTAGGAGAGGGTCCCTTATTTTCTACATTGAACTTTTGGCTCGACTCTTTAATTCTCCCCATGGGACCTTTTCACACCCAAGTGAAAAATAACGCCATTATGAGTTTAAAAATTGCATAATTCTCTTTTATCTGGTTACTCACCAAAATTCACACCTGAAGCCTACCTGGAAGACAACAATATTCTGGAAAAATCACATTGAAATTAACTGTCGCTGAAGGGTCTCACCTCAGCCTTAAGAACCGGATCCCCACATCCATGAGCCAGAAAACTCAAGCTTCCATTAAGAGCTGCCAGAGCCATTTGTGCCATGTTTTCTTGCCTTTCACCATTGATGTTGAGATAGGTATTAACGGTAGCCATCTGTTGGCCATCAGTACAAGCACTGACTTCCATTCCTTCTTCCAAATTGCCTTAGAGAATTAAAAGAGAGTGCTTTGCTTACAGGAACAACACTGACAGACGTTGTTTCAAAGTCAGCCTCTTAATTACTTAGGGTCTGTGTTAGGTGCTCGTGAAAAAAACGAAGAAGAGATAAACAGGAAAAATTAGATCACTGTCAGTATTTGATTTTTCTCCTATATGTGGCTTGTGAGTGATTTACAAATACAGATTTGCTACTGCAAAGCAAGCACTGGATTAATATAAATCTAAGTAAGTCTCTCAGTCGCAGTGATTTGCAGGCTTTTTTCTACTTCAGTCTTTCACTGTCCCTTGTTGCTGATGTTTCAAAACTTAGACCATAAATGAAAGTGTGTCAGTCACTCATCCACCCATCACACACGCAGCTTGTTCCTGTGCAAGTACTGATGACAGAAGCAGAAATAGTTCCCAAACTGCACACAGTATCTTGGTTGAGAGAGTTGAGCTGAATTATTTCTACAAACTTCAGTAATTCACTATCTAATGGTCTCAATCTCAAAGACATCACAGCACTTACAAGTGAGGCCATGAACCTGTGAGAAATTCTACTGCAGAAGTGTGGAATATATATATGGAATATCCATAACTGAAACTAAGACCGGGCTGTCAGCAACATGAGTTTGAGACAACTGTCATACCATCAAATCCACCTGGTTTGCACACAAACAGAATGTAGCTGAAAGGTTTCGGGCACAACCGAAAACACTTGCAGCAGGTCTCATTCTGTCTAAGGTTAGTCTTCTGTAAGTTAGGCAGAGTCTGAGCCAACAGCCTGCTGCCCTCTCTGCTGTCAGTCAGAACTGACTGCCACCGCGTCACCCGCAGAGGGTTATTTCATACATCTGTTCCAGCATGGGGTAGAGTTAGCCTCTGGAGGTGCCTCTCTCTTTCCCTTCATTGAAATTGGAATGTAATGATTATCTTAAACGAGGCACACAACTTTAAGATGGCTAAATCCAGATGAAATTAATCCTATCTTGATCACCATCTATTGTAATCCTTCCCTGGCAAGTAAATACATACGAATGTCTCCAAACTGACCTTTGTACAACAAGTTTTAAGCTTCAGCTTTTCATTATCTGAAAGACCATAGCTTGACCCAGCATGAAACTGAGCTAGCTTGGCACCAGAGAGAGGAGCCTTTCTTCCTGCCTCTTCATACCAATGACAGCTGTGAATCAGAATCACAGAATACCTCAAGTTAGAAGGGACCCATAAAAATCATCAAGTCCAACTCCCTGCTCCTTGCATGACTACCTAAAACTAAATCAACTGACTAACAGCATCGTCCGTGAAGGTACGTACCTTTTAAATACCCCATGTAGCACTGAAAACACTCCTTTCCTCTGGAAGCAGCCACTTTTACTTTTTCTTTCTGATCAATAATCCCCTCCACCAGGATTTGGCTCTGAATGGATGAGGAAGTAGCAGTTCCTGTCAGGCCCAGCCAAATATCTTCAAAGGCTCTTAACTGCAGCCATAAAGGAAAAACATTTATTCAAAGCCACCACACAAAATTAATGCATGTTCAGAGATGATGCTCAAAAATCAGTGCTTCCCACAGAAGGGCAAGTGGCGAGGGAAGTGTTTTCCCGTGACTGTGCACTGCACGGGAGTTTCACTCTTAAGAGAAGCACAAGCATTAGGACGATTGGCTCAAGAGCTGAATGACTGGACAGCACAAGGCTTGTGGACGACATTTCAATGGTAGCAATGAAAGAACACGCTGTAACAGCCAATTCCCTGTGAGGCTGCTAATTTGTGCCATTTATTTGAAAAGAAAGAATAGAGAAAATCCACACAGAACAGCTGATAACTTCTTTCATCTCCCTTCTTTCCAAACAGAGGAAAAAATAATTTAGTATTTGTCTTAGCCTGTTAGGTATTAAATCATCATCATTTTATTAAGGGGTGGCCCATTGTCTCAGTTAATTATGACTAACTACTCACATGCCATCTAATGAAGAGTTTGGATGGTGCTGACCACATTACTTTTCTGCCTCACTCTTGTTGCCACCATCAGATTCTCCACCTTATTCATTCCACAAAATAAAGAGCAAATGCAAAATAGAGGGGGAGAGAAAAAGAAAGGTATTTGCCTCAGGATGAGCATCATATTGGCTGTTCTGTACCCTTCTTAAGGCCAGTTCTTTTTTCTGGCAAATGATGCTTTGTATGGGTCTCGCATTTTGTTTCCCTTTTTATTTGTTTATTTTTTCCTATGGTGCAAAAAAACATGCCCCACCAGAGCCCCTGGTCTTGCTGAAGGCGGTGAGCTATAAAAACACACAGCCTCTTAAAACCTTTACATATTCCAGTTGATACACAGTTACTATATTCGTCACTGAGCTCTGCAGATAACTAGTGTCGGTGCCTTCTTTGATCATACTGCATGTACATTGCATAACTGTGCCTTTAAAAACAGAACTAGAAAAACAGGAGTATTTTACATTGCCTGTACTTGCCTGCTGTTTTAAAGCCACTGGCTGCACCTCTTCAGTTTGGAAGATAGATGGCAGTAGGGCTTTAAAAACCAAACCCAAACGCCAGTGCCACTAATATAAAATAAAAACTCACTTCAATTTCCAAGGAATAGTTCTTCTTATCAGCTGAACTCTGATTTTTTAAGGACACTCCAATCAACCCCTCATCTCCCTCACGATCGCCAAAGCGGAATCTGCCCTCTGACTGCAAAATGATGTCACCTTTGTTGAGCTGGTGTTTTCCAGAGAAAACAATTACCTGTGTATGAATAAAACAGATGTTAAAGCTTAATTCTTCCCCAAAAATGGGCTCCGCATAGCGTAGTAAGAGGTTATATAATGTTAGCATTCTCGTGAAATTAGACAATGAAGTGATGAAGAAAAGTTGTAGTTTCAGAAACGAGTGCATCCTCCTTCCCACAGCACTGTCTTATTTTATTACATCTTCAGTTTCTGTGGTGTAACAAAGCATGTTCAGTGATTACAGCCTAAGACAAGAGGAACAGCTGGAATATAACTATTTTATTAAAACAAGTCTACTTTTTTTTTTTAATGCTTCTCAGCAACTCTAGCTAGGTATTTTGATGCAAAATTGAAGAAAAGGATCCACAAAAATAGAGAGGCACCTGATTTTGAAGTGACATGCATATACATTTTTTGCATTATTAACAGTCTCTAACATGTCTTGGTCTTTTTTCACTGGCATCAAAATTTGGCTGCTGTTTCCCGTTGCTAACAGGGTATGACCTGCTCTGACAGTAAACAAGGAAATCAACTGAGATGAGTTTTAGCCACTGGAAACTAGAAAGAGATCACATTTATTACAAGTTCGAAGTTTTGTGTTTGCTGTGAATATCTACAGGCAGCCCTGGGGTCCAGGGTGCACCTAAGGAGTATCATGGATAGGTCTTTGGTTTATGTCAGTAATATATAAAAAAATGACAACTATAAGGTTACACTAAGGTTCAAAAATCTACCTCTAGCAGAGCAGCCATAAAAACCAATAAACTTTTACCTACAGGGAAAGGAAAAACTTTCATTCCTCTCTAGTTTCCTTTTTGATCACCTGTGAGCCTGTTTTGATGTTCTCCAGAAACATAAAATTAAAAGACCTTTGAGAGAGGAACAGGAAAGAAGGAACACAGAGGAAGCAGGACGGTTTACAACTGTAACAGCAACTACAGAATATACTTCACTGGCAAACACAACCTTTCTGCTTCAACCCATCAAAAGACACTATTTATGGTTTGTTAAGTTACAGAAGGATGGCAATTTTTGCAAAAAGTTGCAGCTGAGGAAAACTGAGTCTCCATAATTACATTTAACGTGAAGTAGGTTGAATATGTTTATGCAAGACTTACATCTGGAAGGTCACAGAGCTCAAAGCTCATATAATAGTCCAGGCAAGAGGAGTAGTTTGTTTCCATTTTACCCAAAATCTTCTGTTTGGTACATGAGGTCAGGAAAATGTTTTCCAGAACAGCTTCCAACTGAAATTTATCAGGATGCCAGAAGTGATTTCTCTGCAATGAACCAAGGAAACAAAGTGAAAACATGACGACACAATCTTAGATACTCCTCCATGTCCACTCATCCCAGCTCTCAACCTCATCCTTTCCCTGTGCTGACTTTTTTTTATTCTAATAGCTTCAGGGTTTTAATGTAACATTTTCAAAATGTAACATTTCCACTTGACAACATTCCACAACACTTTGGATTATCAGAACAGTCCCCATCCTACAGAATTAACTTAGCAGTTTTTCAAATTTAGGGCACAGTTGAGTCCTCTACTTTGTAAAAGTTCATTTTTTCTTAATTACGCTACATTTAGCCTTCTTCCTCCGCAGAGAAAGGTAAAATGAAGTAATAGTATTTCACAGAAAGTAGTATTTTACAGAAGCTTTGTTAAAATCCATTCAAAATTACATATAAAAACTGAATACATTCCCTTCTACTACAAAGGGATTCCACAAAACGCGGTGAGTTAACAGATACAATCGCCTTTTCTTACCTCATATGTTAAATTGTGTTTGAATTTTTTGTCATCCCAGTTCAGATCTAGATATTCGTTAAACAATGCTGACCTTTGCTCTACAGACCCACATGCATGCAGGTGTTCCATCCTTAATACTCTCCGAAGCTGGAAGGGGGAAAAAAAATAAGATATACATATCAGTAATTTTCTAAAATTTGTGTTCAGCCTCTAGTCGAGGACTGTGATTTCTGGGCAAAAATAGAGCTCTGTGAGAATACCTGAATAGTATGGAAACTATTGAGCAGTAAACAACTGCTCCAATCTCTACCAAGAACAGATGACTCTGTCTTGAGGAGACGTTGCATCCCAAATACAAACATACCTGACAACATGAAATAGAATTCTTCAGAGAGTTTATTTTTTTTCTTCTGAGACACGAAAAGCTTGACCTCAAGTAAAAGGTTTTATTATGATTACAAGTGCAGAAAAAATTCATTCTGTGAAACTCTAACCCAGAAATTTAGCTACACCCATCCCTTTGTAGACTCAAAGACTCATACCTGCCCTGAAGAGAGTGTCAAACAGCCACGCCAGGCAGTGACGTTCACCTTTGATTTATCCTCCAGGGCCAGTCGGATGTCAGCAGGCTGCCCACCATTCCCTTGGAGCAGCAGCTGAAACCAGAAGAGAAGGACTTGTCCAGTGAAGCAAGACTAGGACCAGCAGAAAAGCCTGCAGGGTGATCTGGCAGAATGTTCTCCACCCAGTAGAGAAAAAAAGAAACACAAAACTGTGATAGAACAGTGTTAAAACTCCATTGAAATCCACACAGCCTGAAAATTCAGGACCTTAAACAAACTGCACTTTTACAACTGAGACAAGAGAGGAGAGATTTAGACTAGATCTCAGGAAGAAATTGTTTAGTGTGAGGGTGGTGAGGAACTGGAACAGGTTGCCCAGGGAAGCTGTGGATGCCCCATCCCTGGAGGTGTTCAAGGCCAGGCTGGATGGGGCTTTGAGCAACCTGGTCTGGTGGGAGGTGTCCCTGCCCACGGCAGGGGGTTGGAACTGGATGATCTTTAAGGTCCCTTCCAACCTGAACCATTCTATGATTCTATCAAGTCTTCCTGTTACCTTCTCTGGAAGCTGCATTGGGTCTGTCATGCACAGCAAGTAATGACACCTGTGAAAAAATGACACTACGCGAGAATTTATTCCTCCGAATACAATGCTTGAGATATATTGACAACTCAGTGAAAACAACCTGAGAGCATTCTGTGGCACCACTGTGAGTACCAAAAAACTCCAGATGAACAAACGGAACACTGCACAGTTTATGCAGCTCATTATTGAGCAGAAAGTCTTCAGCCTCACCAACTAGAGCATCCTGGCTCACCCAGTGCATTTTCAGACTGAAAACTCTCTGCAGTCTTTGATCTTGATGGATGATTTGTGGAGTTCTTCCTCTTTTTCCCCATATATGCTTTGCACATTTTCACACTTGCATTGCAATTTCCTGTACAGTCCAAAAATTTAGGTTTGTACCTCATTTTCATTGGCTGACTCCTGTGCACTTCTGGCTTCTTACCACACAAAATGGGTCAATGCTTAAATTGCAAGACAGATACTGTCAGCCAGCAAGTTATGCTTAGAAAAGGAAACAACACTGGTGGCTTGGCCACAAGGAGGTAATACCACTTGGTGCTCTTCACGATTTTCAGGATGATATCTGGTTCTGCAATTCTTTGAGATGAAAGGCACTCTAACAGTAAATACAGTATTACAGCTTTGTATTTTGCAGCCCTTTCTCATGATCTCACCTGCTGGTGGTACTTTCTGCCTCTTCTTTTTGACAGGGAATGGACCTCCAGTTGCTTCAGAGTGTAATTAAATGGGTGGACAATGGCAGCCCTGTAGTTCGTACGGTCTCTTCCAAACTTCAGAGAAGATGACACTGATACCTGATCCACATCAACAAGGAACTTGTGAAATAAAACACCTCTCACATAGTGACTTCAAACATACACCCAGTAAGAGTTCCCCATACCTTTTCCCCAGATAAATTCTGTGCATTATATAGTCCTATTTGAAGTACTGAGGCAAATTAATGTTGAAACGAGGACATTCTAGCCACTTGAATTTCCTACATGGCACAGCTGAAAGTAAAACTATTCTCTGTTTTTTACTGAAATCATGAACCATGCTTAAGTTTCATGTCACCTTTAGGCACTGTGAGCACACAGTTTGCCAAACCAAAGCACAAAAAAAACCATTTGCAGAATTGGGAACTAAATTCTGTAATGTTGCTGGGAGCAAAGTGTTTCTGTGGCAACTTAAACAGTAGTGGCATTTAAATAGTTGCGGTCATTTAAGTAGTAGTAGAAAAATACATTCTATATAACTTCTAAAGTAATTTTTGGAATTTTAGCACTTCTTAAAGACACTAAGAATTTCTTACACTTTTTGCAGGCACATTGATGTTCCTGTATGGCAACATTTTACACATTGTCTTTTGTCTTTCCTTTATTCAGAAAACAATGTAGTACTCAACCAAGGTGCTGCGTTTCAGATGCGCATATAAAGATAGCTAGTTGCAAGACAGTAAGCTTCCCCATTTAGCCACATTTGAAAATCAACTTAACTGAAGTTCTTCTATTTATTATTTATATTTTTAAAAATTAATGCTGACTTACTTTAAGAAAATAAAAATTGATTTAAACTGTGCTAAAGTTGTCATTCTCACTAATAAATAGAAAAATTAAAAAATGAAATACAGAAGAACTTCAATTGAATTGAATAATATTCAATTCAATAATGAATTCAATATGAATAATACTCAACTTCAATAATGCTGAAAATGCCAAGCACAGGAACCTGTCACACTGCTGTGTGGGTAAAGACAGCATATATCCAGGCAACAGGGAGGTTCTTCATCCTTTTCAGCCTCACATTAATGCTTACTCATTTTTCTTAGATTTTATTTCTTTCCCCCTAAGCTGCTTTAAACATGGTATTTCTTCTATTCTTTTCATCTACTCTCAAAAGCTGTCCTAGAGCCTTTGAAAGCATTGGGAATGTCCTTTCTCCAGTGCCTTGAACTAATATGCATTTCATTGCTGTTGGTTATGCAGGAACCTGTGGGGTTACTGTAAACAGAAAAATAGCATGGCCTGAAAATACTTCCAACAAGAATATTGGCTGCTCGTCTTCCACAGACACAGCTAAAAGGAGGACAGTTTGCCGCCTCCTTGCGTTACCCTGGCATGTATTTGCTCTGGGCTGCTGTACCTGGTCCTTCTCATTCCAAATGACAGTAAGATCATCCCGGTGACTGCGCGCTGAATGCTTCACATATAAGTTGACCTTGGCATGCCATGGGAAAGGGATGGAGAGAGGATGGAAAAATTCCACTGCAAGGGAAAAAAAATCAAGTAAGTTTTCCCCACCACAAATCATGACTGTTCGTTTTTGATAAAGAAAAGGGCATAGGACACATTCTCCCACAGGGAACAGGGCAACAGCCGATTCCCAGAGAAAGTGGCAACCTCACAGCACAGTAAGACTACAGGTCCTATAAAGCTCCTCCTCGGTGCCTTGACTCCTCCTGCAAGGAGTACGTTCCAACTGGATCCAGAACCAAGACCCTGATCTACACTGCAGAGTGTACTGCTGCTCATACTATGTGTATTCTCCCCTCTCTCCTACCAAAGTTGTTTGAGTCTGGGGGAAAAAAAAAAAAGTTCACTGGCACAGAACTATGGAATTATTTTATCTGAAATTGAACTATCAGAAAGAAAATAGGGAAAGCCTCAGAGATAAGGATTTCTCATTCAGATCACTGCTCTGAATGAAACCAAATGCAGACGTGAACCCCAGTCAGCCACCTCCCAGCTAAGTATCCCTGCGCCCTGGCTAGAATCAAAGTAGCTGCAATACTTTAACTCTCCTGTGTTTACAAATGGTATCTAGTCCAAAACTAGTTCCTATGTTTCCTTTGCTTTTCATTAAATATCCAAAATATTCAAAAGCAAATATAAAAATAAACCCAAATGTTTCATTTAATCCAGAACAGTTCTGAAATTTGTTGTAAAATAACAATAGACATTTTAATTTGTTGGTGACTTTTCACTTGGCCAAACATTTCCCTGGCACTACTAATGTTTTTTTAAGTTTCACATTCCAAATCCACAAAGCAGTAGTGTTCTGAAGTAGCCGTTTCCAACAGCCAGACTTACAAGGAATTTAAAGCAAGTAAGATCTTAGAAGGCCTGGATTGAAACTATTTGATTATTCATTTTGAAATCAGATTGATGTGGTTTAGTTTATTTTATACTCTGCTATCAACACTGGCAAAAGACTTGAGAAACCTACCCTGAACATCATGTCCTCCAGGCAATTTTGGGAAGAGTCCAGTGTAAGCGCCTGTTACCTTGATCTCTTTGCCATCCCACAGAGCAATGTGCCTCAGCAGACGCGTTCTGTTGCCTTTTTGGTAAATCATCATAAACGTAAACTGCCTTGGAAGAATTTTTAACTAAAAATAGAAGAGGTGAAACATATTAAATACCATGTTCTCTGAAAAGTTTAAAACCTAAGTGTATAATTTTGACACTGTAAAGTCCTACGGAATTTAGCTCTAGAAATGTGTTTATAAAAGGTCTAGTACAATGATACCTTAAAACTAAATGGTTTCATATAAGCAGTTATTGATTTCTACGTGACTTCCTTCATACAGTAAGTCATCTTACATAACAGAACATATGAAAACAACTGAGTATCCCCTTTACAAGTCTTTTCTTATTATATATTTTGAATTTTTATCTCTTTTATTGCACTGAATAATTCTTACAACATCAAGAGCCCCACTATCACAGAATAAATCCAGCAGACAGCATAAACAATAATATCTATCTGTGACATCTTTTCTTTCTTATTTAGAAAAAGAAATATATGTGGTACCAGCATGATAAAAATGGGCAATTGGCCAGTTCATAATATATTATTTTTTCTTATTATCTATATATCCTATGTACCTGTTTATAGGAAAAAGCAAATATAAAATCAAACAACAAGTTATACCATGGGACACCCAACTAATTTACATTTCAATGTTTGCTCACACTACTAGAGAAATCAAGGGCAAAATGTCACAGCAGCTGGAGCTGTATTTGACCAGTACTGTTTGGCAGCCAGCATCCTGAATGCCAGACGCAGACACAGGGCAGTCACAGCTTGCCTTCTGCTGTCTTGAGTTGATGCTACCAACCTGGGACATTGTCTGGACTATTTCAATGACGTTAGTGTAGCTGGTTCCAGTGAACATTAGCTTAGTTGTAACATTGAAATCCCCTTTTTCCATCCTGAGGTAGAGATTGCCTTTTGCTTCACTCATGTCATAATTTACCTTTTCCAGTTCCCATTAAATTAAAAAAGAAAGAAAGAAAGAAAGAAAAGTGTGAGAAAGAAAATAAACATTGTGCTTGCATTCTTCACACAGTACATTATATTATCGTCCTCAGGACCTAAGAGAGATCCGATTTGTCATTTCTCTCCTATATTCACATTCTAGAAGGCACAGCTACAAAATAGTGTAAACTAAGTGACACGCATAAGAAATTAGGTTTTTTGTCAGGAGTAACTGTGCTGCATTTGACTGACAAATAACCCCATTCATTTTGCTCACGTATCCTTGCCCTTGTCTATTTCTGCACTGCAAGTATCCAGAACTGCTTTCTGCCCAGTCTCTCTATTCTTAGTAGCCACAGTAATTGAAAATGTTCCTGAAAGTTTACTAGAAGTCATAATTAATGCAGATGCAAGGAAGTAGAGTCAAATGGAACAAATCCTTTCCAACAGGGTGAGATTTTTAGCATATTTGAAAACATCCTCAAGAACAATAAAAAGACACTAGTACTAGAAAAAAATGCAGCTTGACTCCTAAAATATTAGGCAAGTCTAATTTGTAGTGATGTCTGTAGCAGTTATATGGCAGATACTTACCTTAGAAGACAGTTCTGCTACACTGGGGAAGTACCGTAAAAAGAAGGGATGAGTCTGGAGCGCTTTTATATTCAGCTCTTCACTAAAGGGAAGAAATGTACTTTTGTTCAACATTTCAGAAAGTCCACTCTCACCGACAGCACAGGTTCACCTGAATAATCACTTCTAAGTAATCACTGAAGTTTGTCACAGCTTTTAGAGTTACATGACAGAACCTTCCACTGAATGCTTTCCCAGCTCACATTTTTTGATGTTCTCATACAGAGGTAAAAGAGACTGAACAGCAGTGCCAACTCTGACCTCAGTGAAAAATCTGCATGTGCATCCCAGGGACAGAACATGGCCCACCAACTCAGAAATTACTTTCTCTGGTAGTTTACTAGTTATAGTAAACGCATCAGCTTTTTACAAATGAGATAGGTATTTTGGAATCTGACTTTGCAAGCACTGTCATGGCTTCCAGACTTAAAATTTACAATTATTAGAGAGTTTAACAGAACTTACAAGACTTTTCAGTGCAAAGGTCTTTTGCTAGAACAAATACCTGAAATACCTCAATGCTGAAAATATTACACCTCCTAAACACCCTCAAAACCCTACAGTTTTGTTTACATGCTATACCAAATATTTCTGTTTAGACACTGACTATCAGACACTTCTGAATAAAGAATTACTCCATTCATTCTTACTGTCTTTAAAGAACTTTGAAAATTTTTAGAAGACAGAAAAAACTGCAGATACAGCCATACTGATACTAACTTAGAAGAGTTGAACCTCGTAAAATTCAGGAGATTCAGTGTGCCAAAACTATTTAATAAGACTTAAGCAGCTATATCAAGTTCAGGTATGTTATTAAGTACTTGTCTGGCTCAGACCTAGAGTTTTCTGGATTATTTCACTGTCTGCTACTTTTATGTTGTGAGGGGAGGCAAAAAAAGGTCTCTCTGCAGCCCTTTGTATACATCCTGAGTTATACAGACTGTTCGTTGTGACTATACATTTTATCAAAGATTATTAGCCGTTTCACCAGTGCTTTGGTGACTAAAACAGTAACTTTTTCCATGGAATCATGGTGGCCTAATGATATTTTTACAGTGCTCAGAATGACCCTTTTACCCTTGCTGGTCTTTTTTCCTACTGATGCTGAAGGAGAAGTTGGTGTTTTGTTCATAGATCAACCTCAGAGCTCCTTCAATTTCGTTTTCAGTCAGAATCTCTTGAATTGTCATCTGAGGGAAGAAAAAAAGAACAAACTAATTACATGCCATAACTTCTACCCAGAATTTCACCTAAACTGAGCACACTCTGAATGATTAAAACCATCACTTTGACTGAAGTTTATCTTTCAGACCGGCCTTTATGCTTTCTAGACCTAAACCAAAAGCATCAAGAGATGTTTGGGGTTTTTTTTTTCCTGTGAGTAAGCTTTCACAGCTACTAATCTGAATTATTGAAAAATATTAGCTTTACTTTCAATGCACCTTTACTTGATTTAAGTCTAGAGCCACTGGTTCTTGTTTATGTCTCCTCTACTCTTCTTTTTCATATACTGTAAAGAAACTGCCTTGCCTTCTTTTTTTGATTAAACAGATGAAGCTCCACAAATCGTTTACTGCAGGGTATTTTCTTCCTCCCACAGCTGCTGGTTCCTCTACAGCTTTATCCTGAAATTGCTAAAGAATCCCTCTAGGGATGATGAGCACTGTCTCCCACACTTAAATATCAACACATATTGTGTTTGCCAAAGTCTGTGGGAACAGAAATTACTGAAGTCCCTTGATTATACTCCTACTTTACGAGAATAAAAGCACCTGAACAATTAGCATCTCTGTTTTAATTTTTTTCACTTAAATATTTAGAGAACAAAAGACATTTTACTAAAGATTAAGTGGGAAGTAGCAGAGGATTTATCTAATATCTTTTAATAAAATGTTGTCATTAAATATTCACTTGAAACACTGACACTTAATACGCAGGTTTAATATTGAGCTACTGTTTATTTTCAGAAAGTCTACCTTTGATCTTGTATCCTAGCTACTTATCTTCTTATTTCAAGAGAAGGTGATGGATGACTTGGATGTGCTGTTCTGGGTACTACCCTCCAAAATGAAAGGAGACATTTCAACTAACACTTCTTTCTCCAAAGAGATAAACATGTATAACCTTTGTTGATCCTATCAGGTAGCTGGGAATACAAATTTATTTCTGTTTATTCAACACTGAAACGTTATAGGTATCTATGCTACAAATGGTTTAACCAAGCCAAGGAATTCTCTAGGTATAAAGGACACTGATTTCTACCAAAAGTACTTTCTACTTCAGTAAGCCGTATCAGCTAGGAAGTAGCAGTAAATTAGTGCCTTCCTGAAATGATTAATTAAAGGATACCTGCTGAGTTTAACTGGAAATAGACCATTAACTGTGTACTTAAGTTAAACTAGGATTCAGATAAACTGGGCCATGGCACCTCTCATCTGCAGTTGTATAAACCTGGACTAATTTCACTGAGGCCACTGGAAGTGCTCTGGATTCAGAGTAGGGTAACACAGATGACAACTCTAATCTAAGTACAATGAAAGATCTATGATTTATTACCTTAAAAAAGAAGGGAAGTCCCAGTTGATGTAGAAGTGATATTGAATGCTTTACCTCTGCCATGAATTCAAATATACCATAGAGCTGAAAGTCTGTGTCAACATCCATAGTCACAGTTAAATCTTTGTCATCATACTGGACTTCACAGATACTCTTGGCTTGGCTTTCTAAATAGCAAGAACAAAGTAGTACCATTTTGAGGGGATTATTTTCAAGGAATTTCAGTACTGACTGCTTAAAATCAATCCAGCCAGCTTGTGGGCTAAGACACTCATCACGACAAAGTCAGGATGACAAGAGATTTGGCCTGTGGTTTGAGTGCAGACTGTTTTGGATGTCCTTTAGCATACAAAGTCTTGAGTTAACACAGCTTGTGTACCCACGTACAAGTGTTAAGTGACAAGTCAGTTCCCAACAGTAATGTGGTTTTGCAGCTAGAGATTACTAGCCTTACACAGCCACCTGTAGCACTGGGCCCATTTCTCTAGAAGTGCTCCAAGCTGTTTTGACCACTTCAGTTCCTTTGACTCCTTCAGTTTCAGCTACAGCAGACCAACATTGCTCAACAACACAATTTGGAAACCTTTCCCCAACTTTTCTACCAGATTGTTGTATTTGAAAGAGAAAATACAGACTGCTAAGAGACAAAAACGACATGAGAGATGAGAAACTCCGAAACTCTTTATGGAGAAGACGCAGTCACAGACGTACGTGCAATCACACAGTGACGGATCTGGAGGCTGCCCTGAAAGTCACTTGGAATTAAAAAAAACAGATGTAATGTAACTAATAACAGATGCAGTATGACAGTTTTACTTACATACAGGAAAAAGCCCCTTTTTAGGTACTAACAGTAAATCTTAGTCAGTTTGCAACTGTTAAAGGAATAGTTGAAACACCCTCAAAGAGCTATGGCTATGGTACAACAAGAAACCTACAAGGAACGGCAGGTACCTACCCGATTTCTGTAAACTGAGAATCAAGCTGATTGCCTTAGGGTAGCCAGCTGCCTGCAGTGCCTCACTACTATGTACACTTCGGCAAAAGATATCCACTCGCTGAGCAACATAATAGGAGTTTATTACGTATGTGACTGATGTTTCTCCAGCTGCAATGTGCATATATCTCTCTTGAGAAGTGTTTCTCCCTTGAAAAAACACATCTATCTAAAAAATGACATGTAGATGTTAAGTTCTTGAAACAACACTCAAATACTATTTAAATGCTATTTAATTTTAAAACAGAAGACAAACTGAAGTTCTCTCTAGTCTATATATATGTCAAAAATCTATTAATTAACAAAAAAAATCTTAGTCTTTCATTAATCACCTATGACTTTCCAGCATGAAGTCCATCCAATTTAATGAATTTCAAACCATACCAGCCTCAGTGATTTATGTCAAATACTCATTAGATTCTCTTTTATCCCACAAAAACATATCTCCCTTTATGTAAAGAATCCGTGATCCATGCATACTGCCAGTATTTACCAGGTAGTAGGTACTCCAATACCTCCCTGAAAGTAGCAAGCACCTAAAGAAGCATTTCATGTGCAAAATTCCCATTAAAGAACATAAGAGCAATATTCCAATTCCCAATGCAATGTGCAGAACCTATTCTCCTGTAGAGCTATAATATCAACAATAAGCACTGTACTAACACTGATCAGAATAGACTAATCTGGCCCAGAAAGCAGTCAGAAAGAAATTTTCTACTTCAGTAGTTGAGGTTTTAGCCATCCATGGTTTTTATATCTCAGCTTTCATCCTGTACCTTAGAAAACAGTAGTTTTCATTCAAGCCATGGGTTATTACATTATAATAAAGGACATAATTTTAATGGGAAAAAAAAAAAAAGAACCTACCTGTAGAGATGATGGGACCCTGGCTTTTAGCAGCCATGGCCAAGTATGATGGAAATTCCCAGTTATGTTGGTACTTGTCTCAAAGTCTTGGATTTGTCCTTCGAGAACTGTTAGGTGAGCACCGTAATGCACTTTCGTACTAAAGCTCTTGATCACTTGAAGGTTCAAGACAACCTGTGTGCAACAAAGGTAAATTGTGAAAGGGGAGCTTTATAAAAGGTAAAGCTCCTGTTAGTCACAATTCTTTCTTTGGTTCAGGCACTATCATCTCAAAGGTGTGTTCAAAAAATTAATCTTGTATAATCTTATGACACAAAAGCGTTACAGATGCCCCTTTTATTTTTAAATTCAACACTTTAACACATATTCTCCAGTACAGTCATGCCTTAACCCTATTCAAGCAGCTACATAATTAATAAAGAGCAAGTGTTGTGCTGTAGGCTTGTGTACCTCAGATAAAAAAAAAAAAATATTCCAAGTAATCAGAGTCTGGGAGGAAAATACCATTTGGAATGTAAACCGTGCACTGGTATCAGCACTCACCTCTGTCTAGTCTATACAAGTCACACTGCAGATCTACCAGACAAACTAGGCTTATGAGCTAAAATGCACTGCCCTCCTTGTGCAGTGTGTGCTGCAAGCTCAGCTGCGGCTTGCGCTGTTCACGCATAGGGAGCCAACCTCCAGCCCCTTATTGCTATGAAAAGTTCTGGTCCAGCAAGCTACTCTCCCAAGCCCTGGAAAACAAACTGAGCTTCTGGACTCTCCTCAAGAACAAAGTGAGCATCTGGACTTCCCCAAACCCTGAACTTTATGGGAAAAAGAGTGCACTCCACCATACGTCTCATTACATACTGAAGGACAGAAGGCACTGCTCTCTCTGGCAGCTTCTTACTTACTTAAGAGTAAGGAAAGCCCAATTTAAGTAGAGTATAGTTAAGGAAGAGCACTGGGTCTAGAAGCAATTAGAAATGAGAACAAAAGCTGAAGTGGTGTGACAACACAGACACCTTAAATCAGAAGGATACTTCATCTAAAGTTAGATTGTATTTTAAAATGTTGAGAACAATCTTTCCCACCTGTACCTGTGACATTAGGGAGCTTGTTTATGGTTGTGGTTTGCTCCACTTGGGCTATATTTTGTAGCAATAAGCTTTTTCTCCTGTGTAAATCTTGACTTTTAACTGAAGCAGTGTTATGAAGCAACTCTGAAATCTGTGCTATGATCTTATGTAAGATGGTAAAACAGAACAGAACACATGATAAAGATGCCAAAGTTAACAACTGAATGAGTAAAATTCTACTCTCGTTGACAGAGACCCAAAACTTCATCTAAATAGCAAATGCACAAAGTCACATCGACACCCTCTGCTCTTTGCTATCTGACTTCTACAGCTTGATGTAGATGATTACAGAGTAGATTCATGTCTCCCCCATCACTGACTGATAACTCACCTGCAACTCAATCCTGTCTTTGATTTGCAAAGTCTTCAGTGCCTCTATGTTATGAGTAAGTTTGTAGTAAAGAGATACAACATCCAACTTACGGACAAAGCTCAGTTCTTCTGTAATCTGTTCAGTTCAAATAAAATATCACAAAAGTGAACTGTGGCACACCTCTGATATTGAGACTACTCTAATTAATTGTACTTATTGTACTAATTACAGCTTAAGAGTAAAATTATGATAACTATGAAAAAAAATATGGTGAAGAACTGTCTCATTTTTTTTATAAGTCATAACTTTGTATTTTAACAGGGAATACGCTGCACCAAGTGAAGATAATGGATAAGAAAGTTTTGATACAGTTTGAAAATGGGAGTCACGGACCACTGCTGATGTCAAATTTGTTGCTAGAAGCGATTGCACAGGAGTGGCTGAAAGATATGACCTTCATTTAATTAAGGCCTTTAAAACCAAACCAAACTGCAAAGTATTCCCATAAGGGCCTCATAATACCTATTTCAAATGGAGAAACAGTATTTACCATATCAATTAGTTCACTTCAACCTCTTTCTCACATCTTACTAATATGGAGGAGACACTTACTTGCTTGCTGTCCACACAGAAGTGAGTAAGTCTTTTATAGAAGTCCCTGGTTTTTTCTGATACCACATCAACTAAGATCCTCATAGGAATGCCAATGTCAGCAGCTCCTTGAATGTTATGGGTTAACACTGCATCCAATTCTTGTCTTTCCTGTTAATATTTCACAGTGTATGTAGTAAAGGATGTCTAGAACCCAAAGCCTGCCGCGATACAAAGCTCAAAACAGACATGTAGCAAATCTGACTGTTCTACATTTAATATAATGAAAGCAAATTGCACTGAACTTAGGGAAGTTACACTGGGAAAGAGAAAAATAATCAAGCCTAATAGATAGAATTAAAAATAAATAAATAAATAAGTGTATTTCAGCCAAAAGGGAAAAAGGTGTCAATGTTTCTCTCTGGTGGCAAAGAACTCCCACTAGCTATCTGTTTCTCTAAAGCACAGAAATACCCAGAAATTACCAATTACAGCAAGAAAGTGAATGATCACAAGGAAGAAGATACTTCTCTCTGCGTGTACTGTACTCTCCTGCACTGACGACATCACAAGAGAAGTCAAACTTGTAATTGTCAACAGGAAAGCAAGAGATTCAAAGCCTTTCCTGTGCTGTTGTCTTACTGCAGAAGCTAACAGCAGTGTCTCAATTAATCACTGCCTATTATTCTGCAATGTAAATCACAGTGATGACTGTAAATTACAATCTTTTTTCTTCCTGTGCACCGCTGTATATTTTCATGATGAATGAAGAGTGTTATATTGGAGTAGCTGTTGTATATCAGGAGTGAGATCAGCACTTGTGGGTTTGCATGTCTTATATTTGCCACATAATATAAAGAACATCAAATAGTACAAAATAAAAAAAAAATGTATATGCACACACAAAGAGCAGAACAGGAAATGAAGAGCTACAGTCTGTATCCTATTATCCTACAACATCTGTTTCACTGCACATTACAGGTATGGATTTTCAAAGAATTTATGTTTATTCTGGCATTTATTACTAAAGCTTGACGATTTGTTCCCAGTAAAATAGTTTAGAGTAAGTCACTCAGTACATGCAGTACATGCAGTCTAATGGTCTGCAGCATACTTACATCAGTGACTCTTAGAATGAGGAGTCCTTGTAATTTACTTTCATCAACAGTGATAAACATCTGTGAATCTAGGTTCATTTTATCCACCAAAACATAGCCTGAACTGTCAATTGTTACTGGTGCTCCAAGATCCTGTACAAGCAAAAAAAAATTAAAAATTCACCACTTTTACACTTACTGACAGATATACCATACACCTGGAAGTTTTTATTCCTAATAGGTAGCTCCAATAGCACCCAGCTGTAAATCTAGTATGTCCATGTTTCCGAACTTTTGACAGCTTTTTATTACATTTTACACATTTTGTCTCTTTTATTTTGAGTATGCATGACATATTTTGATAAGTGAGCACACATAAACAGAACACAGAACAACGCGGTAGCTCTTCCTGCACAAGTGAAAAGTCAATTAATTTTCTATGCTTGGCATTGTTCCAATGGTCCAAAGCATCCATAAATCCAGTGAAACCATACGTAGATATACTATGGCAGCTCTGCTTTTGGAAGAGGGCAGGTGAATCTCATCTTTGTAGATTCAGATTTACTCCAACCTGCATACTGAATCCGGAGATTACTCTGTGACAACACTTCTCAAACTTTCCGTACACTTCTCCTGTCCTTTCCATTCCTGCCTATATAGCACTGGCTGGTAGGATTGGTGAGAGGCCAAGCATCGTGATATCAGGAGTTCCAATAGCAATTCAAATTTTCAGTAGGAAGAGTCTGTGCGGAGTCCAGCTAAATTTAGAACTGCTACTTTAGGAAATCCTGCTGCAGAATTTCTCCCCCTCCACCTACCTACAGTACAACAGTCCAGCCTCAGAAAACAAACCACTGGGCAAGAACTGAGGGGAAAAGTGCCATTTTTCACTCGTTCAAAGGGAAAACGAACTCAGTGTGTCATGCTAACTAGCTGAGAGAGGTCACAGCACACTGCCATTCTTCATTTGGGAAAGTGAAAGCCACCTTGCCCTCCAGCTCACACAGCTCCTTCCAGGCAGCAACACTGTGGACTCCCTCAGCGATGAGGACTCCCAGAACATCTGATGCCAACCAGGTCATTTGTCCCAGACACAGGGCTTCACTTCACGTGCTTTGTATAGAAATGAGACCCTACTACAAATGATGGCACATTTGTGTGATATGGAGTGACCTTCCACAGAACTTCAGTGTCACTGTATTTCACTACTGGCTAAATCTTTTCAACGAAGTATTAACTTCTTTTTTCATCTTATTAGTTGCTGTTCAGACTCAGAGTCTATAGTGACATTTCCAACAAACTCGAAGTAAAATCCCATTAATGAAACAAGAGATGTAATTTGGCTGTACTTGGTCAGGCACTGGAAATGGTAAGGTTCAGCCCAGGGACAACAGCCACAAAGAAATGGCTCATCAAGGCAGTCCAAACCATCTTGTTCAAAATGTCAATGTTTTTCAACTAAATTCCTCAAAATATTTCTCAACTGAGGTCCCACAATAAATCGTAACTGCTGTTCAACACCGGCTTTTTCACTATGTGTCCTCCACAATGGTCTTCATACATTTCATATCTATTTGAAGTTGTTACCAATTTCAATTTTCTGTAAAGATGAGCAAAAATTTTCTGACCTGAAGATTACTTACAATTTTTAAACTATTTCAGAGTCTGGCTGTCAAACTGCTGAGAAACTGTAATTGCTGATAAAGCCAAAGACAACTTTGAATACTCATTATTTCTGAAGATTAAAACACTGCAGATATCTCAACCATGCTTTTAAAAAAGTATGTCAGAGCTAGCACAAGCAAGTCCATTAAATGTATGTACTGATTCATGCAAAACTTGGCTTATACCATACAAAAATTCAGTGAATGACTGGCTCCAAAAGTAAGATGTAACATTAAAAGAAGAGAGTGTTTTTCTTGTTTCTCTGCTACCATTGAAATCATTAGACTATTTTCTTTTGATTTTAGTAGGTTCAAAGATCCTGGTTTAGATGTATAAAATCAAGAGTAAAGCAAAAAGTTCTTTCCAATACCTGAATTGTTTGGCATTTATTTTCTATAAACATTTTCCATTGAAGCTTCTTTTCAGGGTCAAAGTCACCATTCATTCGAAGTTCACAAGCACCTGATTTCATTCCTATTCCAATATGATATTTTAACTGCTTTCGTGCAGCAATGGAAAGCTTATTTTCCTTTGGAATTTCCTTCAGTTGAGGAAGGTCATGCCTGAATTGAACTTCCAGTGTAATCTTTGGCTTGCACTCTGCTCTCACTTCAAGACGGGCAGTTTTGCCTTCTGTTTCAAGGACACAGAGAAGTTCCGCTTGGCACTTGTCCTTCTGAATAGACCCTGTGATCTGTGACTGGGTTGGAATACTGAGATTCTGTCAAGATACAAACAAAAAAATAATAATCCTTTAGACTATACGTATGCTTTAAGACATGTCAGTATTAAGTCTTTTTCCTTCTCCCTTTAGCATATGATAAAAGAGACTTCATGTTGGAATATCAAAGAAAAAACCTATAATCTCTGCACTGTTGTATTTCTGCCTCCCAACAGTAAGATGTCAATTTTGCCTGAATAACGTTTGAGGGGAGATTTTAGGACTGCCCTGCAGAATTTACAGCTCCTGTATCCATATGAAGTTTTACATTTACAATAATTCAATGTGGCAAAGTTTACTGAACATCCTCCACTTCACTCAGATCAAATCAATCTCCATCTTCAAACAAACTAACCCCCCAAAATAATAATAGGCCTAACAGTCATTATTGCATATGGTGTTACAGGATTATTTTTTTTAATACTAAAACTTCAAGCTTGTCTTGTGCAATTTCCTAAATGAAATGCTTCCTGTCATTCTTTCAAAGTACATGTAAAAACACTGACAATTCTGCTATTTCTAGTATTTAGGTGTTTTTTATTCCCTCTTCACTGCAGATGACACACAGTTTCCTGTCATTTTTGTTTTATATTGCTACTGTAGTTGACGAAGTTAAAACTGAGGAGTTAAAAGCAAAACATTAATGCCTATGAGCACCTGGAAATAATCCCTAAATTTGCAATAGTCATTCTTTCTAACGTAGTCAGTGAGACTAGGTAGAAACACTAAAGAAATTTCACAACTTCTACTTTGATAGAAAAGACACACCAGAAAATACATTTTCTGACAAATAGTTCAAATTAAAACTGCTGTTCAGCCTTAGAGGGCAGTCTCAGTCTGTGAAGGCAGCAAAGGCTGATCTAATCTCAGTCTACAGAGAATAAAGGCAGGTGTGCCTTTAGAGTGCTTCTCCAACAATCAAACAATGTCATTTTAGCTAAAACCCTATACAGGCTGCATTTCATCCCCTATCTCTCTTTAAAATCCTCCAAGAGCTACCTGCAGAAGCTGACATTCTGCTTCCGTTTCCAGTGTCCATTCAGCTTTATTCTGAATACGGAGATCTCCTCTAGCCTTAAGTTTGCACTTGCCAGCCTGCAGCAACAAAATGCCCTCAGTGGTGGAGTCTGTGGCTGCAGATAACAGGACAGAGTTTTCAAAAGGCAGCCCAAGCTGATTCAGCCAGGAAACTGAATGCCTGAGTATCCCTTGGAGCGAATACTCATGTTTGCAGGAAGTGTCTATCTGCACATCAACTGTTCTGCCATCACACTGGAGGTTCATTAATAAGCCAACATTGCAGATGTTCTGTTGAAATGAGCCCCCAAAGGCTACAGCATGAGGCAATCCCATCCTCTGCAACAGAAAAGATCACACTATTTAAAGCACACAATGTAATGCAACTGTATTCCTAATTTGTTTCTAATTAATGAGAAAGCATTTCTTCTTTCTGAACCAATATGCTTTTGGAAAGGACCACACAAGACAGCTTGTTTCCCAGAGAAATCAGAAATTTCTCTGTGAAACAAGAGAAAAAGAAACCAAAAATAAATGGCACAGGGGAAAACAAAAGTTCCTACAAGAATCTTAAGTCCTGTAGAAGAAAAAGTTTCCAAAATTTCAAATAGAAAGGACATGCTTTTCACTAGATTCTAGGACAAAGTAATTTTAATTAAAAAGATTAACCAACTACTTTATGGCAATGGCAGTAACAACTACCATTGTATTACTCCACATTCTCATCTTCAAATACATTCCCTCTGCAAGTGCTCTGACTCATTGCTCTGCCAGAACAACTTTAATGACCAAAACCGTCCTTTCCATAAATTATTGTGTCAGGAGATAGTTCTCTGTGACTCACAATGATCCAAAATACACAAACTTATCATGCCATACAGAAAATAATCTAGGCTTACCTCTAGACTGACACACTTGTTTCTGAAAGTAAGTACCCATTCTGTATCTGTTTCATTGCTTGCCAGGCTTACTTCTCCATCAGCTTTTAAACTGCAAGACCCAAGGACAATGCCAAGCATGCCCTTATACTTGTCACTTCTCACGGCTGACACCTTCACTTGGTTCTCTCTGGCAATTCCCACAGACTGAAGCAAAGGCAAAGAATGCTGGAAGTCAACTTCTAAATGAGGCTGGGTGTCAGTGGTGACATTGAGTTGCAGGCAGGCAAACATGTCATGAAAAGAAACACGTCCAAAGGAGATGACAGTAAAGTTGCTGGTAAACATTGACCCATTCAGTGAAACTCTTGCTGGAGTCTGGAAAATTACAGGGAAAAACTGTTGTCAAGTTTGTTTTCCTCTCAGGCCACACCCTGTTTTTAAATGCTCATGTTACTAAAAGAGAATTATTTCTCTACTACCCTGACACGTTTTTGTGACTCTTGCCCTTTGCCTGGTGCATACCTCTTATCTTCTGGTATTACTTTTTTTGCTAGGTGCAAGCTCTTTAGCTGCACAACCTGACAGTCTGCTGTAGGGCAGAGGAATATCGCCTTTAAAATTGCACCTGTTGGGCCCATCCCCTATTTCTGCTTCGTACTCTGCACTTGGTGCACAGCTGTCCACTACAGATGTAAATCTGTATCACTTGAATGCAAGTTTGTTGACAATTTTGATTCAGAATTATTAACAATTCTGATTCCACTGCATGATGGTAAAACTGAGTGCAACCTTCCCTGTGGACTTGTACAATTTTTGATGGAGAAGTAATCTGATCTGTTTGAATCCGTGAATATCAAGGGAGTGAAAATATCTGAAAGTTTGTGCAAAACTTTCAGCTAGCTCAAAACCATTTCTACACCTCTGACACCTTTCAGTACTTAAAGATTCCCTTAGTAGTAGTTAAGACAGTATGTTGTTGACAGCAGAGTTTATAAATAAAGCCAGTACCTCAAAATGATGAAATGTAATTGCTCCATTGCAAAGGCCAGAGAGGTGTTCTTTAGCAGATTCTCCACTGCAAGCAACCTGTTGGCATTATCAACAAAGCACATTGAGAACATGAAGATAGTGGTATTTCTATGTTTGGCATGGAAAATACCACAGTCACAAGGAGACATTCAGTGTTCCAAACTGTGTCCCCTGTTGCAGAAAGTGAAGTCCTTGGGGACTGCTGTCCGCTGTATGAAAACTACTCCCATTATTATTCACTCTGCTGTCAGTACCGCTGCACCCACAAACAGCCACGACCCCCCCGCATACCCTGCCTTAGCAAGATGGAAAAGCTGAGACTGCACATTACTGTGCCTGACAAAACATCAACGTTTCGTTACCCACCATGTCTTGAAAACCTGCCTTTATTGCTAAGCAAACAATTTTTAGGCTCATTTGACAAATGACTGGCCTCATTTGACAAAAATCTCTCTCCCTTCTGATCTGCCCTGCTAGTTTGCTCTCAAGCGGTACACCTGAGCAGTTGAGAATGACCAGCAGAAAGCTACATCAAATAGACTATGTAGCAGGACTTTACTGACCTCTAGTACACGTGGAACAATGTTGATCAGTCCTCCCACATCATGGTGAAGTGAAAGAGAAACTTCCATAGTACTGCCAGTGCTTTTCCTCTCTATTTGAATTTTGAGCTGTTCCATCTCCACTGTGGTTGTTATCCCTGCAGCAATCTTCTTGGTGAAATTCTATGCACAATAGAAACCGAATCATGGAAAGAAACAAACAGCAATACCACAGCAACAAGTGGCAAAGGCACAGTCCGTTTCACCATGCTTAAATGTCACAGTCTGTGTCAGGGCAGCAGCACTGGTAAAATAAAAGTGCAAATTCATCCAAGTGGCTTCATTTCAAATAAAGATTTTCCTGTTACGCTAGACCTTCCAAATTATGTGTACCAATAATTCCTTCGGGCTCCACAACACGTTATGTGCATTCAGTACCCTGGAGGATTTCAGTTCTTCCTCCCCACACCTGTGTCTCACGGCACCACAGTGGCTGAACCCACCACAAATGTTAGTATGTTAGTGACTCAAGCCTTCCAGCATATGTTAGAACAAGGAAAATATTTGAACCCTTCCTTTATGGAAAGGTGATGCAAAAGAGCTATATGTTGTTCACAGAGCTATAGCTGAAATGCAGATAAAGAGAAGAGGGGCCAAGCAACATTGTACCAGGAAACACGATCCACAACACCTCTATGGGTAGAGACTTCCAAATGGAAAGCCACGCTAAACAGTCTTCCACTCCGTAGCAGACATCCAAAGGATGACATTAGAACTAGCTAAATTCAGTACCAGATGCAATACAGTACCTAGGCTGACAACTACCTGATGGTTAAATAAATTAGGGCTGCTTGTCCACTTCCTATTTATATGGGGAAATAAAATTGGACAAGACTCTTGTTCATATGCAGCAAAGCATTTCACGTAAATGAGAACTGAATGTAGCACTGCATTTAGTCTAGATTCAGCTCCAAGACTTCAGGTGACAGCTACACAGTACGACAAGAAGCCAGAAAACATCCTTTTTTCACACAGTAGCTTAGTACATCTCAAAAATGCAGATACAGTCGGAATGAAGTGCACAGGAATAACCTCAAGTTACTAGAAGTGGTTCTGCCAGAAACTGAGTAATCACAAACAGAACTCTTCTTACCTCATAATAGCCAGCAGCTTCCACAATAAAAGGGATGCCATGTCTCTTTATCTTTGAAATGTTGTGTTTTAAACTCACAGATAACTGGGACTTAGGAGGCTCAGTGGACAGTCTGTAACTTTCAAACACAGCAGTAATCCTTTCACTGCCACTCTGTAGGGCTATAGTGATGGTGTGATTTCTTGTGCCACAGTCACACACAGCAGTAAGAATGCCATCCAAGGGCAATCCTATTGATAGGGAAACAAAAACAATGCAATACTTTTGGGTTGTCATTGTAAAATACAGAAAAGATGTATTACAGATTACGAGACGCCTTCTACAGTTTTTCATAAGAAAAGACAGACCATTTTTTAAAGTGCAATCATCCAGGTACCTGCAGTTACTGACATTTATAGTAAGAACGGACATTACCTACCACAAGAAAATCATATTAAAAAAGGATTGTTAAATTATGCACTTTGGAAGTCAAGGATGTTTGATTTTCTTAATAAAGGATATCTACCAACGGCGTTGTGTCCAACTCCAACAGTGAACTGTTAGAAAGTTTCAAAACAAGGTTTCTTCAGTCCAAAGGGACAAAGACAATTTACCCATTCAAAACTGTTAACTTCAATTCACGAAAACCCTTGGTTTTGCTTAGGAAACAATGCTTGGCATATTTTACTCTTAAGTGTGATTTATCCCATGACTTTCAATATTTCAATTTGGTCCCAAATCAAAATAGGTATAAAAATATGCTTAGAGGAACTGATCAGCATGCAGGAATACAGATGTACAAGAAAGAAATAATTTACTCTGAAGTAGTTAGAAGAGTTTTTAAGTAGTTTTGTATCCATTTTATTTAAAAGAACGTTCTAAGACCCGATCATATTTTGTTCTGGTGTGAGCAAATGCAACTCATCTATTTCTACTGGTCTGCGCTCATTTAGGTAAACTTGTTATACGACACCATCAAGTCAGAGTATTCTTCATACCTGCATTTTTTAAAAAGCTGCTATTATGTGTGAAAGTCCCACTGACTCTGCTGTGCCTGGGACTCACGATATTGGAAAAATCTAAAGAAAGGGCTTGCTCGTCCACCTGGAAGCTAGCTAGCCCCCTTTTCATCTCTTTACTCAGTTCCAGGTGTCCTTTCAGTTTTGCCTCCATTGGGATTGCCTGACTGCCATTCTGAAACACAGCAAAAGTGACATTGTGTACGGTGGTATTCCCAAACACATTTCTGTTCCTGAGATGGAGTCCATACAGTGTTTTGTTGACCATCACACTGATGTTACCTGTAACAGACAGAAATTATTACTGTGAAGAGTGTCCTTTGGGACAGAAATAACCAAAATTTTATAAGCAACATATAAATTAACCATTAATTTAATACCAGGAAGAGGTAAAAGCATTTCCATTTACTTTAACAGATAATTTAGCCAAATCTATAGCGTGAATCTGTTTATTATTGAGAGACATTTTCTCCTCTAGAAGAAGTATCTGTGTTTAAAACAAATTACATAATAATATTCTATTCTATATATATAACAGCTTCAAGCAGCTGTTTCTTGTTATTCACCAAGCTGCTTGTGCCTTCAGGCCACGGACTACACTGCACTGCCTTCTAAAGGAAAATTTACAAAAGGACTATGACCTATTACTTGTGTAACTCCAGGTTAAATAATCCCTCCGACTTCTGCAAACGCCCCTGACAGTTCAGAAGACCTGCATAAGAAAGATGTCACCCACTATATCCTTCAATCAATGAAAATACGAAATTATCAAACTGTGTTACATCACTAAAAAGTAGTGAAAAAGTACTTCAGTAAAAAGTAGTTTCAACTCAATGACCAATGGTCCATTTTGAATGCTAAATACTCTCTTCTGCATTATATGCAATTCAGTAAGGACCACATTAAGAAGCTTCCTTAGATAGCAAAGTAAAAAAGTACCATCATGAATGTTGTTTTTGCACTTCAGGAATCCATTCAGAGAAAGAAGATGAGGTATGGCCTTTAATCCAGAAAACGTGTGTTGGACTCTTCCATTTAGGGACAAAATAAAACCAACTTTCTGCTCCCTGTCTCCCATGAAATCCACGTGAAGCCTATTTTCATTAAGCTTCATCTCAGAAGATATCAAAAGTCTAAAAAGCCAGAGATAAAAATTGCTAGTAAGATCTTATTATTATGCTTAATTCATGACTGTCAAGACAAAGCCCCTCTCACTCAAAGCAGGATGCTCAAGAGAGAGTGGTCAGGTTTTGGGTATCAGCAAGTATGGAGACTCCGTCGACTTTCTGGCTACTTGTACCAGTGTCGTGAATCAGTGAATCAAATGCCTTGCAATAACTACATGCTCTTCACCAGATGTTTATAAACCTACTCAGTACAGTCTCACAGATTGGCAGAATGTTTTTTCTTCAAATCTCTTGGGTGCTTTTATTATGATCCTTAATAAAAGGAAGAGACAGAGTTGGATAGAGTTGGAAATAAACTCCTCTGTCACAATATGAAATCTCTCTTCAATGCCAATTTAAAAGCAGCATTGACAATTCAGCTTAAAGAGTAATTTCAAATGCCACTACCATTTGAGTTTGGCAAATGAACCAACAATTGTTTCTTTGTCTCTTGGCCCTGAATTGAACAGTGTTGGAGATACACAGCATAGCTTTTTAGGGAAATCTACTGGAGCAACAAGAAAGTCAATTTTCAGTGTTTCAAGTATAAGACTGAGACACAATTTTCACATTGCCTTCAACAAACTGTCCATTGAAATGTCTGACTTCTAGACTCAAGTATACTACATAAAATACTTAGAAGTGAGGCAATCATATTTTCATATTGTTAGACATCCCTCCTAGGTATTGGAATCCTCTTGAAAGACCGATGATGAGTAAAATCTCAGTGAAAAACCACTTGATGGAAATAATTGAACTACATAATTCAGGAAAGTAAGATTCATTTAATCAATCAGCGACTGAAGTCTGAACAGACTGCATCTTTTTAGCAATTCAACAGAAATACTCAATCTTTTATTTTTTTCTCTTTTTTCTCTGTAAAATAAATCCCAAATAAATTGTCATTCCAGAAATTTTAAGTGTTCTATTTTACTTCCAGTGAAGTGACCTGCAATAAATTGCTGTTACAGCCTAACCAAGTATTTAAATAAATTAATGCACTATTGGAAGCTCAGAACTGCAAGTAAATTGCAGAAACATATGAAATATCTTTCTTGACTCTTTTATCTTATTTTTTCTTTTACTAGTAAATCTAATGAGCTTCAGCTAAATTGTAGTCTTTAACTCTGTCTCCTTATTGTCCTTATCCCATCCAAAGCTGAAACTGCTAAACACTGGGGTCTCTACAAAAGCATCAACTCCTTCACTTTATGCTTTTGCATCTGCAACATTTGAAAAATCAGCTGGAAGAAAGCTGAAACTCAGGAGAATCAATTTTCTATCTCCCACCCCTGCCGCCTCAGAGCTTTCTGCAATACTTAAATAATAAACACTAGAAAGTGCCCTCTTCCACTGGTGTGGCTTGTAAATATTAGTCCCTTACTTCTCAGAGGACAAACTCAAATGGGGGGGAAAAACAACTGCTGATCTAAAAATATAATAGTAACACCCATTCATTCAAGGTATCTGTTTATGAAGGCCTAGGAAAGCAACTAGAGACATTAACATAACTTATTATACCAACCTATGAAACAAAGAGCAAAAGTATTTCAGTAACAGGGATAACACATGAAATGGCATTTGCTCAGTGGCTTCTGCTGCAGCTGTATGAAAATAGTTACATTTAAATATGTATCACAGAACACTTTTCAGCTCCATTAACCAAGATTCTGATTTCTCTACCTTGAAGGAAATATTTTGCCTATGATCTGGAACTGTATTGATTCTGGGTTTGTCAGGATTGTCTGATGGAGGAAAGCTCTCAATTCAACAACTCTGGCATTCTTCCTCTTTTCATTGCTTGTATCAACCTCCAGCATCAGCATGTCCCTTCCATTGGAATGAAGGTAAAGAGAGCCATTGAAATTGGTCTCTTTGTATCTCTTAAGGGCTGCCTGGGCCTACACACAGGAAAAGAAGAACAGGACATTAAGGGTCTCAAATCATAATACAGAATACTGAAACATCAGTTTGAGGAATAAGACTGCACACAACAAGTTGGGCCTAGGAAAAAGGGGAGGGGGAGCAGAGCAGGGAAGGTGTTTTTATTTTTCATGATTGTTTCTCACCATCTAACTCTATTTTTTTATTTGGCAATAAATTAAATTAGTTTTGCCCAAGTTGAGTCCGTTTTTTCTGTGAAGGTAATGGGTAAGTGATCGCCCTGTCTTTATCTCAACTACCACACAGGTCAAAGTTAATCCTAGAGAAGGAACCGTTGACATTGGTAATAAAAGCTACAGATGACACCTGATTTTGCATATAAGCCTGCCACCAGGCTAGAGCTTTCAACAAAACATTATGAACTATGTTGAATTTTAAGTACAATTTAACTTGGCTTTCAGAGTTTTATTAATTTCAGCCAAAACACAAGCCACCTATTCCAACTGCATGTGGCCATCTAATGAGAATAAACTCTAAAACGTTAACCGTTTCCCTAACAATTCACACCTCTTCACTAAACTCATTGAATTCTGTGAGTTGACCAACTTTGTAGTATACACATACATTTGTGTTCCCACATTTGAAAGTAGCTTCAAAGCAATTTATAGCACAAAGTTAAAACAGCTCCCAGGCTGACATGTACTCCTAATCCATGCGACAAGCAAGAGACTCAACACAGGTTTGACTGCATCAGCGGTAAAAGCCACAAGTTCAAGCAACGAGACTGTAACAATTGGGGAACTGACCTGTGAAGACACAGTCTTGTTGATGACGACTTTTACACTCACACTGTAGTCAAAGTATTCCAGTTTAGTCTGCCTGGAAAGCAGCTCCCCGCTTAGGCCCATTGTTCGTGGAAACTCAAGCTATTTGACAAAGTCAAATGTAAACATAATTACTGCATTCCCATTAATCAAATGGGAATCATGCATTCAAATCACTTGTCTGAACTCTTTGCATGAAGTAGCAGATGTGTATAAGCAAATGTGTGCATAAAATTCTACAATTTTACCCAAAGACACTGAAAATTAAACCAATACCTTTCAGTTAAAAAGGTATGAAAACGAAAGGGCAGTCTGTTTCTTATATGACATTATTGACAGAAATTATGATTTGATCTGCTGAGATACCTCGGGTCTTTGTCAGGGCCAAAACTTTACTGAACTAGGAACTTTATAAGCATAAAACAATTATAATTCTAAGACAGTGCAGTAAAACAGCCACCAAGACATAAAAAAATAAAACGCCAAAAATGAAAACCATCAATACCTGGAATGAATGTGTCACATCCATTTGCAAAAGACGTCTAAAATCTGTCCCACTGGATTTGTCCTGATACCTCCCTAGAAAGCTGAAAACATCTTTCTTATTGACCTTCAAGGTAGTCTCAAGCCCATTCATCACCTATGCGTTAAGAATGTGAATAAGTGAATTGCACTGAATATTAAACCTGTATATTATGAAAGATGAGAAAAGTCATCCCTAAATATTATGAAAAATGAAAGAGTTGCAAGATATTATGTTGTGACTCAATGAAAAATGAGCAAAGCAGGAAAAAAATAACTGCATTTGATAAGAAAGATGAATTGATACAGCTAGATAAGGATGAGAACCCTGAATCCATTCCTTCCCAGTACCTGTTATTAATATTCATGCATAACAATATTTTAATTAATACATTAAGTATTATTATATTATGTATTATCATATATTACTACACAACAAATTATTATATATAATTATACAAAACATGGTATTAGGGACACACCAACCAAATCATTGCCCTCTTAACTTTTTGGTTGCAGCATTCCCATGGTAAGAACTACAGACCTACAGCAAATTAGGTATGAAAAGACAATAAACTGGAAATAAACACATAACAAATCTCTCCTTCTAACTGAATTTAATAGGAAATTTACTCACATTTTGGTGACTTTGAGTTAAAATGCATATTTCCACATCTTTGGGGAACAAACTGTAGTTGTAAGGATGAGTTAAGCCAGCACAAATCTAAAAAAAATTTTGAGAGGAAAGGCAAGAAACATACGATATATACAGTAAGTCACTCATTTGCTGGCTTTTTTCTTATGACAGAATAAAGTAAATTCTTGTATAACTCACATAGGGGTTTTCAGGTTGGTAACCAAGTGTAAGAGTTTGAACTGTTTCCTCCACCCCATTTATCAAAACTTTTGTTTCCAATAAATAGTGCTTTTGCTTTTTGTCAACAGTAAATGTCTCCTGCAGAAGGAAGCTCTGCAGAATGGGCACTTTAAAAGGATGCCTGGAACAAAACAAGGAATAAGCAAAATATAAAGGATCTTAATAGATAACTAGAAAAAGAAATCACACAGAGTTCAACTTGAACTCCAATATTTTCAGTTGCAGATGCCATCAGGGTGTCAGGTACAGAAGTAAAACACACAGGACCAGGATCTTTAAGAATTCCTAGAGCATAATCACAACTTCATACAAACTACACACATTTACCAGAAATTCTGGTACAGCTTCCATGCTGAATTCAGGAAAGGTTTAGAAGAGCATGGGAGAGGGTGATGCTCTAAAATTCTGACATGCATAACCACTACGTATTCTTTAAATACCTGCAAGGCCAAGACTTCATTTCAAATAGGGACATTGTCCAAAAGATTATGGCTGCTTTGAAAATCTCACTTATGAACCACATTTTATGCTTTCTGTAGAAACAATATCTGAATGCCAAGAATCCCATGCAACAGATGTTCAGTCACTACATAGTTCTCAGAGTAGTTTACTACTTCAGTGTCATGTTTTGTGGACTTTATTAAATATTTCTGCACATTTACTTAGGTTGATGTCTTGGAAAAATACATTAGCTTTAATAAGCAGATATTGAAGTGCCTTTATACATGTTAAGATACCAGCTACAGCTCTTTGTTCTTCATTTTCCTCTTTTTTCCACTACTGAAAAGGCATCTTGCAGGTATTTTAGCGATCTTCAAGATGCGCAGTAGCTCCTAAGGGAGCCTCTGCACTCCTGTTCACCCTACTGTGCCTTAAGAAAGCTGAGATGTCCTCAGAGATGATCCAGATGTCTCAAGTCTGAACATACATTTTTACCAAGGCCTTCAAGCTGTGTTTTGATAATGGGTAACGAAGAGAGAAATTTCAGAGAGACAATTAGAAGCAGCGCACTCATTCTCATGAGGAAATGGAACATGTTCCAAAATCTAAACAAGATCATTTGTTACGTGTTTTAAGAGGGATACATTTGGCTTTAGAATGGCTATATTAATCCTAAGGACTAGGAAAAAAGGCATCCAGATAGCACAGATGATCAGATCTGGATTTTGGAACTCCTCGCTTCAGAATTTGGAGACACCATAAATCCTGATGTTTTCATGGAAGGAGGCTACATGGCCAATAGAGCTGCCAACAACACGTTGCCACAGCACACACGGCCTGTTGTATATGACAGCTTTGCTCACTATCCTTTCAAAGAGGGCAAAAGCTAAAGGATGCAAAAAAAACCAGGCCATAAAGTCAGTGTGCTTGAGCAAGCCCAGAGAGCCAGATGGGAGGAAGCACAGGGTTTGTGGCTACTTCATAAAATTCTAAACGTTTCCCAGAAGCACGAGGATGCACACTAAATTTAGGCCAAAACATTCTTCAGAGATAGAAATAATGACTACTGAACCTGAAACTAAGGGTTCCACGTTTTTGATAGAGCATCTTCTCCTTATTCAGCTCCTCTAGCTGACCTTCAAACTGTAGCACGACAGGCAGACTTTTATAAACTTTCCACACAGTCTTCACAGAAAAGTTTGTCTTCTTAGGCTGCACTCAGAGCATAAGAGCAGAAGAGGACAGGAAAATCGCATCAGATTTACTGCATTCATATTCAGGAACATCAATACAGAAACCACATTGTTCAACAGGCTGCAGCGAGGCGGTCCTTTCACAGATCAACCCCTTTCTGCTTCAGTTTAAATCCATTTATGTAGGATTAAAAGTGACAGTAGTAGAAAACTCCCTTCAGCCGAAGACAAATGCCCTAAAATCACTTGAGTGTAACCTGTTTGCACTATGAGCAAGCTTTAGCTCTCGTACGAGTACACTGACATACAAAAACTGATCGGATTTTGAAAGCATGGAATGTTATGTCTAGAAAAACACTTTGTTTTAAGAAGTCCTGCAAGGAACTGACCAAAGTGTTGGAACTGATCCAAGTGTCCCTTTGGAAAACAAACTGCTGATTACACTTCCTGCGATACAGACATCAAGCAAAACAAAAATGATTTTAAGGCTGGAAGGGATGTAGAGGCTAAAACAGCATATAAACGCAGGCTGTTACTATGCTCACTAGCAGGCAAGATATTTTGATTCTCCAAGACAGTAGCATCTTCCACATTGGGCAAACATCTGCATCAAAATGTAAGTAATTACGTCTACAGCTCTCTTGCTAGCCATGTAGTCTCTCTTTGTCCTCTCCTCCCTGACTTTCTGTCTGTAGTGGGCCTCCCAAACAGGTGAGGAGTACTAAACTATACCACACAAGTCTGTGTTTGTTTTCTTTTAGAACCTAGTTTTACACTGCAGGTTGTCAAAACAGACAGAAACAGAAGCAGCACTACAAGTGTTTAAGTTTCAACACTAGCAATAGCATCTCTCAGGCAGATGGCAGACCTGAAAAACACAGCGCTGAATCAAAGAAATTGTATTTGTATTTCTTTCATACCATTGGCAGATTCTGATAGCTGCCTGTGAGGTTAAATTCCTGGTTTACATTCTTTATCTTAAAGCAGAGATATTTGGCTCGTTCATTATTCTCCAAATGAATTTCACTTTTCACAAGCTGATTCCACACAGATATCATTTCACTATAGCTATGCAGAACATTCCTCCCAAGACGATTAAATGTGGATGCCTGAAAAACAAAGATAGACACATTAGTCTGGCTGAGCTATGACAGACAGAATCCTACTGTGCCAACACTACAGCAGAGAAGTGAAAAGAACACATTTTCTTGGAGACAATTATTACAAGAACTATTAGAAATAGTGTGCCAGCTTTTCCATTATCAAAATACTCTGAATTGACATAAAGATCTCAAAGTTTATTTTATCCCTTCTACGCAAGAGAAAGAGAAAAAGCTAAATAGTTGAAAAGAAAATAGCTGACAAACATTTTTTTCTCATTCAAGGATCAAGGTTTTTCACAATCCTCCATACTGTGCCTGAACCAGCAGTGATGTAACAAGGGAAAGCTGCAGCTCAGAATAAAGGAATAAAGGAACACCTTAAGCTAAAGATTTAGACAATTGCAGAGGATTCTAAAAAAAAAAAAAAAAAAAAAAGGCACAAATTCCAGGCTCTCCCCTCATTTATACAGAGGCAGATGAGAAGTTAAGCTTCTCCAACATAAATCTACGCTTCGCAAAGTGATAGGGGTTTATCATATTGCTTAATGCACAGCTACTGTGATGAAATTAATTTTAAACCTCTGTGGCATAGCACAGTCTAAAATAAATTAGATTCAGGGCACACTGATTACATTCAGTGGTTATTTTATGTATAGAAAGTGAAAGAATCCCCATAGAAAAGGCAGAAGACTATCACCTTGACAGCCTGCTATTGAGTATTTTCTCACAGGTTTTATGGGAGACTGGAGTCATTCTCTAAGTCACAACAAAAGAAATAACTTTTAATTTCTCAGGATTGTTCCGAATCACTCAGCTATCCAGTACTCTAGCCTGCAAAAGGATTACCATTTCTGCTACTGAATCTGTTCATATTGCAGAATTACTTGTAGATACTTCTTCATTTTGTAGAGATAAAGTGGGTGCTACTTTTTATGAGTAGCAGCAAAAGCACCTCAGTAGCAAAAGATCAGAACTCTAATATTAACAGCTCCAAACAGAGCTCCATGGAGAATTTTTACAAACGGTGCCTATATCAAGAGGCAGCAAGTGCCCATGAACTACATGAGCAGGATACTCTCCAGGAAGAGGCAGGTTTCATTCTTCTCAGGCAGAGAATGCCTTTAAAGCTAATACCTCAAATTTAGTTGAATGCTATAATGACCAGGCTCTTAATTTTAAAGTTTAGCTATTGTTCTTCCTACTTTTTAAATGAAAGACACTCTCAGCTGTTTCATATCACTAAGGACAAAGTTTTAAACATTTCTTACGCAATGATCCAATTTTCCTACTTCCTGAAACTGTTAGCTCATGGCAGGGGCAGAGATAGAACTTTCAAATAATCATTATTATTTGTACACTCCTAGGCAGAACTCTGCCATCATGTATTTGGGTTTTGTGCAGGGAGTGATGGGATTCCCATTCCGAAGAGGGGCAGAGGTGGCGGCCCTAACATTTTTTCAAAGCTAAGAGCCCCCCGCTGTACTGATTCGGCTGGCCCAGAGGAACAATAGCTCATTGTTCAAGCACGGAAAACACTTGCGTTTCAAGATCCTCTCTCATAACCTGGCACGCACTGCATGAGTTTCTCAAACAAGCTACTTTACATAGCATGCTGAACAAGTGTTATTCCAGTCTGATGACAGTTCTGTTGGGTATCACAAAGCTCTGTATCATCAAAGCCATAAACTATAGGAAGCATTATGTTACTAACCTGCAGGTATGTGGTAGCTGGCGTGTAAATGTGAACTTTCCCTTCCTTTTCATTGCCTTGATCTTTGTAAAATAGTTCCACTACAAAATTATTAATGGAGAGAGCTTTTCCAGTTGTCAGCTCCGTAGTCAATAAATAAGTAGAATGCTGAGGCTGATGTAGTTTGTGAGCTGCATACAGATACAGCCATGGGGTGTCTATGTTTAATCCACCTGGAGAGAACATATATTAAAGCCAGCAGATAAGTGAGATTTCAAGCTACCCGGATTCTAACTCCACTATAAAGCTGATAAGATGCTGGGGTTTTGGAACAAGGCTAACTTCCAGGGTCTGTTTCTTCCAACCAGTATTTCTATGATTCTGACCCATGCAAAACCACCTCAAAAAATCCCAGCAGCAAGTTTCAATGCCTGCATTTCTAATTACAGACTGGAAACAGTTTGTGGTACTTCACCTTCCCACTTCTTCAGGCCACTTCCAGATGCGTCTTTCCACTGCAGCCCAGCCAAAAATGGCACATGGCCATTATAGTGCACCTCCAAGTTAGTGCTGCTCTGCAAATAAACCTGAGAGCTGTGCGAGTGCTTCAGTTGGGTTCTGTAATTCACCTGTTTTTCCAGGACTTGCATGGTAAACTGGAAAACAAGTGAAGCAGTAATTTCAATAAAGACAGAATCCCATCTTCAGAGCTGTCTAAGCCAACACACACACACATAGCAGCCGGAAGGTCTGCTCTGCATAGTGCCTCTGTTCTGCACATTTGCCATTCACTTCATAGCTTTCCAAGAATGCTGACCAACTATGGATCGGGATTTCTTCAATACACATTTGTTACATCTACTGAAGATTCAAAAAAGAAAACTTCCACTAATTTTTAGATCATTTACTTTGTTGTGGAGAAAAAAAAAAAAAAAAAAGACCATAATTCTAGGTCAGTCTATACTGGGATCACACATAAAATCTAAGCTTACAGGTACTCCCTATGGAAATAGAATAATGACAAACCACCTGAGAAAACTATAATCTGTTCTAATATAATAGCAAATAAGACCTGCAACTTCTAGGAAATTACACAAAAATTTATAGGAATAGTTTCTGTAGCTTCTCTAAGAACTTTCTAAATATAAACCAAAACATAACAGGGTAATAATAATTTTCTTTCTTTTTGCCATAGAAGAAATTCTATAGTAACCCATAGAATATGCTTCAAAAGAAGGCATAAACCTCCTGTAAAGCTTATAACTATACTTTACTACATGGGAAAACTTTTTACTGATCCAGGGCAGAAATCAGTATATGTAACAAAAAAAAAAAACAAAACACAACAACCAAACCACAAAAAGCCAGGTCTGATCTTAGTTCAGCCACAGCATTCCATACCGACTTCCACCTAAATGCTGTCATATTCTGAGTTACTATAACCTGCACCCTCCTTCCACATTGTGTGAGTAAAGTAACTTTCATAAATGTCTGTAATCATTTTATATGCACAATCTCTGCAAAAAATTCAAAACAAATTACACTCAAACATTTTTAGTGTTTGAAAAAAAAAAATCTATTGGGTTTCTCTTGTTCATTTTAAATGTCAGTGATCTCTACATGCCTGGGTAAAGACCTTACCAAACTCAAACTTATTAGGAATATCTGGATATCTGACTTACCAATACATAACACAGAAAAAACATAAAGTCTTAATAAATAAATAATTCCCAAATTTTTTCTTAGTTTAAACTGATGGTCTTAATCTTCCAACAATCATGCTTACCTCCATGAAATAGTTGACTAGAGATGAACTGGAACTATTTTTAAATGCTTGGCTGAACAGCAGTTTCTTCTTGTTGTTTATTTCATCCCAGTGTTTCCCATAGTTTACTTCCACCTGGGAGGAAAGCCAAGATGCACTCGCCTCATGTTTCAGGTGAACCTAAAGAACAGAAACACACCTTTTTCCTGTAAACCATGCTTTCTATTTTATTTACTGCTAATTAACTGCCTGTAGAAATATTCCCAAGAAGCAAGGAAGACTAAAGCAAATTTTCCAAAAAAACATCGTGTTTCAGCAGAAGATACAAATTCAGCAAATTCAGTGTAAAATGCCCAAAACTTTTAGTCTATGTGTTGCTAGTCAAATTGCTTTTCTCAAAAGCTAAGGTAACTGGATTCGGGTAACTCCTGATGGACTGCCCCATGTAGATTCACCGTGCAGCTGCAAAGCCTGCCAAGATCTTGCTTCATGGGAAATCCTAACAGTTCTCAGCTTCAGTCCAACCTGGACCAAAAGCAAATCTGAAAGGACACAAAATTTCCCTTTAATTCAGAAGCTTATTTTTTAGCCAGCTCTCTGTTCTGCAGCAAATAACCAGTATTAGTGGTCATTTGCCTTTAAATTAACCTTTGCCTTCAGGCAGTCTGTAAAGGAAGCTATTTTCAACAGATTTGCTTTTCTGCATGAAAGGGATCACAAACTGAAATTTCTAAGAAAGCATACAAGTCTGAACCCGAAAATTAATGCAAAACACTGTAAAATGTTTTATTTTCCAGACATACAACTTCTGATGAGTAAGCAGATTTCCTGACTTTTAGTAACAAGTAGTACAAGATAAATCATAAACTTATTAATACTATTGTTTTAAATATAACAAAAATTTTTACAACAAACATTCTGCATAAGTTCTGTGAATTAATACATTAAAAATTACATCACTGGAGAGTTCCATCACAGCTGTAATGGACTGCATAAACTAGCAATCTGACTAGATACCTTTGTCTACACAGAAAGCAAAGAAACAAGATGATGAAAAAGACTGATCCAAAAATGACATCCTGGCTATTGCTCTGTTCAAACCCTTCACTATGGGAGTGACACAGGTAACTCAGCACACAAGTGCTCGGTCAGTGTCTCTACCTTGTGATTATAGGTCGGAGCCTGCATACAGTCAAATTCATGCCCAATATCAAGCTTGTAGACGCTGTGTGCACCTGTCTCCACTTTAATCTTTTGCTGTGTACTGCATTCATGATGAAGATTTTTTGCCTCTCCTGTTGAATTAAATCACAAAGTTAACCTATTCAAATAAATCAGACGTAAACTTTCAAAATGTTAATAGCATATATCTAGTTCTGGCTTCAAGGTTTGTATTTGTCAAAAACATCAAAGTGAGATCTGTCTATTTTTACTAATATATACTTGTTGATTTACCCTAAGTATCCAAAGGAAAGCACACATTTAATTTAATTAAACCTGCATTTAAGAACAGTGAGGCTGCATTTGCTAGAGAAGTGATTTACATCTATGAAAATACTATCACAGTAAAAAGTAAAAGACAAGTAGGTATTTAATTAATGTAAAACATCTGGCAGTATGTTCTGCAGTCTAAAGGTACTGACCAAAGTTTGTGAAGATTGGTACCAATACTGATGTAACTACATTAGCATGAAGTTCAGCTCAAGAATTACCTTCCCTATCTGCTCAAAATCGAGACACATTTTACAGATTACACTGTTGTGAAAACACTGTTTCTAACACCTGACTTTAATTTCCCAATACACGCATGTCCAACCTAATAGCAGTCAATAGCTTTGCACTTCTAACTACAGACATGCTGTATATGCAAAACAATCTGAAAAACTTTAGAAAAAATGCATTAGGCGTTGCAAATTATTATTTTTTCCCATAAGCTTGTCACGGACGGAGTGATTGGCTTGTACTACAAATGAAAATCCTAGGAAGAACCATGTTACAGGCTTTGCATGTAAGCGTTTAGGCCTTACTTATGCCATGTAAGTAAAGGCGTTAGGCCTTTACTTTATACTCAATTAAAATTTAAGATGTTTTTAAGTTCAGACAATTGGAAACAGCTAGTTTGTATTAAGAAGGGAAAGAAAATTATTCAACGATTTAGGAAACTTTTGTTTAAGAAGAAAAACAAAGGCTCTCCTTAGATTTTTATCATATTTCCATGTTCTTTCACTCAGTTTATTAATTAATTGGTATTTTACCTGGGTGAAGTAAAAGCACTACAAACTAATCATGACCAACTTCTCCAGATTTCTTGCAGTCCCACAATATTTGATGATTTTCTGTTACCACTCAGCTCCCAACATCATGACATTACATGACATTACATCTTAAACAAAAAATAATAATGCACTTCTAGCCCTTGTGCTCACTGAGAAAAAGCTTCAAATAATTAATCTGAAGTTTCAACCAATAAGTAGGCTTACTTTTTTCATTATTTTTTTTCAGATTTTTTTTAATCCCGTACTTCTAAAAGGAATCACTTGCTGACCACTTCAGGTAGAACAGTTGCCAAACCGGGTTTATATCAAAATATGACTTAAGCTCTAAGTATATAACTTCAAAATTACGAAGTTATAGTTAGACATCATCTAGTACTGTTTAAGTATTTGGTTTTGTGTATATAAAATACTCTGATCATCATGCCATTTTTAGCAAAATTATGGGGTCATACTTGCATAGGTTCAAGAAAACTTTACCACTCATATTGCTAGATACTGTCTCTGAAGGTGCAACAAACTTCACATATACAATCATCCTGTAATCCTTATCATGATTAGCTACTAAAAGTATTCAATACCTTGATACAATTGTATTGATGTTCTCCTGCTTTGTCTAATAAAATTAACACACAGTTCATACATTGCAGCCATTGTTTGCTAGAAACACTCCCTCATATTTTTAAGAGTACACATGCAACCATTCTTTTTGTATAAACAGGTGAGAACACAATTCCCACTGAAAAGTGACTATTAATCAAATGTTGAACATGCTTGTGAAAAGCACATAAAAAAAAATAATTTTTTGTATGCATACTCAAAGAGTGAAGTTTATCCAAGTGAAAAGAGAAACTTGTCCTAGGTCTCAGACAACAGTTTAAAAATCAACCAAAATCTTCCTTGTTAAAGAGAGCATCCTCATCATACAGGCAAACAATTTGCATAAAAATGAGACAAACAGAATGCTTTTACTTTCCCTCTTTTTCACTGTACCTAGGAGTCCATATTTTATCTTCAAACCATGAGACCATAAGCCCTCACATTGCTGGAGAAGACCAATGACATGAACTCCAAGAACACCTGGAAGGTAAGTCTCCCCTTCCAATGAGTATTGTGTCAGCTTATCATCAACCTTTTTCTCCAGAAATGCTACAAAAAGAGCAGAAGTGATTAGGCAGTGGTAGAACATGAAGTTACTTTAGCTAGTAAAAGGAATACTACAGTGGTTAAAACACAAATGCATTCAGTTTTATCCTAACTGAGGTACCCCATGACCCCATGTGTAGTAAACAGAGCTGGATGTTCACTCTCTCCCACTATATATACAGCCTGTAGATCATATTTCTCAGATACTGCTTAAAGTTTAGCAAAATGAATCTAGCCAAAGCTGCTTCTAAAAGGAAATAAATTCCAACAGACTGATCTTTTCATAAACTAAGACCTAACGTAAACATGTGGATATTTACTTCTACACTAAGTCAGAGCAAGGTTGTGGCTTTGCAACAAAAGAACTGGTGCAGCCTAGTTCCCAGGAAATAAGAGCTTGAAATCAGACCAGACCTCTTTTTAGATGTAGTCACTGGCAATCCGCCTGAAAGCTAAGGATGGAGATTTCACCAAACTGGCATTCTGCATTCCTTAAAAGTTAGTTCTATTTAAAAATACTGAGTAATTCTATAACATTTCAATGTCTTTGCCACAGGAAGACTACAGTAAGAAACATGAATGAAAAAATGAGAGCCTTAAATTACTGGTTTATTCCACTGTATTAATTTACCTTTTAACAAACTGATGTCATACAAATAGTAAAGCCCTCTTTCCGATACTTCTATTTTCCTCTTAGTGTTATTTATGAGAAAAAAAAATCCAAGATTTTTAGATCAGATCTTAAGAAACATTTAGCTACATATATGTGCCTCTGCACTGTTTTGTACTAAGAAAAGTGAAAACCAGAAAATATTCTAAGAGCTGTTATTGTTTTGGCATTTTTTTAGTTAAAGTGATCCCTTACATCTTATTTCCTCCACCAGTAATTAAACAGTAATTAAAAACACATTTAGAAAAGAATTTATTTTATAATTCCTATTATTCTGAAATACATATTAGTACTAATTTATCAAGGCTAATAATTTTTAAAAGCAGTCTTACTGATTTGAAAGAACTTTAGAAATACGTGCCCAAAACAAGGCAACCCTAATAGCTAAGGGCTCCAGGACTTACACGTATATAGCAAATACTTATTTTCCTCTAACCTGAAAGAAATGCAGCATCCTTCAATAAATTATTCAGGGATAATGAAAAAGCTATCTTCTTGCCAAGTTGTTTAGTGATGTTTCCTGACAGAATGATAGGACTGCTTTGCTTTACCAGTTTTACCTCCAGTTGGATCATGTCCCTCTGCTCTCCACTTAGCATCTGCAAATCTGTCACTCCCTAGAATAAACAAACAAACATAAAAAACCACAAACCCCACGCCAATCAGTACAAACTGATTAACATTTGAGAAAGGAATAGTACAGAATTGGGCATTTCAGAAGTAAGATGAGAGGAATAAGAAAAGAAATTTTTTTCTACAGACCCAAGAAACACCCTTCCACCTCCCAAACCACAAAACTTGCTGTTAGTAAATAACGGGGAGGAAGGATGGATTTGTTTTTCCATTTATACAAAAATCACAGTGGTATGAGATGCTATTTCGTTCACCTCCTGCTGGCTTCAGTTGTGACTGAAATCACTAAGAATGTTACAATACTGGGCCAAAAAATAATATGGTGTTACTGAAAATACTTGCAGTTTCACAGAGGTAATTAGATTTAGGTTGGAATAAATGCAACACTAATCAGTGTTTGAGATTCTGGGAAACATCCAGAAAGTCTTTGCTGAAATATTACTCTAGAAAAAAAAATAAACTGTTAAATAATATGCTCACTCTAGGAAAATGAGGAGTGTTTGAAACCAACTGGAAGCCTCTGTAAGACATGGCAATCTGCTATGGGTATCAATTGCATAACAAAAAAAACGTTCAAATCCTGGAATATAAACAAAAACATCAGTAGAGTTTCAGTGATAAACTCCCACCTGCATTTTTGTTTGCTTTTTCATTTCAGAGTTCAAACACTGGCATTCTCTTACTTATTCCCCAGTGCTTTAAAAAAAAAAAACCACCACAATTTCTGTGATACAAAGAACAGTATCTTAGAGATTCTTAGGTCTACAGAGTCCACGAAAGTGAAGAAATTAACCTGGACTTACTCAGAGTCTTTTACACATGGTCACAATACAGGCCTGAAAAACCATGACTATGTGTGCACATAATGAGCCAAAGTCCACAGGAGTCAATGGATCTTACTCTAATGACTTAACACTGGGAGCAACCGAAAAGTTTTGAGTACATCTGAATGTGAAAAAATTGCTTTAGATTACTTACAGAAGACATGCCTTAAAAGTTTTTAAAACACACTGAGTCTGTCTCAAAAATATGTAATGAAGAGAACTTGTAATTTCTCTGATGGATTGCTCACAAAACTATTTATTAATCTGTGTGGTTTTCACTGTCTTTTCTGTGCTTTTATTTACGTATTCACCCTAGTATGAGAGCTCATAACCTGAAAACATACCTTAATGTAATATATATCTCTGTCATCTACTATCAGTTCCAGGTGTCCAATTCGTGAATTTTTAGAAAGCTCAATTCTACCTTGAAGAAAAATAAAACCATTTACTTTTTCTGGATGTATACTGATCAGTGATGTTTCATAAAACTGTAGCCAAAATGATAGTTGCCACTGTTGTGAACAATATATTTACCAAATTAAACCATAATAAATATCAGATCAAAGGAAAAAAAATTAGGAACAGAATTTGCAAAGGCATTGAAGCATCCTCAGAATATACATTTCATTTTGAAAGGACGTTCTGAGAATACTAATTAAGAAGAGGCAACAAAGCTGTCTCCAACAAACCAGCCTAGTTCTAGAAGTGATTTATACACTTATTTAGGCCTGTGTTAAAACTTGTAAGCTGTGTTGTGCTGTGGAGATACCTCATGAGCTCAGAACACTGTGCACGCAAAGCCTTGCACAGTGTAGGTAAATCTTCCATGCAATCCATTTGAAAATAACTGGGATTAAGAAAAAATAAGTAAGAATATGGAGGGGCACGTTCTAAATATGTGGGATTGATCTATTATACTGTATAAAACAAAACATCATTTGTCTAGCATGTCAAAGAAGCTGAAATATATTGCCTATATTGTTATAGATCATATATTTATCAGTTTATATTTCATCAATGTGCTTGTTGATTTTGTTTTTTATGTTCCACTACGATTGGAATGTTAATTTTTATTATAATGCACACCAGTATCACAGTCAGTACTTCATAGACTTGGCAACAAGAAATTTCGTATCAGAACTAACAAAATACAGCAAACTAAAATTCAGGAATAGTAAAGCCAGTCCAGCATATGTAAAAGATTACAGAGCAATTCACTGTGTTCCTTCTCCTTCATCCATACGGGTAACAGCTTTTCTCTTTAATGTGAGTTTGTGAATCAGGTACTGAACTTCTGACTGTGCAAAATAGTCTTAATCAGGATGCAAAAACCACTGGGAATGGGTGCTACGTAAAGCAGCAACTGAATGGCTATCGCACAATAATGTAGTTTTAGCATTAGATTATTGACTGAACTATATCGATATTTCTCTGTTAATTCTAATCAAGTTCTTCTAACTGAAATTAACTGATGATCTGATTCTTAGTTGAAAAACCTACCATCAATCTCGATTTTTTTCTTAGGTTGTATAAATTGAATTCTGAATTTCTTCTGTGGGACACTAAAATTTAGGTCAACACCAATATCCCTTTTCACATCTGACTTTGGAGTCCCAATAAAGAAGTGAAGGACAGCTTCACTTGGGATCCATGAATTCTCCTGAAAGAAAGAAAGAAAGAATAACCACATTTGCAATTGGCCTGACATTTACAAAACAAATCACACTGAGTCACACTATCATAGGCACCTTCACTGCCACACTAATTTATGACCTATCTGATTTTCAAGACCTTCAGCAAGAAACTTCTTTTTTTCCAAGGCTGTATTTTGCATTCCCTATCCAGTGCTTATCTTGGGGAAACATTCTATGAACACCTTGAATTTCGTAGCATACTGATCTCCTCTTGAAATTATGCTGAATCCTGCCAAAACTTATGGAAAATAAGACCACACTTCCAGTTATAAATTTAAACTCTATAGCTCAAGTCTCCTGATAAAAAGGATACTTGGTCTGTGATAGAAGATAAGACTCCAGCCACTCCCTGTGTTAAACACCTATACTATCATTTTAGAAAATGTCATTAATTATTACTGTCCTCCGCAGAAGCTGAAAAGCATTCCTTCCCCAGGCTAGCCCAAACAAACGTATTAGAACCATTGACAGCATTCTGGAGTGGATTCACTGGAACCTAACATCTGCTTCTAAACAAGGTATTCAATGTAAATTAAAGATTTGGGTTTTGAGGTTTCTTTTGTCACAAAGAGAAACAAGTCACTGAAGTGAGGCCAGGCGGTTTAGTACTGGGCACCAATTCAAAAAACCCAGTCACTACTTCCAGATCTATCAGTCTTTTCTAACCAAAGGACTATCCAACCAAATGATCTGTGCACGCTGTTTTCTATACAGGAATAGTATGGCTCTACGCTTTCAGCATATTTTCCCACTATAATGGGAACAGACGTAGTAGTAATAATGTAGAACTTGAACGCCAATTAAGTTCAATATACAGTACTGAGATACACCATTCTTTCATCAGCATAACAAAGCAAAACTAATGCCAAAGCAAAGCATGCCATAATGGTACCTGAGGAATATAGTTATACGCAGCTTCCACAACGTACTGCTGCAGGGCTCTGTCCTGCTTAGTTAGTGTGACAGACACTCGCAAAGGTCCAGGAAGGGGGAAAACCAAACCACTGGCTGGGTCAGGATATGACATTTCAGAACACAGCTGCCAGCCAGTAATCTCAGTCACTGGTGAAAGACAACAGTTGAACATTCAGACAGAATAACAACCAAAGAAAACATGCAAATGAACACTGTACTGAAGACCTTTTACAACTAATACGTAAGAAAGAAATTCTACTGAATAAAATGATCAGTTAGGGATATTTCAGAATGATTAAGCTTTCTAAGACAAACATAACAGCTAGACTTACCTTCCTGCCTACTGCAAGATCTGGTTTCTGCATGGTCTTGGATAACATCTGTATCTTCTGTCCCATCCACCATTGTGAAGTAGAGTTTAGAGCTACAACCAAGAATTTTAAACAGCCACTTAAAACCAATTGTGCTAAAGTTACAGCAATATTTAAACAAAATTCTCAGTTATATCTTCTCCCAGATAGGAAAAACAAGATGAAGTTCTGCTTTGGTAGTCTATACTTCTACTAATTAGCACTGATTTTTATCCAGTTTCCATGTTTAATCTGTCACTATCTCGAGATTCTTCTGCAGTTCTTCACAGTCAGTATTAGATATGATCAGTTTATTGTAACTCCACTCACTCTCTGGCTTTCAGACTACTTCTTTTTTTTCCCCTTAGGCTATGGACATCAGTTTCATTCCAGAACTTCACTAAACTGCTTGTATAAGAATAGTAGTCTCTGCACTTGATGGGAGCAAGAGAGTTAATGCAGTATCTAAGAGATCCTACAGTCAATCTTTTGTTCAAATAATGCACAATATAGGTTTGTCATTATTTTGAATTTCACTCTGGTTGGTCATCCATCCTAGCTGAGAGAAACAGAATTCTATCAGTAAGCTTCCCAAAGTCCTAAGGGAACGGAGAGTTTAAATTCCAAGTCCAGAGTCTTTTAGCTCTCTTCTGAGGCACATATCCTACAGTTCCACAACATCCCAAATCAAGAGAGACACAAAGGAACAACAATCCACATACTGCAAACACTTCATTCATCTGCTGTCATTTCTAGGAGGCATACAGTATGTGCCTTCTACTTGGACTTCTACCAAATCTGAGTCCAACAAAAAAAGAAAAAACAGCTAAAAAGCCTAGCTTACATTAATATAAGTAATTACTTTGGTTTACATCTGACAGTTGTTGAGGTGACATTTTATAATATAACCTTTACCTCACATTAAAGACCCTAATAAAAATTCACCAGTAGAGTATGAGCATACCTCATTAGCATTATATTCCAAATTATTCCAGTGTTTTGCAAAATACCATCTGTAGAAGCACTGCTAAACTTTTCATCCACCGCTTTTATACCCTGAATCAGATTCTTTGGACACTAAAGTTCCAGAAACAGCACTGATGTTCAGCAGGAAATAACAGGGGGGATACAAAAAAATTCATTTACACCATTAATCATAAGGCTTTGGCTTTGATTTGATTGTATGTTTTTATGGTAAAACAATGTAAAACACATAGAATAATTTCCCCTTACTATTCTTCTGAATAAGAGATTTGGACTACAAGTCAGACTGAAACAGTTTGCTTTCTGACAAAATATATTTCTGCTCTAGTAATGAGCCTGCCAGTTAAGTTCTGATGCAAGAGAGTTATCACAGTTACTCTTTTAGGAACATGTACTTGAACATCTTACCTGAAATTAATTATCTCCATAGATTCTTCTGGAGTATTCAAGAAAACTTTGAACTCTTGCCCCTTTTTTACCTGGATTCCCCCATCAAGACTAGTAGACGTCCTCATTCCTGCTAACCAGCTTAGGCTAGTTTGTCCCAGAATCCCCACAGTTCCCATTTTGACAGAAAGCTGGACAACCGCACTGTTGAAAGAGTAATACATATTTTTTTATGAAAAGCACTTTCTTTTTAAAGCACCTAATTTAAACCATAGGCTGCTCATCCTCTTCAAAAAATACATAGCATTTGATACCGTAATGCGGTATATTCTAACATTAAAATCATGACAACTGTTTTGTCTCGGGAAATCATTGAACAAATTTTATTTACACAGACATACACTTTCTAAAATGAATTATAGATTAACTATATCTCCCAAGTAAGGGATTTGAACTTAGACTTCAGCATGAAATACCAGGAAAGGGAAAGCGATTAGGATTGAGTATCATGGTGTGACTTTTATCTCTGTCTGTACAGCGTTTAGTGAAGTTCAGTACATGTATTCTGGATGTATAAAAAGCTACAATAGCCAGGTAAGGAAATACAGGATTATATTACTCACTGGTTTGTACATCTCTAACCTGTAACTGCATGTCTGATCCTGACGAAAATCCAAAATGCCATCCCTTTAACAGGCAAAGCATTCAAAATATCATCTGCATGCAAGCATTTCAGAATTTGATTTACAGATAGGGAGGAATGGTCAGCTTAAAACAGTACTGGAAAACCACAGAAACAGAGTTCAAAATCAGACAGGCAGGATAGGAAACCACTGCTGTCCTTACAGCATTGCAACTATTCAGCAATATAAGGCTGATGACTGCTTGATTACAACAGACATTCACATCAGGAATTGCTACTTGACATCAGGAATATGTGAAAGTGACAGATTTGCAGCAGTTATTACCTTGGCTTGATATATCCATTTAGAAAGAAATCTGACTGTTGTTTGAAATCCGCATTCCCTTTGATTTTTATGTTGATTGCTGCTGAAGCATTGACTGCCAGCTGAACAGGAAAGCCTGAAATTGCTGGAAACTGCAATTCTTCAGTGGCCAAACTCAGCCTTTTATTAAACTGAACCTCTTGCCCCTGTGGTGAAAAAACCCAAACAAAGAAAAACTGGAATTTTATTTTGCATAATAAAACCACCATTCAAGATATAACTATCCCCTACGGTTGTCTGCTGTGAAGGTGTTTTTAAATGAGGTGATTTGGCAAATAAGGTAGAAGGAAGCCCAAAGCCTGCATCTGGCCAGGGCATGAGTTAGACACTAGTTCCATCCCAGTTAAAGAAATAATTATTTTTCATTTAAGCATGGACAGATTTGAATGAGAAAAGCAAGAGATAACGAACCATCAGACAACAGAACAAGTCCTTGCCTAATGTACTGAATGCTGTTTAAACCCAATATATACTGGTGTCTTTTAGAGTTCAATTTAGAAAAACAATAAGTAATATTTTCTATCTTTTACATATATGTCAGAGAGTAGCTTCTTAAGGCATTTATTTCAAATAAAAAAAGGTTCCTTTTACCTTCAGAAGTTTGACAGCTAACTCAGCCAGATTTAAAGAATAATGTTTCATTTGTTTCTGTAAATCTTCACAATCCAAGAAGCTAAGTTCATTTCCAAAGATTTTGATGCTTAGCTCACATTTCAGCACCTCCTTTCTCACCGTTCTCTCAGTGAACTGACGTGATAAAGAAATAAATCAGGAAGAGAATTATGTTTCTATTAATTTCCTTTCAAACTCATAATAAACAACTTGTCATTGCAGACTATATCATTAGTAGACAGACATTAGACCCCTTTTATAAATATTTCAAGACCACTTATGACCTTGGATTAGTACCCGTTCTTTCCAGCTAAACTTTAGCTCCCTACCACACAAGCTTTCACTATGAACATAGGCAATGTCTAGTCCCAAGATGACTGGGCAAAAGGAGAAGTATACCGACAAACAAATGATGCTTTGAAAAATACTATCTCAATTAATACAACATTATGGATGCCGTGATTGCCAAGTAAACTGCTAAGAATTAAAAAATTTACAATTTCCCTCTTTATGAATCAATACAAGAGCAACACAACATGAACATAGAGTTTCTTCTTACAGTGTAAGCTTAAGATAAGTCCCAAAGAAGATGTATGATCTAAGACTAAATAAATCATGGGCCCAAGTTCTCCATATAATACATCAACAGTTGAAGTCAATTCCCAAAGCCCTCCTGTCATACACAGAGAACATAGTTCTCGCCAAACATGGGTAAATTCACAAAGGGTCAACGTAACATCTGACATCAAACTGAGCAGTTACATAGCAAACAGCAGGACTCAGGAATTTAACATCAAGCAGCTGTTTACAGTGTTGCAGAAGTGAAGTCAATAGACAAAAGAACATCAGTACAAAGAGGACCAGAGCTCAAAATAATGAGAGGAAGCCCAGAACACAGGCCACATATTCCCCTGGCAGTGTTTTATTGTCTCAAAACAATGACTATCTCAAAAACTGAGTATCTGGCTCTCTGTTGCTTTGTATTTTATGCAGCTGTTAAGTTCTCTGCAACCAAGTAGAACAAGCTACATAAGCTTTATGCAAAGAAGTAACAGTAATACACAACAGTTGTCCAATGTTAGATGAGGCCCTAAGTTTTAACAAGGGAACATCATCAATTTTTTCAAGATATACAGAGTCAGTTACCTTCTTGACTAACTCACTCATCTTACTGTACTTTCTACCAGGGCAATTCTGGTTATCTTTTTGCAACATTGGCTTGCCAGACTTGGTCACAAGATGATCAGCAGGACTGTACTGCTTCGAACTCAGCCTCCTCTGCTTGACTTTTCCTGTGGTTTCCACTGGGTTTTCTGACTTGTGTTTTCTTTCATTACTGTTTGCAAAAAAATAGTCACTGAAAGTAGCAGACTTCTGCCCAAAAATCTTCTGTATGAGAGCTTCAGCATTCTCTAATCGTACACCAACCTAGGGGAAAGCATACAGCATTGAAAAGCCTGACAAGGAAATGCATAAGCCATATCAGTTCTATAGCCAGAAATTAAAAAAATACATCCAGATGCAACTGTTAGGTTTTTTGCCACACAAGATCACAATGGTCTACAAAGTTTAATATCCTGCGTCATGCGGCATCCAATATGGGATATTTTAGTACTAAACCTTCGCAGTAAAAAAGTTTGTTGATTACATGAAGCTGAGTACAAAATAAAAACCCTTTTTCATTCAGGTATTGGTTCATTTACACCATGATTGGACAACTTAAGCTACTGTTATTTTAGCATATTACAATCAGAATTTTGGTTGGAAAACAACACACCCTTTTAATGCTCCTGAAATAAGATTCTGTTTGGAAGCTTGACTAATATCATATTACTAACATGTATAAATCCAGAGTATTTGACACTGAAAAAAATATTTTGTTCCTTTGCAAGCTTAAATTTGATATTTGAATGCTACATTAAATTCTTTCTTTCACATACCCAATTTTACCTGCCATGAAAAGTCCATACACCAAACATTGCTTTCTCTTGGAGGCACAGGAGAGACACAACTAAAAATGATGAGGCTGCTGGCAAGCTGTCTAAATATCCCAAGCATTGGATGCTCAATGGGACTAATACAGTGACTTCAGCTAGGTATATATGACTATCTCCTGTATTAAAGGAACAGTGTACCCAAGCCAATCCCTTTTCCACTGGAAGTCAACCAAAGGAATCTTACTATCCTGAACAGGAGCTAGACCAGTGTCTCAGAAAGCACTGGCTTTTATCTTTCATTTGAATCAACAATAAGAGCTGAATATAACTCACTTGGCCCGTGTATGGTACTATCAGAGTCAAAGCTGGTTTATTACGACTAAGTCCATTACACAAAGGAGGTCTGCCATCGGTCTGAGGCAACTTTGCTGTAGCAGTGAAAAGCATACCTTGCTAAACAAACTAATGGCAAAATAGAAAACAGTTCTCTTTATTTCAATACACCAAGTGTCCCTTGAGAAGAGTGATTTTAAAAAAAAAAAGTCCATAAACTTGCCTCCAGTAGATTTATAGCCTGACCCATAATGTGAACAGTCAAATTTGTCATGACTGATCTCGGTAGAAAAGACGCAGGAGAAAAGACCACTGATGCTTCCATATTTGCGCCTGCTCCAGCTGCAACACAAACATATCAGATATCTGTCATTTGGAGATCAGCTATTCTCACATACTTTACAAGTCTGACCACTCTTTGGGAAACTGCAACTTTGCTCATGAAGAAGACAGTGAATAAAACATGAAGTCAATAGATGAAATTATTTAAGTTTTTAGTATAGCAAAGGTTTAAATGGACTTTACTGAAAGCCTATTATCTAACCAGCACTAAAAGAAGAGCATTTACAATACATATCATAAACAATTGCACTGGAAGAGATGGACAGAAAATCAAAACATTACTCTGAAAAACATTATCTATCATTTTTGCCAAAAACAAATGATGAACAGATAGTAGAACAGGAAGGAACTAGTCTGAATCCTTTCTTATACTAAGGAAAGTTCATGAATCAGAAGAAAAAAAATACATCCTCATCCCCTGTTGCTACAGAGGAAGCTCACTAAGGAAGGAATCAAAGCTTGATGTTCAAAAAATAATCTAAGAAGTTCACTGGTTCTTATTCTCTTTCACAAAAGTCAAAGTTGCATGTTATCTGGCTTACTGGAATTACATTTGATATACTCCAATTTAGGTCAGAGCAGAATCAAGCCTACATTTATGTATGTGGGTACTATTAAGTCATTAGAATTAAAATTTTGTGGAGCAAGATGTGAAAGACCAGAAAAACCATGTGGGATTTTAATAATCCATATGCTACAAGCCATTAAGTTCTGAAACTCCACATACCTGAGTGGAATGTGACATCAGAATATGAGGAGTATTTCCATGTCTCCTGGTCAAAATCTCTGCTAAGGATTTCATCGGGAATAGAATCTCGAAGATGCTCCTTCAACGGATCATCCGTTTCCAGGAGCTGAGAGAGATGACTCCAAACAAAGGAGCCCACTTAAATTAAACAAAGAAAAGCATTTGGAAATTAGAGAAAAATTAAAACACTTTAAAAAACTGATACAGGGCACCCTTTTTATTTATTTATACCAGAATTAATCCTAAACCATTCCCCTGACCAGAACAGAATTCATTCACTTTCAGTACCATTAAAATCAGTCTGATGCATCTACTTTTACCACAGTCAATTTACTTAAATACTGTCTTATTCCCTCCAATATGCATGTGAGAGGCCATTCACTCCCTAGTTCCATTTACACCTCTCAGCTAACCCACGCAGGCAAGGAGGTAATATTAACCTACTTACTGTTTGCAAATGATCTTCTACAGTAAATTCAAAGGAATGCTGAAAAAAAAAAACCAAAACCAAAAACCCAAACAACTCTAATACAGACATTAGAGGCAGGCTGAGTAGCTAAAATAATATTGGACTGTTTCTGTTCCTTCTTCAAAGAACAGATGCAGCAGAATTATTTAAAAGATGGTCTTAGTTGGCAGCATCACTCATTCTGTTCATGAAAAATCACTGACCCAGTGGACTGAAACATTAAAAAAGTCTGGGAGACACAGGAAAATCTTAAAACAAGTTTAAAACCATTAACAGGAATAAACAAAGCCTTTTAAAGTAAAGTATTAAGCAATTTTAAATATAGGAAGCTGTATTGATCAGATACCCTACCCCTACGGGAATACTGGCAGTTTTGTTGGACTAAACGCGGCACCTAAAGTTAATAAGTGCTTCATGGCTCCATAAGCATTTGTTTCTCAAAAGTCTATTATATTAATTATTTAGGTGTTACATCAACCAAATTCAAAGAAATGAAATTAATAAAACTCATGCGTACTACATTAAATTGTTTAAAACATATAACATTTTGGATGGACTTGCAGAGCTGCTTCATAAATCAGACAATTGATTTCTTCTGCATGGAGCTACAGGGAGGAGAGTCACTGGGGGTACAGCCACCTTGACAGTATTTTGTAGGCCAATGGAATTTCTCTCTATTTGAACTCTACACAGAGGGGAAAAACAAGCCCACTCCAAACCACAAGCCACATCATCAGGTGAAAACAATGCTGAGCCTGAACTCATAATCGCTGCAGGACATACTGGTCTGGACATAACATCCTGATAAAATGGATACACAGCTTGAAGTTCAGAGCTGGCCTGGATCCAGACACATCTGAGTGCAGAGACTGCTTTCATCTGACTGCAAACAATCTTACAGATACATCTTTCATGTTTGCTCCTTCTTGACCGATTTAAAAGCAAAGGAATTGTCTAGAGGTATTCTTTGTTGAATGTGGTAAACTATTTAGAAAAATCCCTCCTTCACCCAAAATATGGGATGAGCTTAAACATCTGTGTACTTTGGCTGGAAAGAGCTGAGAGGATTCTGTATTCTCTTATATACGTACAGTTTCAGCTCAAACAGTCCAAACAGCTTCTCCTTCATACAAGCTACTTAAATAAAACAAGTATTTTTAAACATAGTATAGAAGATTTTCTACTCAGCACCAGTTCTCAATTCAGTCTCTCAGGTCAGTAATCTGACTCAGATCAGACAATAATTGATCATTGAGCCACAGAGGCAGGAAGCATAAATCAAAACAAACTAAACCTTCTCTCTAAATGATTGCTACACGGTTGGCCAGGTGGTATACATTTGGATATATGATTAATACCCCTCACAAAGTTCTTTTCACGACATTCCTAACATAACGTGTCCCAGTTCTCACATTTTGCTTTTGCCCTGTGTTCAAACAGTTTCTTGATGTCATTTCTTTGCCATTAGATCCACAGTTTGAGAATTGTGACCCTTAGAGGATTTTCAGTTGACCTGAAGAATCACTTCTGGCACAGTGATGAAGCACTTCCCACTAAGCCTTGATACTAATAGCAGGAAACCTTAGAGTTCCTAAGTATCTTAAAATCATCTAAAAAGAAAATCAACAGGCTCTCTTTGCAGTCTTCAGATCTGCTTCATTTCTGTCTAATGCAATCTTTAAAATACTTTGATCAATATTAACATCATATCAAAAGTGCAAAAGAGGACAGTACCAAAGAAAGACCACGGTAGTGAGTTCTTTTAATAAATAACTGTATTATATCAAGTAAACAAATAGTAAATATAGAATTTAGGAGCATGGAAAACATAATTAAGAAATAGCTTACTTTATAACTGCAGCTTGCAGTATTTTTTTCTGCTACTTGCTTCTTTCTCAACTTAATAAAATGTAATTTGCAGTTATCCATTTGTATTTCTAATGCACTAAACATCAAATGCGTTCCATGCACCTCTTTCTCAAGAGCATCCAGCTAATGAAATGCTGCCAGTAGAGGGAACTAATTCTATGAAGAGTACTCCTTACTGACTATTGCTAAAATAACAGTATAGCAATTCCAATACATCATGTGGCAATCATACAAACAATCTTTTAAAAGCAACCTACAAATTATTAAAATTGATATAGGTTGGTACCATCACACCTGTAAAGGAAATGTTACACTGAAGTATCATTTAGGAATGTGTGAGACTTCAGTAGTTCCTTGGCTGACCTTGACTGGATGTTTCTTTCTGCAAAGTCTTTTGTACTTGTTTAAATAGCTCTTCATGTGGACATTTCATTGCTATATAATAAGCAGCAATCCTTATTTCCACATCTTCACTGTGTGCTTGATACAGCTGAACTAATGCAGCATTCTAAAAGAAAAAGATAAAAAAATAACCAAAAAAGAAAAGGACAATTATGATTTTTTACTCCTAAAACACCTCATGTATGCTCTTTCAGGTATAGGTAGGTTTTTATTTCTGAAAGAGACAGCTATTGCTTTCTACCCGACAAAGTCAATTCACGCAACACGTACACAAATGTATATACGTATTGTCTATACTACCTTATCCACAACTTTCCAGCAGAAACTGTCATTACGACCTGAAGCCTCTACTGACTAACTTACACAGGACTGTCTGCAACACAGAGCCTCACTTGCTAGCACAACTGTTATTTATGGTTTTATTTCCATCACAGGGGAGAGTTACTCTGTTCTATGTCACACATGTGCCACAGCTAATACACAGACAACAACGGCTACATTTTTGTTAACAGGCCATTAAGATCATTACTTCTGGTCTCAAAGGGCAGGACTGTAACAAATTTATTCTGTTCAGTATTTCGCAAGAATCCACAAATACGCGTTGTCCAGTGAACTGCTAGGAATCAAGACGTTGGTGACTGATTCTAGTAACGTTTCTATCAGCATTTAACACCCCCAGTCCACCCAGAGGGTATTAGGTTAGCCACTAATGATGGGCTTTATGACAACATAGAGATTTCATACTTTCAACAGGTCCAAGGAGCAACACTGAGCTCCATAACTACAGAACAAGCAGATTATGCCAATCTATGCAGCAATTAAATTTTAAAATGCCGCAGAAAATGTTTCTCCAAGTGCAAGCCCATGCAGAACCTCTTGTTCTTCTGGAGCAGGACTGCCAGCTTTGCCTAAGCTAGCACTCCTGGCTTTGCCATTCTTTTTAGTATCAAGCTACTTGAAATAAGTTTTGTGCTTTCTTCTATTAATCCAATTAACAAAATGTTCTAACTATGACAGCATATTGCCATTCACAGGAAGCTTCTCACATTAATACGTAGCATTTCAGAGAATGATACAGTGGAACAGACTACAGGAAAAAACAAGTACTGTGGGTTTTCAGCCATAACCCACACAGACATAAGCCACCCAACTAAAGTAACTTTCTAAGGAGTCATAAATGTTAACCTCAGTCACTGGATGTGTTACCTCAACTACAGGACTAACATAGGTCCATTTTTCAGGGTTGTCCTACCAACCTCTCCAACAGCAGAGGAGCAATGCTGGAAGACAAGTTAACACTTGTTCCTTATTTGCTTGCATGTTGCATAACTATTCCAGAAAGTTAAGACCTGGAGATAGTGCCAGAAAGACATCAGTCACCTGCTGGCAATAAATCACTCACCCTGACAGAACAGGGAATGCGCCTGAAGGCCTGGACAGCAGCTAGACGAATTTCGATGGGATTAGTCTTCAGGGAAGCACACAAGCTCAAAACAGGAGCTAACGAAGCTGCTGCCAGTCCCGCATTTCCAATGGCTTTTAACACCAGTTGCATCTGTAAATACAAAGTAAGGTAAAATAAAAAGTTTTCCACATGTTGTCAGCTCTACAGGAAATTTTATTGCATTAATATTTGCTGTAAAAATTCTATTTAAAATGATTGCTGATCATTTGGGAGGGTTGCTGCAGCCCCTATTGTACCAGCTACACTCTGGCTATAGCATGAGAACAAGACTCACAGGGTGGGTGTACTGATTTTGGCTGGGATGGAGTTAATTTTCTTCATAGCAAGCTGTACAGTCCTGTGTTTTAGATCTGTGACCAAAGCACTGTTGATAACACAACAAAGTTCTAGCTATTGTTGAGCTGTGCTTGCACAGCATCAATGCTCTCTCTGTTTCTTATGCCACCAAGCAAGCAGGCTGGGTGTGTGTAAGAGTCTGAGAGGGGACACAGCCAGGACTGCTGACCTGATTTTACCAAAGAAATATTCCAAACCATATGGCATCGTTCTCAACAACAAAACTGTGTCTGTGGAGAGAGCGGGGGTGGTTCCAAGGTATCCAATGCTCAGGATCAGGCTGGGCATCAGTCTACTGGTGGTGAGCAATTGCTTTTGCAACAATTTTGAAGGAGGTTTGGGGGGCTTGGGTTCTTTTCTTCAATTACTAAACTGTATTTATCTCAACCAGTGACTTTCCTCAATTTTGCCCTTCGAATCCCCCCCCCTAATCCCAGCAGAGGGAGTAAGCAAGCAGCTGTGTGGTGTTCAGCTGCCTAACTGGGCTGATCCACCACAATAGAGCCATGAAATTAGTGCCCTTCCCCACAGAGAAAGATTGCAATATAAACTGAATAGACATTTGTTTCTTTTGGTCAACTGCTGGAAAACTGGCATCCAGTCCAGCAGCACAGTCCTAGCCTGGAACTACCCATATAGCACTCTCCTTGCCCAGCGAGCACAAGGGGTGCAAGAAGCAGCAGGAAGAGAGCAGATGCTCAGGTGAACATACCAATCCCACTGACAACCAATTACAGACACTGAAATAAAAGCTTCTCTTCAAAATCTCACTCCACATCCATCATTGACAACTTAAGGGCTGTTTAGATTTTTTTAAATACTTCTTTCTAAGGGCTCAGTAGAGACCAGTGACGCATCTCTGAGACACCAGAACTCACTAGTGCAGCACTGCCTCTTTCCAATGGAGAGCACAGACCTTAAAAGATACATTATCTGTTCCAATTTTTTCTAATGCAAATAATGTATCCCCAAACCATGTAAAATCCCAATTCTATGAAAATGAACTAGGTAACTTCATACAGCACCGAGTAAGAAACTGAAAACATACATAGAAACTATGATTCTAGGGCTAACAGGAAGACAAAGAGGCTCAGCAATGGAACCTCTTTTTGCTTTTTTATAAAAAAATCTGTTCAACACTCCCAATACATAAAATCTGTTTTTTAAAGTGAACAGATTGCTCACGTTATATGAAGAAAAATACAAATCTTGTGTGTTTATCTTGCACACTGGAAAATTAAGCAGACACAAATATATGAGATAAACTTAATTCTTGTGCTCTTATTGCTATCTGATACACTGTCACCAGTATCTTTATGTTCTAAGCATGATTAGGAAGAACTGATCTCACCAAACAGAACCTAAAAAGATATTCCTTCAGTAGCAAGTGTCAATTAAAGATGAAAAGCCTGAGAACTGTGACAGGATTACTCCTAACTCAAGATCACACAAAGCAACTAAGAATGATTTGCTTCTCCTGTTAGTCTACCAATATCATGACTGACTTATGGTCAGTAACACTACAACACAGCAGAACTTACTAGCCAGCAATAACACAACTAACACTGTACATAAATTTGAGTCAACAAAGGAATAGGAAACTTCCATGAACGTGCCATTTTACAGGGGAGTGTTCATACTGATGAACAGCTCAAAATTTGCTACATCAGAAGACTTCCTTATTTAAATACCTAAAAATACCCATGCTTATAGGTTGTACCTGTTGATCACAAAATTTTATCTGCCCATCCTACCAAAGAATATTCATTTACAAAGCTTGTATTCATGGCTTTCAGGAAAACCCCCAAATGCCATTTTCATCAAACAAGTTCTAGATCATAAAGGGAATAGGAAAGTAAAGCATTATATCATATGCTTCTGTATGACTGATACCTCGCTGAGTCGTTCTGAATCTTGCACAGAACAGTTTCCTCCCAAAAATTTCCCAAGAGTCCTCATCACACTCTGCACAGCAGGTACACCATCACAGGAGTTGTAAGCTGAACAAAACCTATGTAAGAGAGCAGTTACTGCTAAGAAGCAGCTCTGGCTTGCTCCCGGTGACTTCAGCAAAGGCTGTAAACAGGCACAAAAAGAACAGGGTATTTCAAAAAGTCATTCTCAAAATTACTGCAAGACACCACAGAAAATAAATGTATCAAAATATTTACATATTAAATCTCAATCTGAACAACGCATATTTTCAAACAGCCCTCAAAGGATTTAAACAGACAAAAAAGGACAACCCTGCAGAGTTTTAGGGGAAAATTCTTCCACCTTTGTATGTAAACATGCAGGCTAAATTAGTGTCAACATGATACAGAACTCAGTTCTTTTGAAAAGGACTCATGCCTTGCATGGCTAGGAAGGAACGTGAAAGCAAAACAAAACTATTTTCCAAGACTCTCAAAACCCTCAAAAAAACCCCTCATCAGCTTCTCCTCAATATTTAGCAAAAAACAGTCCCACCTCAATATTTAGCAAAAAGTACTGACAGTTCAGTAAGTCACAGGCAGTTTACCTATTTTTTAGAATGAAACGAGTTTTTCTGTCCTATAAACCCCCAAATTTCAAATTTCTGTATCCTCTGAAGCAAGCCTATTACTGTTGAAAATCCCACCACTTCAACCAAGTGAATTCAAGATTAATTACTTCACACAAATGTTGTTGAAAGCCTGCTAACACTGAGAGCTGTTTTTTGCTATCGTGGTCAGCACCTGTGTGACTGGGAACAGCAAGTTGTGATACACTCCACAAGATTCTCCATGGCTGATCAATGGTTCATTAGCACACACGCCAAGCAGGAACAGCATTTTACTTAATTTAAAAAATATTCTTAATGCTTTATTTAAGCTACAAGACTATCTATGATTTTACTACCTGGAACACTGCAGCCTCACAAAAAAACCCACAGCAAGTCCAACTTCAGACTCTAAGAGCACGACAGATTACACCGTATAAACCCAGCAGAACAACAGATCTTTAAAGGAAAATACACTGCAAAATGCAGCCAGTATTACTCTGCATACAATTAACTTAGTTAAGGAAAAATGTCAAAAGCTGCAATAGCACTGCATATACAAAGGACTGAAATGTCTCCAGGTGCTAAATAGAAAGCTTGTAAGGGACCAAACTGGAGAATAAAGCCCTCTATCAAAAACAGGGAGTAACTGCAACAGCATCATTCTCCTCACACTGACCTGACCTTGAACCTCAAAAACTAATTAGCCCAAAACAGACTCTGCAGTCCACAGTGAAGCTAACAGCCTCTAGGCTACACATGCAAATTAAGCTCCTGTGACCAAAAATGACTGCATCCTCTTTTGGAATCAAGGCTAGTATAGCCAGTAGTTTTAACACTAAAATCAACTGGACAGAGAGAGTTTTGTACAAATCTATGAAAACGACTAATACTGTAAAATATAAAAATTATGAGCCAGCTAGACTGACAATAATTAAAAAAGAAAAAACAACATCCACTCACAGCAAGAGATTCGATCATGCCTGAGGTAGGTTTAGGAATGAATGAAAATGACCAGAAGAAATATTCCACTTTGTCTTCCTCAACTTCTCCAGAAGCTATAATTTCTTTCATTAGGACAACACATGCTTCTGTAGCACAAGATGGGAGAGCATCTATTAGCGGCTGCCTGTAACACAAGAAAAAGTACAGCAAATCTAAAATGACCATAATAATCAATCATCAAATAACAAACACATTGAGGTGTTGGGCTTCTTTCAGAGCAAGTAAAAGTCCACTGTCTTAGCAAATGCCAGATTCCATAGAAATCAGTATTATGCTTTGGTTTAGTGACCTTACAGAAATATGCCTCAGCTAAGATGTGGTAAGTGCATTGGTATTTCAAGAAACGTATGTAACCAGGCTTTTAAGAAAATATTCAGTTGCTTTCTCTGCAAATGAAGCCAAAACATATCCCAAGTTTGAACTGTAAAGACTGGTGTACCTTATTTTTTTATTAAGGTGGATTTTTTCCTTTAATTTCACTAATAACAAATGAAGTTATTAAAACTGAATTGACTAGCTTTTACTTCCTGTGCTTCTTTAGATCTTTCCTAAGCGGAAAGCTTACACCAGCAGGACAGACAATACAAAGTTATTAAGAGCCCCTCTGTAAATATTCTGTACCTACTTCCTCGTACTGGTGGATGGACACTTTTGCATTATCTAAGAAGCAGTTAAACTAAACTGGGTAAAAGCACTTACATCAGAGTAAGAAAGTAGTTTGCATGGGATTCTTTTTAGCTCCTAAAGTTCATAACCTTGTCCTGAGTAAAATTAGTTGAAAGTTAATATAGAAAGAGACAGAGTAGTTTAGATTACTTTCTAATATTTAAGGATATTAGCATGACTATTTGTCAAAAGTTGAGAGTAAACCAAAGCCAAAATAAAATTTGCCCCTTTTGCATAAAGATATTGTTACAAACATAAAACCTGACATTAGATTAATTTCAAAGAGGCTGATGACACTTCATACTGAAACCAAGCAAAAAAACCTGATTCTTTGTTTACACTTTCCAGAATACTGATTTCAGAGGGAGAAAAAGTTGTACTGATTTTAATAATACTGGATTAGTATTTCTGAACGTCTCCAACTATTGGATCAGAATATTCCTGACTGCAGAAGATCTAAAGCTGCAGTTCAATGACTGCATCCTGAGATTAGGCTGCTACTGGAAGACAGGGCTCTAATACATCCACACTCCCAGCCTAACGTTTGCCTCCTCCCCCCCAGGGATACTAAGGGCACTGAAGATACTGATCCAGGTAAGCTTTTTCATACAAATGGCAGTAGATGCTTAAAACCAGCAGCACTGATTTCCACCTAAGCCGTGAGTCAAGTTTCCTGTTCATGTTGTTCCTGAAACAGGAAGTCAGTCTGTGGGAATAGGCATGGACAGGAAAGTCTCTTGTGTACACAGCGTTCATTCAGTGAGAATATCATCCTTCTGTCACATAAATAAGATCTGCAATACACATTCTTTCTTTTAAGTGCTCCAAATTTAATTCCAACATTTGGATTTAAAACATTAATCTAATTTAAATATTTACAAAACATTTCTTTCCTAAATATATATTTTTAAATGTAATTACTAAAGGCACCTTACCAGTTGTCTCTGCATTTAAATGAAGATCTTTGCCATACTGCTTTTAAGGCCTCAAGAGAAAGATGTCGAAGCTCAAACACAAGAGTCATGAAAAGGTCTGCAGTCTGTAAGAGAGCACAACAAACGCAATATTACAGCTGTGCGGAAACACAAGAAGCAACTTTGGCTTATACCAGCATTGCCATTGATTTACAATGTAATCTGAGAGTAAAACCCCCTCCCTTCCTTGTTCCCTATCTTCCTCCCCTCGTTTGCTCTTCTCTTCAGGCTGCAAACATGTAAGGAGAAAGGCTGTCACTAAGGGTGTCAGTCAATCCCTCAAGCAGCAGTGCTCAGGGACCACTATGCGTACCTCTAGCATACAAACGAGTAACAACCCAAAATGCAGCACTGCGGTTACAATCCAGAAGAGAAGGCCATAATCTCAGAGTTTGTAGAGCAGGATCCTGATTTATGACCAGAACTGCTGACATAGCTTTAGCACAAAATGAAACAAAAGGCAAGCTAACTTCACATTAATTATAAGTTTATGAGAAAGATCATTTAACTGAGGTTTTGACAATGCTTCAAGGTTTTGCTCGAGTACTTCTGGTGCTGTGTGAAAATATTCCATTTTACCGGGGAAAAGCCCACGCATAACTGCTCTTACCTCTGCAGGAAGCATGGGCTTACTTAAAACTGTAGTAGAAGAAGAGCTCTTCTCCCTGGCTAAGCTGAATTCCTACAACATACAGTAGCTATTTTACCTGCAGTACATTATCACACATACTTCTCAGTTTAAATAAATTCTAGCCTTTCATTCACAAGCTGCCCCTGTCTGTTTAATAATTTATTTGCATGTGCACAGCTGAAAGAAATTAACAGCAATTCAGAGCAGACCCACGCTCTTCTGTTACATGAAGTAGCTACCTGCACTAGACTTTACATTCAAGTATTTTTCAGAAACTACTGTCTCAAGGTACTTTTGGATGCGTGTTACCTTACCAGCAATAATTTTTATTTTCAAAAACAGTGATGCTGGAAATCAAATTAATCAAATCTTGAATTGAGCTGAACATATTATCAAGATGATAGAAGCCTTTCTATTTTTATGGAGCACAAACCTTTCAGCATCATCCTTACTCAAACCAGGCTCTGTGTTACCTACTCAGCCTATCCTCTGCTGAGAAAGGATGTTCCCCTCTATTTTCATTTGCACATACACTATTCATCACATTGTTATTTTGGCCTCAGTAGAAGCTTTCTGGAAAATGGTATTTTCAAGGATAAACAGCTTGTAGAGGCTTAGAGTTCCTCTGAGACCTGTTCAAAAGTTTAAGGGAGATAGGTCTCATTACTTGAAAAATTAACAGAATGTTAAATACTGCAGCTTGCATGTTCATTTTAACCTAAATTCATAATGCACAAGTTTTAATTGTGGTCCATGTCATACAGATTCACTTCAACTCTTTACTCACTTCAGATGTAAAAGTCTTAGACTTAGGATAACTGCTCTGGTTCCAAAGAAAACATTTTTCTTTATGTAGAAATCATACAAACAACGTCTAATTCCACTAAGTAATATTTTCAAAGGTCTGGGGAGAGACCTACTTTGGCTTCCTGACCTTCCTTCCAGGAGCTGCTTCCAAAAGCAATGAAAAATTGGAATAACTCAGTGCTAGCATCTGATTTTAATTTAGGACTGCCAAGACATTTTCAGTAAAAGAAGCTGTCTTTCACTAAGAGGATAGAGTAATTTCTTACCATGTTGTTTGATAGGCTGAGGGAATAATTTGTCAGATACAATACAAACATTATTTATGTTTTTGTTATTTTGAAGTTTCTCTTCTTTTTAAAAAGAATATATTAATTTCATTAAATTGAAATTCATTCTCATACATGAAGCCCAAAGTAGGTATTAATTCCAATAACATTTATAATTCCATAGCTAAAATTCAGTTAGATCCACAAGTATTTAATTCCATTATATACCATATCATCGTTACCTCTAAGGCCTATTTTAAAAAGTAATTAACAAATCCTGAAGATTATGGAGCTAGTGAAATAGATTACATTTCATGGCCTATAAAATATTCAGAGAACTGTATTTAATTAAATTCTTTAAAAGGATTTGTGAAATACAGGTGTTATGTGCATCTTAACATACGTAGATACATTATGGACAGCATGATCGGGGAGCTTTATAGATATAATCAAAAGGAGCTGTGGTTGCAGCTTCTGGTGAGTTCAGGTAAATTCATCAGCTGGAGTCCACAGCACCATTCAAGATAAAAGTTTCCAGGTGATATAATTTTAGACTGTAGAATGACTTTATTCTGGTTCACACATGCTGACTAGACAAGTTCCATCTGATAACTCAGTGCCAAATTTCACAGAGAAACAGATAAATTTACTTCCTAATATTAAAGCTTCAGAAAGAACTGTCTGGTCAGATTGGGCTGTTTTTATTTTTTAAGGTAGGCTGCACTGAAATTGAGCTGTCAGATAAACAATAACCTCACTGTAAATGCCTCTATTTGTAGTATCGTAATAACAAACTACACGCAAATTTGGCTCCCACTCCCACCCCTACCCCTAAATGAAACCTAAGGCAGCATGGCTTTTATTCAACATAGAAACTTACTTTTCCTTCTATCTGCAGACATAGTGTAGCTCTATTTAAAAAATAAAATTCCTCTGAAAGTATAAACATGGTACAGCTTAGACTGGAAGTTAAAGTAGCAAAATGCTTCCCAATAAAAGTGTTTCTATCTATGCTATATATAAACACACTTGACACCTTATTTGCTGCCAAGTATAAGCCAAGTAATCACAAGGAAGGTTGCTTTGAAAATGTGTTCAATGAACATCTTTGTTTCTGCCTACCAATTTATGTTCTCAATGAAAGTCCTCTCCAGTAAATTTAGTATACATCTTCGGAACTACACAGCTGTCTCTTCTGTACAGATTTTCTGGTTTTCAACTGTCTGATTTGTTTTTTCAACTATATCTATTTCAAAGAACAAGTGATTTCCTTGAATTGAAGGCCAAGCGTGAAAACAGATGGAGATGCAACAGGCTTGTTCCTGAAGTCTAGTGGTTGAACAGCTACGGTTATTCACTCCCTTCCATGGCATAACTTCATTTCAATCTGATCCTCATCAGTTCTTTCGTATTTGGTTTCCTACCTTGCCAGTGAACCTTATTTCACCCTCCATTTCAGGAAGGATGCCATTGTGCCTGGTCATGGACCAGGTTCAAGTTACCTAACAGGCCACTCCCAGTACATCTTGTAAGGCTTTCTAATTCAAAGCAAAGACTTCTGTTCCTGGTAAAGTTATTACTATAGTCATACAAAAGAAGAACAGTTGAATTTCAAAAACCAAAATCATCCATGTAACTACAGTATCTTAACACACCTTGATAATCAGAACATTTTCCTTACTTGGGAAGTACTGTTATACCCCCTACACCCACAAGTTAGAAACATGCAAACCCTAACACTCAACTAGGTAGTAATTAGCAATTAGAATGTCACACTGAGGTGCAGGAGTCAAGCAGAGTGAATCTGATATACTCTTGCCCACACTGCTTAATGCATACGCAGACACATTCACTACCAATCGAGCTTCAAAATCCAGACAGCCAAATGTAAATGCAGCCCCCAACAGAAGCTGGGTGACAGGCTTCCTTCAAGCCTCTCTCAAGGGACGGTCCCTCCTTCCCATCCCTTTGACCATTCTTTGTCAGTATGCCACTTGTTCACTTAATGGTTCATTAGCTAATCTACATCCGCATTGAAATTCAATCTTGTCTCATAATAGCATTAAAAAAATTAAACAACAACTTTGCTTCCTTGGAAATGACACAGTCTCCACCCCCATTTTCTCATCCCTTCACTGTTTCCCCTGGAGTTGGGGATTTTCCCTTCCATTTATTCTTGGTTTTGTGTCCTGAAAGATATGCATAATCTTGCCTCATTCAGAGTCAAACAATCAGGGGACAAACAAGCTACACATGCATAAGAGCAGAGCCGTCTCCCAAGCAACGCTGTGGGCATTCCCATAACTTCTTTCCTGGCCCAAAGGACATTTTATCAGCTGGAATGAGAGATAATAAAGATCCCCTTTGAAATGTCTTGTCACACAGAAGGAACACCCTGGAACAGTGAAAATGGCTGACAACCAATCAAACCCTGTGCTGGGATAAGAATATGATGAATAATTCACCTCTTTTTTAGGCAGTGGCAAAGACAGCAGCCACTTGTGCTAATCTTAGTAATTTACAAAACAGATTTCCCACACATGAAGCCAGTGGGCCTCTCTGGAGACAGAGGTGACATCCCACTGTTACTGGGAAAAAATCATCTACCATTCTCTCAAAGACACTGAATTATGGCTGTTGAAAAGAAGGTAGGATTTAGAGAAAGTTTCTCAGGTCCACTGCAATAATTTCTTTTTTCAACATTTTCCAAGCAGTATGTAGCCCTCTAGTCTGTTCCTAAATGCTATTACATACTGCTGGTACAATGACTGCCACATAGAATTAAGCCTTATTGTACCCAAAAAGGCTGCTTTTATTTTACATTAGCAAGAACCATTATGTGTATGGCTCTGTAGCTCTCCATAGCCCCAATCTCCCTAGTGCGCAGCTAAAAAAGATGGCAGACTTGCTTTTAACTCATAGAAAGAAATCTTCAGAAAGGCCAACTGCTGCTTTTTCTAATGCCCTGTGCTGAGGTCTTTGTCAGACTGTGATACAAGTTCAGACTACGATCACTATTTAGTAGGTTGGGAGTAACTGCTATGGTTGTAAATTATATTAGCTGACTAAAGCTGCCCGCTACAGTTGTGACTGTGATTCTTCTCCACCCTGTGCCTAACCTACTTCTGCTTACTGATCACAGCTAAAGCTAAGAGAAACACTACATAGTATAGTATGGAAAAACACTACATAGTATAGTGATTTCTAAAGAGGTACCACTGGCCTGCAGAGCAGTAATCCAGCAGTGCACTTCTCCAGTCCCCATAAAGCCATTCCCCAGTATCTGTTCTCCCCCAAGGGAAGAGACAGGCAAGCTTTTGTTTTTTGACATGGGACTTAACCTGGACAAAGGAAGGGGAAGTGCCTTCTTCTAAGCTAGGCGCGAAGCATTTTGTTAACATCACTTGTACCTATGTGCATTTACAGGAGAAATCACAGCCCTACTGCACAAGAAATAACCTTGTTCCAAAGCATAAACAATCTAACACAGCAACATCAGAGGGCAGGAACCATATCAGTAATGAGCTGACTAAACTCATCAGTCACAAATTCATAAAGGCACCAAGGTCCAGTTCAGTGTTTTTCCCAATACCATGAATGATTTAGAATAACACATTTCTGTTTTCTATTTTCAAATTTACATTTTTTCCCCCATTGTTATACATAGGAAAACTCATTATTAGCAAGAACCACTGCATCTGAAGGATAACGAGATATGAAATGCCCTCTCTTTTAGGTCACTGCCCTCAATTCATCTTGGGTCAGCAATAATTAAACACCATCACCTGTTGATCCTTCTGTGTTGCATGTAGCAGGTGTTCTTGATAATCTCTGAATTTCACAGAAGACAAGGATCTTAATTTCAAAGACAGTTACAAATACTAACTGATCCAGCTGCTGCCCGTATCAACAAAAATTACAAGACTTGAGTGAGCTAAGGAGACAGGCAGACCCTCATCTAGAACGATGATCATCATAGAAAAAAATAAAGCCACTGCATGTTCCACATGACCTGAATATTCCACCCTATTTTAGCAGCATTCACCAGAGGAAATGGTTTAGGTGAGAAGAGATTCCCTCTGGACTCAAGCAAACACAACAGTTATTACTAGAATTCATCAGAAGCACATGGAACTAATCAGCCAAGATCCAGAGGCAAGGCTTTCATGTGCAAACTGTTTTGAAGGATGAGGCAACAGGAGGAGAACTGCAAACTCCAATAAACTTGGAAACAACAGCACAACCAAGGGTAGTATTCCACACTAAAGCTATAGAAAAGAGATTTTAAAATTAGGCATCAAAACCATCAGTGATAACCAAAACCAGACACTTTTTGTTTGTTTGTTTTTCCATGGCAAAAGAAAAGTTAAGAACATTTTCTTTCAGGTTCATTTAGAATACAGTTCAAAATCGCCCTTGCAAACACTCAGGGGCCATATGATGCTTTGACTCTTCTTTTCAGTTTGATTTACTATTTACACAGGAAAAGGACAGTTCAAAGCATTTTATCTTTCTATAGTTCCACATAAAAAAATCCAAAAACAATGGAAGGCTTCAATATTTCAGAACTGCTGCCCTCCTAGTTACCTCTTATCTGTGTAGGAGAACTCTCAGACCACAAAGGGCCTTACAAGGAAATGGAAGTTACGTGTAAAAGCTTACCTCAAAACTCGGACTATGTGCTAAGCAAAGCTTCCACACTAGTTCAGTCACTTTCCCTCCTGTGACTTCCCTCTGAGTTTCTTCCCTTTCATAGAGCATGCTGGTCACATACAGATCCTTGGAGTCCACTGGAAGGACATAAGGAAAAATCAGGTATCTGGTGGTTGCTGGCCATTTGCTATGGTTAACCCTAAATGCTAGATGAAAATTTCTCTCCAAGCCTTTATTTCTACATGTAAGAATCTCTCCAGTCCAGTGAAGCCAAGGAATGAATATGAATGCCTGCAGTCAGGTTGAATTTAAGAACACAACAGAATAAAAGCCTAAAGACAATTGTGACCTGAAAGAAAGAGTCAGAGAAACAAAAGAAAGACACGTATGAAACAAGTCACTCTTTCCATCAATATGCCTCTTAGAATGTCTGTGCTACGTCACTTCCATCACCCTTTCTAATTTTATCTAATCATTCACTCAGTACCACACTTCAACCTCACAAAAACTCAAGAGGAGATCTAGGTGCCAAGAAAAATAAATGGCTTGGCTCTTAACCTCTTCCTGTGGAAAAATCTTGCCATCTTATGTCCGCATAACTATAAACAAAGAGTGTCCTGGAAATGCAGATTTTCCTTTCAAAAAAATGCAACATTATTTAGAAGCGGACAAAAAAGAAGTACAAAGTGGTTCTCAACATTTAGAGCTTGACTTTAAAATTCTTCCTCAGGCAAGCTTCCCATTAACTTCAGGAAAATCATTCTAAGGAGAAGCACACAGAGCAAAGAAGCAGCACAAACTGAAACCATTCTCAGACATGGCATGTGTTCAGGACTTGCAATGATTTAGGCTCCATCTGTACACAAACTAGGAATTGTCCACAGACGCCGGAAGGCTGCTGCTCTGCATACAAGCAGGCTAGGTATGTAAAGGAGGTAAAAAGGAGTTGGCCATTATGGAAATCACTTTTGGAGACCCACCCAGGTTTGTTATAGCAGGTCCCAACTCCCAAAGAAGGGCTAGCTCTCAGTAGCTCTGCCTGTAGAAGCATCCCCTTTCACATGGTTTAATATATTAAAGGAAATATCAGGTGCAAAGAGCTTTCACAGGCAAGACACAGTCAAGATTTTTCTAAGAAATATATCTATTTTAGCAGAAACATCCATGTTACCTTTGTTGTACCGTGTCCCTGTTTCCACTTGAAAGAGTTTCAGCGAAGACTCTGTCTGTGTCTTTGCCCCACTGCTCTTCTGAGGGAACAGTGTAACAAGGTTGGACTCGGTACATTTGGCCTCCGCCAGGATTCCATCTCTAATGCTCTGAACACATTCCAGTTTGGAGGACAGGATTTGCTGCTCGGACTGAGAAGAACAGATACTTCAGGTAAAGTGTTGATGACCTATGTCAGCCTGCCCAATCCTTTCTCTCCCAACTTCACAGAGAACTAACTCCAGTTCTGTGATACAGTGTGAAGTCTCTTGTCTAGACCTTTGACAGCACTCAGCCTGTAGAGGTTAATATGCTCTTTATTTTCAGTCTAATTTTTCCACCAATGAAATACAACTGCTAACTTTCAGAGTCAAATGGTCTCAATTCATTTCAGTTCACAAAACATCAGTGTTACGCCAATTTTTTTGGTCAGCAGAGTTGAATAAAGCAAAAGGCTGGTAAATTGCAACCAGTTAGTACAATACAACAAGTAATATGCACCTAATAAACATGGCATAATATACAAACATTGACTGTATTTACCACGAACAGTAGAAAGCTATCGGGGAACAGCTGAATAGGGACAACTATATTCACCATTTTTTGCTAAGAATTTAATTTTGGGCAGACACAAGTATAATTGAGCATAAATGAATATTCAAAATGTTTTCATTTACATTTTGACTCTTCAAAGAAATTAAAAGGCCCTGTGGAAGAATCAGTGTCATCCCCCAACACTTACTGGCACATGAGGAAGAGCAACAGACTGCATGGAAGTAAAACCAGAATACCGATGAGAGCAGAGGTTTAAGTCCCTTGTCTTCATACGAATAGAACCTTTTCGCTGGTACCTTGTTGGGCATATGCCCAGAACATCCACCTAGTAACAAACATACAGTCACACATACAATACAAGCAGGTATTATGGGCTACTACAATTAATTTTAATAATTGCTTTGTTGTAATAACAATTCACCAGACACACAAATTCTCCGTTGCAGGACACTGGCTTCACCAAAAAAGCCATGTAAAGGTAAATAATTTTAAAGACCTTGGTCAAATTTTATAATAGCTATGGTTTATTGATCTGTTTAACTTCACTGTGTTATTCTGAATCAGATCATTTACAGATGTATGCTTTTTCATTTAAGATTTTGTGGGTTTACAGGGAAGCATTAAGTCAGAAGAGCATTTCTACTCAGAAGAAATGTAATTACATATAGGTGTCCCAAGCCTTACTGCAGAACACCTATTTAAGCACTGATACGTAGAAATAGCATGAGAATGAGGTAGTGCACATCACGCTGAAGGTCAGTCTAGAGACTGCTCTTCACAACAGAAGTGCAGCCATTGAGGTATCTCAGCTGCACTCATGCAAACACACAGGTGACAGAGGGGTACTCTGGACTATTATTTCAGTGTAACACAGCCAAACTTGAGCTAAAGTATTAAAAAAAAAGAACCTGCCAAGAACTCTAAGAAGCCTGATCTTAAAGTCTCCTGAAATTAACAAAAAAAGTCATGATGAACAATCACAAATAATTAATATAGTATTTTCCCCCAGAGAACAGGTAAATCACAAGCCCCTTCAACAAAAGGAGAATTAGGGAGAACCTCCATCCCTTACTGGATGCAGGGGGAAACATTGCAACCAAGGACGAGGAAAAGGCTCAGATACTTAATGCCTTCTTTTCCTCCATCTTCAATAGTCAGACCAGCTACGCTCAGGGTGTTCAGCCCCCTGGGCTGGAAGATAAGGATGGAGAGCAGAACAACCCCCCCATAGTCCAGGAGGAAGTAGTTAATGATTTGCTTATGTACCTGGACACGCATAAGTCTATGGGGCCGGATGGGATTCACCCAAGGGTACTCAGGGAGCTGGCAGGAGAGCTCACCAAGCCTCCCTCCATTATCTATCAACAATCCTGGTAAACAGGAGAGGTACCAGACAACTGGAGGGTGGCCAATATAACACCTATCCACAGGAAGGGCCAGAAGGAGGATCCGGGAAACTATAGGCCTGTCAGCCTGACCTCGGTACCAGGAAAGATCATGGAGAGGATCATCTTGAGTGAACTCTCACGGTAAGTGCAGGACAGCCAAGGGATCAGGGCCAGCCAGCATGGGTTTATGAAAGGGAGGTCCTGATTAACCAACTTGATCTCTTGTCGATGCGGGGAAGGCTGTGGACGTTGTCTACCTGGACTTTGGTAAGGCCTTTGACGCCACAGCATTCTCCTGGAGAAGCTGGCAAATCATGGCATAGACAAGTGTACTCTTCACCGGGTAAAAAACTGGCTGGATGGCTGTTCCCAGAGAGTTGTGATTAATGGAGTGAATTCTGGTTGGTGGCCAGTTGCCAGTGGTGTCCCTAAGGCTTGGTGCTGGGGCCAGTCTTTAGTATTTTGTATTGATGATCTATATAAGGGGATTGAGTGGACCCTCAGTAAGTTTGCAGATGACACCAAACTAGGCAGGAGTGTTGATGTGCTTGAGGGTCGGAAGGCTCTACAAAGGGATCTGGACCAGCTGGATCAATGGGCCAAGGCCAATGGGATAAGGTTTAATAAGGCCAAGTGCCAGGTCCTGCATTTTGGTCACAATCACCCCAGGCAACGGTACAGGCTTGGGAAAGAGTGGCTGGAAAGCTGCCCAGCAGAAAAGAACCTGGGGGTGTTGGTGGACAGCCAGCTTAACATGAGCCAGCAGTGTGCCCAGGTGGCCAAGAAGGCCAACGGCATCCTGGCCTGTATCAGGAATAGCGTGGCCAGCAGAAGCAAGGAAGTGATTGTGCCTCTGTATTTGGCACTGGTGAGGCCTCACCTCGAATGCTGTGTTCAGTTCTGGGCCCCTCACTACAGGAAGGACATTGAGCTGCTGGAGCGTGCCCAGAGGAGAGCCACCAAGCTGGTGAGGGGTCTAGAAAACAAGTCATACAAGGAGAGGCTGAGGGAACTGGGCATGTTTAGCTTGGAGAAGAGGAGGCTGAGGGGGGACCTCATTGCCCTCTACAACTACCTGGAAGGAGGTTGTAGAGAGGTGGGTGTTGGCCTGTTCTCTCAAGTGAATAATGGCAGGACCAAAGGAAATGGTCTGAAGTTGTGGCAGGGGAGGTTTAGATTAGATACAAGGAAGAATTACCTTACTGAGAGAGAGGTCACGTACTGGAACTGCCTGCCCAAGGAGGTGGTGGAGTCACCGTCCCTGGAGGTATTTAAGAAATGCATAGACTGACACTTCAGGGCATGCTCTAATGCCCGAGATTGTTGGGTTTTGTCTCTCTGTGGGTGTGTGTGGGTGTGTTGGTTTGGGGTGTGGGTTGCTTTTTTTTGTTGTTGTTTGGTTGGGTTTTTTTGTGGTTGGACTTGATGATCTCAAAGGTCCCTTCCAACCATGAATATTCTGTGAATCTGTGTTACAACTCCTCAGAGAACTCTGCAACACGTCTTTTTGTCAGGTAACCAAGTAGTGGATTCCAACCCTCAACAAGAATGCAAATGATAGATAATGTCATAACATTCACTACAAAAAACAGTCAGATGACCACCACTGCCTGCTGACCAGTCACCAAGTGGCAAAAGCCTTTAATTATTTAAAGAGAATAGATTCTATGTGTAGAAGGACTAACAGCCACCCTAGAGCATAAGTCTGCCAGTCATCTCACCTCTTCAACGACTGCACTAGTAGTGGATGCTTGTGACGTCTGCAGGACACTGAGAATGCCTCGCTTTACGTTCAATACCCAGGTCTGTTCACCCCTCACAGGACAGAGCTTCAGAACTTTCCCATCATGGAAAGAAAAATGAAGAGGATGCTGTTCTAGTATTTCCCTGCAATAAAATAGTTTATAGTTTTTTTGTTTAAAACAGTGGCTGCAAGTCTGGGTTTGACATTAGACTCAGATTTTCTGAACAAAGCCATTCCTCCACATTATATCTATCTTATTCTGTATCTTCATTCTTTATAGCAAGCCTCTACTCTTCATGAATTCACCCTGACGCTAAGAGCCCTTGAAAGAAAACAAACAAAGAAACCCTATCAAGATAATCACATCTTCAACATGACTGTAACAATAAAGCCAACTCCTGGTACATTCTTTATAAGTAATTTTACTTAATGGCAATGGTTCTTGTTTAAAGTATGAGAGAAATTTCATTTTATGATTCAGGGTGCCTTTAGAATTGGTAAGCATGTCTCAGTTGCAAAGCAGCTGCATGCAGTATACTATTCCTCTTCAGCAGTGATACATGCAAGAACACCTGCTTTCCAATCAACATGTATCTTCCTGCTCTGCTAGGTGTACATGCTTGGGCTATATCCCAAAGTTATCCCCCAGTCTCTGTTGTCAGTCCACTCCCTGTTTTCTTTTGCTATCCCAGATTGAGAGTACAGTGTTTTCTACTTTTACAAAAGATCACTTTTTAACATTGATTTTCATTCCTAATGTAATGCACTTCAATTTATTTCCCCTCTAAATGGGGAAAAATAAGCCATTGAAAGAAAGAAATCTGTGTCAGCGCCATCCAGGGAGAAACATAGTTCATCTGCACATTAACTGTGGAACCGACTGTTCATCTAATCAACTGTGTCACAAAAACAATATAAGAGTAAAACATTTAATGCACCAACACCTGGATAAAGTCTTTCCAGGAGAAAAGACTGTGTGCATGGGATAAGGGTTTCTGAACTCCTAGGCAACTGGGGTTGCTTTTGCTACTATCTGTGGAAATTACATGCGTGTTCAGAGGACAAGCTAGACCACTGTATATTCACAATAGGCTGAGGCAAATGCTAATAAGGTTCACTCGTCTGAGTAATTATTTTCAATGGCCAAGCTCCACTGAATGCTTTTCTACTTCTATTTTTTGGCTTCTCCACAAAGAACAAAACACAACTGCTTTTACCTCTATGAAAATCCTACAAATAACTTCACAGAAGATGTGCCTGTAGTCTGATTTGAACTCTGAGACCACTACCCGTACTGTGGAACACAAAGCACTTCCTTATGAATATAAAAATCAATGCATTTACTCCAGACTTGATCTTTTTGACCCTTAGAATTGAGTCAATTACCTCAGTTCTCAGTGTCATTTAAAGGCTGAGAATCCAAGTGGCAGGACAAAGAGGAAGATTACAACACTGAGCTTAATCAGACAACAGAACTGGGTTTTTTTGACAACACAAGAAGCATCAGCTCTCTGGGAAAATACCAGACCTCCACAGTTTGAAGAGACCTTTTTGTATTGGCAGCTTCACTAGAGTCTATACTTTTGCAAGTCAGAGGGAAACACACTGACATGAAGTTATGAATGAGCTACTAAAAAACAAAAAAGGAACAAAATTACATTAGACAAATAAATGCAGTTTAAATATCCTGGAAGAAAATAACCAACGTTTTGCACGGTGAGAAAGCTCCAAACCAAGAACTTCCGAAATGTACTTCAAAACTCAAGAGACTACACAAGCAACAACTGCCAGTTTGAGAACTAGTGAGCAATCCATATATGGCTGCTAGCTGGCTAAGGGCCTGATAATTTACCCAGAATAATTTTAATCGTCTACTCTCCAAATGTTTTTACATGCAAAGGGATGAAAATTAGGTTCAAAACAACCTTTTTGGACCAAATGCCCCTTATTTTGCTGATGATGCTCGTATCGTGATCCTTGTAAAAAAAAAAACCACAAAACAAAACCTAAAATTAAACAGAGTATGAAACAGAATGAACAATGACCAGTGAAGCTGCTGCTAAGCCATATAGCTTCAAAAAACCCAAGAACTAGACCAAATTAGTTTTTCTACCTTAGACGGTCCGTTTCCTTCAGAGGCTCCTGTCTGGATGCAAGACTTCTCTTAATTTGCACATCTTGCACCTAGGATGAAAGATTATAGAGCAACAAATATCACTGTCAATAGAAACTTGTCAACTTTGTCACATAAGGATATCTACATAGAATATCACAGACTATGAAAAAAGGCTTAGTGCTGCAAGCAACACAGCCACCACTACAACCTCTTCAGCTTGCATATTTGAGATGGTTTACAGAAATTTCTTCTATAAATAAGTTTCACTCACTATTAAATACATTTTATACAGCACTATAATCTCTCTTTCATTTCCAAGCCAGAAGCAATCATCTACTCTGGGGTAAAGTAGAAGCCCGGATAAACATAAGTCCTTTCTACTGCAGTTGAGAAGCAAAATGACTATACATCTCAGTTAACTCCTGAGACTGTACCCAGTAAAGTTCTCAGTATTCAGTAGCCATTTCATAGCTTACTTTTACTGAATTCGGAGGAGAAAACGCATGCTTAAGTTAATCATGAAATTTCCTAAAGTACTTGCAGTTTGGCTGTTTGTGGTAAGGAAGAGCTGTTCTCAAATGGTAGGTGAAAAATGCTGGCGCTCTGCCCCATTTTAAGTACAGTACAGACTGCAACTGTTAGTAATTTTGTTTCTTAGTATCTTCTACTTTTTTTTTTTTTTTATAAAAAAAGCATTCAAGTACATATTGTTTTTAATCTCTGAGATTCCTCAGAGTATCTCTGAGGAAAGCTCAAATTAAGATAAAGTGCTAGAAGTTGAGGAATCCAGCCACCTATATTGCAAGACGGACGACAGTGATTCAATCTGAAGATACTACCCAAATTCTCATTTTTCATGTAAAATTATGGGACCCCTGACTAGTTAATTTTATCCATATGGCCATGTTATGACACAGACAACTATCCTATTCTTTGTTGGCCTCATGTATATGTGTATATAGTACACACATGTCTCCCACAGAACCCATGAATTATCCCCTCTGTTAACCTGAAGGAAAACCAAGGCAGAAGTTTATTTTTCATGCTCCCCCTGCTGAAGCACTGTAGTTCTCAAACTGGCCTACCGCAGGGCTCACCCCAGGAAAAGCTCTGCAATTTGAAACTGGTCTGTTGCTCTTGTGACTGAGATATCTCCTGTTGAGATCAAGGGAATGTTACAAGACTGAATTTTACACTGGGCTAGGAATGGCACCAATCCAGCATATCATAAAGTTTCTCAAGTTCTATTAAAACACTTGCCATTTTTAAATTATACTACAGATATGAAAGTGCTTAAAAATAAACAAAGTTCCTTTCAAAGGGGCTAGCTTCATCTCTGGTTCCACACTTCATGTGACAAAACAGTGAAACTGTGGTGCCACTTAGCACAGAAAACAATGATTTGTTTAACCTACCATTTAAAACTGGCAAATACTTAATTTGAAACTGTGCTGCCTCCAAGAAATTCTGCAACTCTAATTAGGAGATCCAGAATTGAACTGGCTTTTAATTACATCGAAAACAAATGTTTTAAATGTAGCAGTAACCCCAAAGAAAGACACAGTTCCACATCAGCTCATCCCAATCACTCAGATGATTATGACAATACTCACTTTCAAAACCATCTGGCAATTCCCCAGTACCTCAATGATCACTGTGCTCTCCAGAGAGATGCCACTGCTTTTGTAAATACTTCCCTGAAGGAATGTGTTGGTGATAGCTGAATACCTGTAGCTGTATCTAGCTTTTTTGGGGAAGTACGACGCACTGTGTCCTAGGAAACAAACCAAAAAATGCTTTTTTAGTTTATTAGGCGTCCCTGTCCCCCTATTTTTTTCCCCATTTTTTAATCTTTTGGCCACTGAAATCATCTAAAAAAAGGGATGGATATTCTGAATATTCCTTTCCCACTTGAACTTACAATTGAAAGAACTGGGTTTCTGAAAGCAGTCTGTATGCTAGCGATATCTCCTGTATGGAAGATGAAAAGAATTCCTCTCTCTCCTATGCACATTACCTCACAATTTCCATTGAGGAAGGAATCTAACTTCCAAGAGCAGATAAGGAAGTCACTGCATTTACAGCATGATGTTCTTTTAACACCTTTCAGAGAGCAGCAAATCAGGACCTTTGCAACAGCGAGATGAAAAAGATCTGCTGATGCATTCAGTGCTTTGCATGCCCATGCTATGAGCTACACATATGCAGACAAAGTAAATGATGTGGCTTTTAAGTAAAGAGCTTTAGTTCTGAAGGTTTGCCTGAAAAGATCCAGGCTGAGGAAAAGAAAGCATGAGAAGACAGTGATTATTTGTATGAAGACACTGTAATGACTTGGCAAGCGTCCATGGGTAGCACTGTCTTCTAGTGGATATAACGTAAAATACCCTTGTGTGTGCTACAAGGTCTATTCCTCTAATCGAATGAGATTCTTTTCTAGACCAGGTCATAAGAATTAACCCTGAAAGGAGAAGGAGGAGGATGTAACAAATACAGAGTCCCTAAAACATAAGGCATCATGATATGACCTCAACTGGGACCATGAAGTGCAGAAAAGGGAAAATGCAAATAAAATACTCTCCCTTCCCTCAGACGAAGAACACAATGCATAGGAAAAATGACCACTGTGGCTCCCATAATACAGAGCTTCTTTTTCTCTGCCTCACAGCGGGGCTGCCACACACGAGCACTTTCAATGACAAAGCACAGAGATGAAGCAATGTTGAACAAATGAAGGGTCTCCATGCCTCACTGTTTAGTAAGGCAGCTAAGAAGCCAGGGCAAGAACTCCTTGTGAGCACAACATCCATGTGCTCCCCTTGCTGGCACACTGAGAAGTACTTTTGTACATTCAGGTACCTGCTGGTAATGTAAATGAGACCTAAGTTATAAATTACACCTCAAGCCAACCAAACCTTTCTAGGTCAGCTCAATATCCTGTCTTCCCATCTCTTCCTGCATTACAGAATGTAAGTTTTGTGCCTGCTTACTAAAGTAGAAATCTTTCCTCATGCCTGTTTCAGTATGAAAGGAGCTAACACTGGGTACTACTGGAAAAAAAAAAAGATACATAGCTGGGTTCTGCCCAGTACTGCTTTAGCACTTTGCTTAGCTCCAACATCTAGGGGTTTTCTGAGTCCACACAATGGAAACTTCAGGCAGATCTGGACCTGGTAAAGCTTAGGGGAACTTCTCTGCTACTTCCACGAACGCTCATCACTCAGGACAAGTATCGTTCTTCTGAGAACACAACATCCCTCCTGAAGAAAAGGAATTTTTCAAATCCCTCCTTCCTTATCACATACAAGGCCTGAACACAGTCTCGTTTTACTCACCTACACACTCCGCAAAACAGGAAGCGCCATAATTTAAACTCTCCAAGGATCCTGCAATGATAATCAAAAAGCACTGAAAATTTTTGCACAGCTCAGGACAGACCCACCGGTTTTCCATTACCATGAAATAACTGAAGCTCTCAAAAAAAAAAATAAATCCATGAGAGTTTTGCTACCAAGTATACAGGAACAAGACTGCTCTTGTCCCTTTCCCCACATCTATACCACACAAGCATATATGTAAAGGAATTACATGACTTAGTGTATTCATGGTATGGAAATGCAACAATACCATGGATTACTAAGGAAATTAAAAGGAGGAGTTATTAATCCAAGAAAGAAATACACATTTTATATACCACACTTCTTCACATTCATAGGCTTTTAATTTTATTGCAGTTAGGGAAAAATTCTAATTAGCTAAGATATTTAGTGCATATCACCACTCAAGAAATCTAAGTATTAAAGCAGAACAAGAGCAAGCTTTACTGCCCAAGAAAGACTTTTCCAGCACCATCACACCAAGGAACACTTAAACATCACAACTCGAGGGTGGCAATTGGTTAAGACATCCTTTAACAATGGATGGCCTCTTCTCCAACATGACTTTCATGCAGACTTTGACAGGGAAGGGATGCAGAACACACTTAATTATGGAACTGCTTCAAATTCAGATTGGCATGAACACGGGAAACAGTTGAGGCTGCAACGTACAGAGCCTCCATTCCTTCTCTTCACTCTGTGCATGCACATCTGCACAGTAAACTAGTAAGACTCTCGTTCTAATGCTCTGACACTGAATGACATTAAATAAGCCCGGCAGAATCACATTCATCAGTTATTGCAAGCACTGCTAGACAACATAAAAAGTCTATGATGAATTGTGAGAAAAAAAATCATTTTTCACAGAGAAGTTAAGCAACAATGAAATTTTCAGGGTACCTATTTCCTGTGCATCACTTGACTCTACAAGCATGATGACTGGGCAATCAAATGGCTAGACTTTTGAGCACTTGAAACATTGCAGATTTCTTTCACCTCTGACATCCCACTTTCTTGAGAACTTCTCAGATAAACTTGAGGTGAATTACAGAAATTTTCAGAGAGAAGCCCCATGATGGACGCATGTGAAATGCACATTGCAGGATGGGCCTTGCACTCCCTGGCACTCAACTAAAGAAGTTACCCCAAGTCCTAGATATTGATAAGAACATGCACATGGCAAAATCAGTCAGATCCCAGCTGTCCACATGCACCGCAGTGATACAGGAGGAACAGCCAAAATCAAATATGTGATCTTGCTGACTTCAATACATGGCATTTTTATGTACCACAGTGGAAGAAAATGCCCTAACTTGCCATTATTGATAAATCTCTCTTAAAAACAACTCCCACAAGAAGTTCAGTAGTAGATATAATCGCCCCAACCTCTATGCTCAACTATATGCTAATGAACTTCCCTGTTAAGCAGTAATGAACATCCCTGTGTTGCTCAGTTTTGTTTCCCACTGGAGACAGAAGTTAAAAGACCCTCTTTATTCTGGTTCTGTACTTTTGGATGTTTTATATATGTGCTATATGCCTGAAGGAAATGCTTTTGTCAAATGGCAAAATTTAAAAGCCCATGTTTACATTATTTATCAGAACCGTATTTTCGCTTCTCTTTATGCCTTTTTTTTTTAAGTATCAAAATTATTAGCAAGAAGAAGGAAGGAAATTCGTGGGTTTGGAACAAAAATAAAAAAGTGTTTGTTTCTTTAGCACCCACCCAAACTGATATATATTTTTATTCCCAAGTTAGAATTTAAGTTTCTAGAGAGTAGAATTACATTTTATTGAAAAGATCTAACCTCCACATTTATGTTTTCTTCCCAAGAAATATTCCTTTTTATTTTGCACAATTAATTCTCTCTATGGAATTTGGAACTTCAGATTTTACCTTTAAAAAGTTACGAATAACGTGCTATTTTCAAGCAGACTTGGTCTAGTGCTACAGATAACTGCAAAACTAGAATGCTTTCTAGCATAGAGAGACCAGGACGTGTGTAACATATTAAAATTATCACTCAACTATTAATAAACATACCTATCTATACATAAACCATATGCATTCATTTTAACATTTCAAACACATTGCACTTGGAGAGGAAGAAAAACACTTCTCAGTTTCTTGGGGGTGGGGAAGTGGGGAGGAGGAATCATCCTTCAGTATGTAGTAGGTGCAGTAAGAAAGTGGACCAGGCTATCAAGCTTGCCCTTTTCTTTTGAACAGTGGAAAAAGGTAGTGTTAAGTTAATAGCTTCTAACAAAGAAATCAGTAAAACTTATTGAAGAATTTTAATATAAATATGTAAGACAAACTTGGAAAATTCACCTCTTATGTAACATCAGATTTTTCAGATGCTGAGCACTCCTCCAGCACCACATTTAAGAGCGCTCTCAGCTCCCGTGTGGATGCCCAAATGCTGTGCTCAGAATTTTTAAACGTGCTTATCACAGACAGATAGCGTGGCTGAGCACACTGGACAATCAGGCACTTTGTTAACTTCGTGAAGGTGCCTAAATCAAGAGTTTCTGCTCTTTGTTCTTTTCAGAATTAAAATTTTCTTCCATAATTTATTTTGGCTCTAGAAACAGCATGCACTTACTTCTCTTCACTTGAAAAGAGTAACAAAGGACCACATCATTGACACTTCATGATCTATCTAGCTTTTCAGAATCCCTCATCTACCAAATACCAAAGTGAGCACAATTTTTGAACGTGGTACTAACATGTTATTTTCAGGTGAGATAATGAATTGACTAACACAATCTCACTGTTTCTGTTGCTTTCGCTGGTAACGCTAAAGGAAGATACACTATTTAACTGCACTCATAAGCAGGGAGCCCTCCCACCTGCCCAGAGAGCTCAGTGAAGGGAATTGCTACACTGCACTGAAAATAAAGACAAAGCTGCTACAAGAATTACTGCAAACCTACAAGTAGTAACACAATTTACAACATCTCAGAAGTTTTGCTAGAGAGATCACTCCTTAACAGAAGTATTTTCCATTGAGAGAAATCAATCTTAGGAGAGGAAAAAGTTTCTTCTACTTACTCCCTGGAGCTCCTGCAACAACAGCACAAAGTAAAATGATGGTGTGCAGCCCCATGGCCATCGAAATCACCTCCTCAGCCCAGAAGTTAACAAAACCACATCAGTTCTCCTCTCAAAGACACCTCCGAGTGAGGCAGTGAAAGAAAATATCCTTCACAAAGCAGGAGCTCACTACTTCAACTCCCGTCTTAGAGCCAGAGGAGGGGCTCTGGCAGGGCAGCCTGCAGAGGGGAGGGTGTCCGTGTGTATTAAGGGGAGAGACAGACATACATAAACATTTATCCAATCTCTAACAGCAATTCAGCCTTTTACCAAAAAAAAAAAAAAGAAAAAAAAAGAAAAAAAAAAGGAGAAGCTAACCTATTGGAAATTCCACAAAACTGCAAGGAAAATAAATTAAGTATACAGCATCACAACAAAGCAAATGCTCAGAACAATTCTTCACAGTAAGTTTAAATAAAGAAATAATTTTTAAAATGACCCTAACAATTGTCTCCTGATGATTAATCAACCAAAAAGCACACAGGATGAAAGCAAAAGCTTTGGGGATTAATGCAGATTTCGTACAGTGGTTTGGATTTCCTATGATCAAGCCAAAGAAGCAACTAAGAAAGCCTTCTTCCATCTCCCCTGTGATTTTTGAGAATATTTTAATTTTGAAACTGCTGCAGAGATTTCATTATGGAAATCTTGCGACTTACTGGGTTGGTTATTTTCATCTGCCAAGTTCCTCAGTCTTGTATTCATTCTAATGATTCATTTTAAGATTACAGCTTATCTGGGCATAGTACATGCTTCATAAATCATCCTGGAGTCATTCAGCTCTTGGCCTACTATCAGCAATATGGATAGAAGCAGGTAAGTTAATAGCTGGGCATGAATATAAAAGCAGGATGAATTTACTGGAAAATTGCTATATTGTGACAATTCTTTACTTACTGGCGATTCACCACTATTGCCCATTCTCCACATTAGTCTGACTTTTAACAGTTAAATATAGTAAGATTTTTCAACAGATTTCACATAGCTATTGAAAAATATCATACAAGCATGAAACTTATACTGTATTCAGTGGGAATATCAAAATTGGAATTAGAGGGAATTTCTGCGTCATTGTGACACTCGTAAGAACCACACAGCCAAATAGCAACATATTACAAGCAGAGTTTGCGTGCTGAGCATTTGTAGCCCTACCCCCATATTAACAAAACTGGCACTTTACAAGAAGTTTTCCACTTCATTTATGTTAGCCTCCTGTACAGCACCAGTGCCCAGAGTCAGCAGAGTACATAAACAGGTGCTTAATTTTAAGCATAAGCCCACCCCAAAATTCAAGCATGTGCTTAAATCTAAATGCTTTCTTGGAACGAGGCTGTTTTATTAGTCATTTCATCCCCTACTCAAACACCAGAAGCTCCTTCAGAAACCTTTCTGTCCCTAAATAGCTAGATGTCCCTTAGAGCACTGTGGGCATGTTTCTTATTAAAAAAATAACAATTACATTTTCTTGTTCAGTTACATTTTTAATTTTGCACCCAGAATAATTCATGCAGGACACAGGCAACTCCTCTCCCACAAGGAAGGAGCTTAGGAAAGAGGTATGAACTCTGCTGAGAGACAGTCTGTGCCCAAAGTCCCTGAAACAAAGCAGGGTCTAACCACATGGATCAAGTCTGTCAGCTCTGTTCACATGACCGCAGCACACTAGATCTGGGGATGTCTCAGAACTGCTGTGTGTGTACAGACCAACAACACTGCACATATGTCTTGTCACACGGGGAGAGACAGAGACAGTCTTTCCAAGAGGCTACACAATGGGCATCACACTCTGAAAATCAGACTCTTCTTTGGTAAGCTTTTTGGTAAGGTGCCAGTGTCTAGTAAAAAGACGTGGTTTATAGCTTTAAGACAAATATTTAGCTACGGGATTGAATATTAGCATTTCAATCACGATTTCTAGAGTAATGACATTTTCAAGCAAAAGCAGCTGGTGTGTCCTAGAAGGATTCTCTTCAAGGATCAGCAAACAAACTTTCTTAAAAGATTCAAGAGGGAGCAGCAGTTTTCACTTCTAAACATTGGTCATTAATGCAATTATATATACACAGGCAATATTGTTAGATGTAAAGGATCACATAAAGGCAGACACACAACACGTGCTTGAGCAGAGTTAAGAGAAATTCAAATATCTGTAAGAACAGAGCAGCAGCAATTCAGAACCTGCCATCAGAAGTCACCAGTGATCCCAGTGTCTGAGAACTGGACAGGTCCCGCTTCAAACATCAGCACAACCAGAGCAAAGGTAAGACTCTCCCTTTCAGATACCAAACCAGTGATTAACAGCCAGGATAACACTGGGAACCACAGACTGAATACTGACATAGAAGATCTATGCAAAATAACAGATATGGTGAATTTCTATGTAAAAACATTAATTACAGTATAGGTTACATGTCAACCCACATATCAGTCTCGCATCCGAGCTCTGATTCAGGCTGTGAGCCCGAGGTACGTTATATATGGAAGGGCCTGCTGAAACAGAGAAGCTCAAGGATTTGGGCTTTGGCTTGGAAAAGAAAATAGAATTCAATGCTACCTGGTAACTGCATCTGATTTTCTACTTTGTTCCCATTGTCTTGCTCTGTTTTTTCAAGTACAGCTGTAAATTACACTTTCCAAAATAATCGAATTTGCATTTTATTTCAAGCTTTAACGTTGCGCATTCCCAGTTCTTAAGGAAGAAAGTATATTAATAAAACCAAATAAAAATATCTTACTGCAGGTGTATAAGCACACCCAAGAATTTACAAATCTGAGCTTGCTTCAGTCTTAACAATTTCATACACCAAAGAACAAAGAAACTCACAAATGAAACTCCAGGGCTTTTTTGTCAAAAATATTTCAAATAGCTTTTTTCAGTATATCACAGATGTGGTGCCCTTTTCATTGAAACTTCTATGTTAGAAATTAAACATCTGATTTGCAACAGACTCCTACATGCATGCATGAAACCAAATCTTTAAGATAAAACACAGCATAACATTAGTGTCCTGTGCACCTAACTAATTTCACTCGTTTGAGTGAGCCGGTACGTGCAAGATACAGTCCAACACTGAAAAACAAGCTCAACATGTTTTAAGCACTTTCTTCCCCTACTTCTCCCCAGATGAGTTTTTTTCTGAAAAAAAATTAAACCACAACCCCCAAAACAGGCAAAGAACCTCCCAAAGAGAAATATCCACCATGGTGCTTCTCTAGATAATCTTACAATATTGGAGAAAATCAGGCACGTGTGCTGCAAAGACACTGGCTTAATGACACACAGGAGACCAATGCTGGCGGTAAGTTTGAAAAAAACATTAATTCATTTTAATGGATATTGCACTCAAGGTTGCAAAATTAATTTCAGCAAAAATACCATCTAGCAGACAACAGAGTAAGGATGCTCGTGGACATCTGGAAACTCTACATCAGTATTGCCAAGAAAACCTGCGCTTTAACAAGGCCTCACAAGGTCTTTTAAATTAATATGACTATAAAGGCCCCCTTTAACACCAACAGCCAAAGGCAAGTGCAAAGTGCCCCCGGCCCTGCCCCAAAATGGCGCCTCCAAGTGCCAAGACCTGCACGCGCCGCCCCTGAGATGGCGGCAGGGGCTGCTGCAGCCTCCCGCGCCCCCAGCGCCCGCCCGCCGACCTGCTCTTACAACTGCTCGCTCTCTTAACAGATTTTACCAGTTCTGCACCCCAAAATGAGCCCTGACGAGAACCCCGACGAGAGCCCCGCCGCACCTACCGCCGCCGGAGCAGGCCCGCGGCGGGGAGAGGCGCTCACAGAACGGATCCCTCCCCAGAGCAGGACTTCGCGGAAAGGGTTCCAAAGACATTATTTCCCTGAGGGGAAAGAAAAAAAAAAGCCCCAAAACGTAGACGCACTTTGAGACACGTACATCTTTCAGGCCGTTTGCTAAGAGGAAACGAAGCGATGAAGGGGCGACAAAGCCTTTCTCCGCGCTCTGGCAGCGCTCGGCGGCGGCCGCACTCCACACAAACTCCTCGACGGACCGACCCACCTGGCGCCGAGGAAGCCGAGAGACCTGCCGTAGGAAGGAGGCGAGAAGGCATCGCTGGGGTCGAGGCGGCCCGGCCCGGCGCTCCCCCAGCCGCCCTTCCACATGGGCCGCAGCCCCCGGCTCTGCCCCGAGCCGCAGCCAGGACCAGGAGGGCGGTGCTGTAGCCCCCGCGGAACCGGCCGCCGTAAAGCACCAAAAATGGGGATCTCAACCACCTGGGAACTTTCGTACAACGAGCTGCCATGAGACGAGGCGGGCCGGCCAGCCTCTGCCACCACCCCGTCCCGCCGAGGCCCAGTGAAAGGGCTTCAGAGGCTTCGCGGAACAAGAGCTGGAAACGGCTCTGGACTTGTGTCTCCCTCCGCCCCCCCAATGCTTTTGGGTAGTCCCTTTGTCACGGGCGCGTGCCCCAGGGCTCTGGATCCAGGGCCAGGGTGTGCCCTGCGCCTCCGGAGCCACAGCACCGCCTGCCTTGGAAGGGAGAGTGAAGGCCATCGAGCCCAACCACACACCTAACGCTGCCAAAACCACCACTCAACCCTCTCCCTCAGCCCCACACCTACCGTCTTTTAAATACCTCCAGGGAGGATGAGCCAACCTCTTCCCTGGGCAGCCTATTCCAATGCTTGATAGCCCTTTGGAAGACGAAATTTTTCCTAATATCTAATCTGAACCTCCCCTGGTGCAACCTGAGGCCATTTCCTCTTGTCCCATTGCCTGTGACTTGGGAGAAGAGACTGACCCCCTCCTCGGTACGCCCTCCTTTCAGGCAGTTGCAGAGACCAACAAGGTCTCCCCTCAGACTCTTTTTTTCTCCAGGCTAAACAGTCCCACTCCCTCAGCTGCTCCTCATCAGACTTGTGCTCCAGACCCCTCTAGCAATAATCCTCTAATAAACCTCTGGAGCTCATTGAAGTGGCACTTCCCCCACTCCTTTTTTTTTTTTTTTTGGTTGCAAAGACCAAGATGTTGCATGATGCAAAACATCCAACCACAAAAGGACTTTCAGAAAGCCTCCTACTCACTCTTGGTTTATTCTAGAGTTGTGCTCGACTACTTTTAGTATCTCCAAACCACACAGCCACCTGTCCAAACAGACACTAGATTTTGAGATTATTTAGAAAAAAAGAATAAAATATTTGTAACAAAATCAATTATAAGTGGTAATAAGAAGCACTTCCTTTGAAAACAGCAGGTTTCAGAATGCACACCTTCTGGTGTCCTGATTTGAGAAAATAGTAAGACACTCAGGGAATTTATTTGTGTCCTGGATTCACGTCCAGCACATCATACACAAGGGTATCCACCTCACAAAAATACATTAAAAGCCATCCTAAAGATAATTAATTTGTGTCACATTGCAGGATCTTATAAAGAAAATAGGAACACAAGGTTTAATTTGCAATAAAATACAATTCACTTGAACTATAAACACTTCACACCTTTGTACACAGTGCTTCTACTTCCCAGTTTTTACTCCCAGTATGACAGCGCGTACTCTATTACTCACCTTTTGCTGTTCCGTTATGAAGAATAATTACCTGGGTTTGAGTACACAAATCACAACTCGTTTCTTCAAAAAAGAACTCATGGTTAGACTGCCAGAAGAGCTTTCCCAGACACCGCAATAACTAGCAGCTTCTTGAAACCACTCTGCTCTTGCTTAACAACTCCCTCTTGCAAGGCTATCAGCTGCTTTTTACTTGTTTTAACAGCTTTTATTTTGGATCCTCCTTCCACGACAAAACAAATCTTATTTCCTTTTGGCTCAAGCCTCATCAGAATTAACTGAACATTGCGTAACTTCTGTAAATTAAAAATAGAAGTTGAATGGAAATAACACTGTCAAAGGGTAACAGAAAGCAATGTCATCCTGGAAAGTTAATGAAGGTGGGAGTAGGGGAAGGCTTCACCCAAAATTCTCTTTTGAGGCTGGAGGATTTCAGATGGCCTATGCCCCTTCCTTGGCTACTTGTGGAAACCACACAAGCACATGACATCAAGACCCCATTTCTGTATCTATGGAAAGAGGAAGAACTATTTGTTCATGACTCTACTTGCTTATTAACAAATCAACCAAAGAGTTGCTTAATAAAAATAGTAGGTATCAATGCATTAGAACAAAATTGTTTAAGGTATTAATCTTGCCTTCCTGTATTTTCTGTGCCTCAAGGAAAAAAAAAAAAAAAAAGAAAGAAAAAAAGTGCTTCAGACATTAAAAAAAGCAGGGTATTCTCACATGATTAATAGGGATTCTTTCCAACTGAGCATCATGATATTTGATATCTATTCTCTCTCTGCTGGTCACTGGTATGTAAAAGTGTATCCGTATCTACTTGTTTGTTTAGGTGTACTGCAAGTGAAAGGTTTACCCAAAGGAGTTTTAACTGAAAAAGTATTTAAAGGGCCCGAGTTGCAGGGCCCCACATTTTCAGATGTGGCTTAGCGTGTAAACAGTTGGTTTGCAGGCCAGAGAATGCCAATTGAGACTCTGAAAAATTCCATCTTCTAATTATATTTCTTGACTTACTTTTAACATTTCAGCTATTCCTGTGTTTGGAAACATTCCAAAAGTTATAGTTTACCGATTACAAGCACTAGATACAAAAGACAAAGTTTTTATTTTAAATATCATCAGTTGTAAAAACAAACAGTAACTTCAATGTAATCAAACACAATGCACTTTCACACAAAGCAAGTTATATCCTGCATTTGTCTGTCTAAAATAAGTTTAACAAAGCAAGTTACTTTGGTGCATTCTGTAGATAATTCCATACACAAGAGAACAAACACAGGCTTTGTATTTAAGGAAATTTAAGTATAGAAGGGGCAGCAGAAACTTTTGCAGAATGCTTAATTAGATGGAATAGCTGCCAACACTGTCTCCTATTCTCAGTCCATACAAGGAATTTAAAGACATGCAATGGACTGTGCCCATAAAACAAAACAAAGAAAACCCCACATAATTATTTTTTTTGCGCAGTGTCCTCCTGCATTCTGGTGCCACCACCTCAGATTTTCCAACCATCACTTTGTAGGGAAATGGAGTAATAATTTGAAGACTTATCAAATTAATATACAGCAGGATTGTCCAGACCAGACTGACACAAGTACTAAAACAATTAAAAAGCCTCCCCACCATGCAAGCAAACATCAAGTTTGGGAACAGTGCGTGCTTCACTGCTGCCTCCTGTCTGGCTCTGATGATAAACTGACAAGAAATACATTTGCTGTGAAATCCAGTGGCGGGAAATACTCCTCGACAGCAACACTCATGACTTGTGTAGGTTAGACGCCTGTGGCATCATAACAGAACATTCCCTGGAGCTTCACCCAGTCCTTCAGGAGCACAGAAAGAGTGCTGTGGCAGCAGACACACACAAGATAGTACCACATTATCAATGGGAAAGCTACAAAACTACCAACTTTTTACCTTCATCATTCTCTTGCCAGTTAGCAGCTACTGATGTAAATTCTTATGGTACAAGGAGACATGATCAGAAAGCTTTTCTAAATGCATAAGGAAGCTCTTAAACCACTTGCAGATGGACTCACAATCAGCAGCAGTTTACAAAAACTAATTAACACCAGGCCTAGAGGTCATATTTGTGATCCATAAAACTCCTGGATTACAAATAAGAAGTGTTGAAAGACTTTTGAAAAGTTAACATATCAAATATTTACAGAAGGCACATTCAGCAAGAACAGTAAATGCAATAATTTTTATTTGTATTTATTTTAGCTTTATACTTTTACAGAGATTAATACAGTGTTAGCATCATAGCCTTGTTTAATCACCTGTCTGCCTGTTCTAGACAGGTACCATTCAAATGCATCAAGATAGTATTTAGACCAAGTCTGCTACTCATGACATGGTAAAATACTTCAACTTTTAGAGCCTCGTTCCCTAATTTTTTGAGATCATCGTCTTAAATAAGCACATCCATCTTAGGTTTCTGAAAACAAAACTCCTCTTTCATTTAGAAAAATCATTAAAAAAAAAAAATCAGAGTACAAGTCTAAATAATAGTGAGAGAAACTTAACAAACGTTACTTTCTTAATGAAGAAACAGTAATTAACAAACAGATCAACAACTAAAAGGTCGTGCTCTCTATCTGTGTTTTACAGTTGGAATTGAAGCCTTAAGGTAAGGCTGAGCTCTGTTCATGATTTAGCAGTTGATTTATGTAAAGATACAAGGAAGCTTTCCAATGCTATAACCAAGGCTCCACTGCGCTGGAGAAAACATTTCACAGACTCATAAAGCAGCAGTAAAAAGAACCCAACCGACCAAAATCCACTGAAATATCTATTTAAAATTCCTGTATAAAAATCTTTACTGCAGAGCAGAGATATGGCTGGAACTTGCAACTGGCAGGAAATTCAGGTACTAGATTGAATCACCATTGATGCACAATAACCTGAGTTGTCCATTTGGTAAATGAGCTTCCATGAAGGAAGAAGCCTTTAGGTTTGGTTCTCTTTCAACTAAGAAAGTTTTAAAGTGAATTTCAGTGCTCATGAAAAGATGCCAACAAATCAATTCTTTCGTCAAAGTGGGGCACCTGTCTCAGAGGCAAGCAACTCCCTGCCAGTTTGTAAACAGTGCTGTTGCAAAAGCATCAGCATCAACCATGAGACTATTATATGGGTCTCCACAGACATTCTTCTCTTGGTCTGTGCCGAGACTGTAAGCAAGCACATCAGTGTGCAACATCATTGAGACAAGATCAACTGAAGAACATCACCAACCTGTTTTCCATAAAGCAGAAAGGGAAAAACTTTAGTTGCTATCAGCTGGTGCTGGACTGAAGATTACATATATTTTTTTACAGACTTAAATCAGAATCTGCTCAAGCAAATTCTTATTCAAACAATCTAGCAATAAACATTACTTTTGATTGGTTTCCAGTGACAGAATGCATAGAAACAACCAGAAGTCTCCGTGAAGCTTCAGAAAGGTCTTGCAAAGGTGCTAACCAACTTCATCAATCAATTATCAGTGTTCAAACACAGCCTATAAGCGTTTGTAAGAACCAATAAGAGCTCCACATTTCGGACAGGTGTGATCCACATCCTTTAGGGCATCAATGCAGAAGGGAATTAAGCAGCAGCCGGCTATACACCTGCAAAGAAAAACAAACAAACAATCTGTGTTACACAAGAAGGTAAAAATATATTTCCTGAAAAAGCCATCAGTAAAACTGGTGCCATGAAGCTACAGGAAGAACACACATGGCTATGGAGCATATCACTCAAGTGTACTAGAGATGCTTTAAGGTCACGTAAGACTTAAATGCAGATATAGGCCGTTCAAACCATAAAGGGTCAGGTCCCAGACAGAACAAGGAAGCAACAAACTTGAGAGTTTCATTATTCCTTAGAGCTATAAAAGGTCATGTAAAAAGAAAGAAATAAAGCACAAATTGGAATCAACCTACCCCAGCAGGCAGAGGCCACCACACGACAGCCAAGTCAAAGCTCCGGAGTCATACGAGAGATGTGTCACTATCATCTGGTTACAGGAGGGGCAGCGCATCTGAATCGGACGGTCATAAAATACTACTGGTTGCTGCACATACACTGTCTGAACTGTAACTGAGCAGAGAAATATGCTGTTTACTCAATGGATAAATGAGGAAAAAAGGATAGTTAATCAACTTTTTCTGGTCTAGAACCAGCTATGACTCTGAAATATTTGAGGCTCAGAGCAATGAAATGCACAATGATAAAGAGAAATCACCACAGTATTTCCTAATACAGAAACACACTGTTAAGAATAAGTCTGCATTAGAAACTGCAGAAAGACAAATGATGTTATTGATACTAGTTCACACTGAAGGATTTGGAAGAATTTATTCACCTCATTCCCTTTGAAAATATTTTCTGGAAGGTAGGGAACACCTGCAAACCACAACCTTTCATCTTCTGCACAGCACCTACCACACACAGCCACTTGACACCTCCTTAATATGAGGTAGGGCAGAGTTTTTGAGGCTTACCGGGGTTATTCACTGCTGCAGCCTGTCCCATGTATGGGGGAG
>JAOQGH010000069.1:11740335-11799776 GCA_025769975.1 Gallinago jamesoni | reverse complement strand
CATACACTGTCTGAACTGTAACTGAGCAGAGAAATATGCTGTTTACTCAATGGATAAATGAGGAAAAAAGGATAGTTGATCAACAGGCACACACAGCCACTTGACACCTCATTAATATGAGGTAGGGCAGAGTTTTTGAGGCTTACCGGGGTTATTCACTGCTGCAGCCTGTCCCATGTATGGGGGAGGGTTCATTCCCTTCTCATCTGGTTTCTGGCCGTGTTCTGGGACAGGATAGGGGTGAGGATAGCTCACATTGATTCCTATTGTTTCCTCATAAGAAGGTGGTGCAGATGGTATAGGGACACCACTTGGAGCAGACATTGTATCTAAAATATAACATAGAGAAAATTATAACAAAAGACATTGAGGGCAAGTGACAACTAATTAGGCTGTACTCAGAAAGCAAGAAGATAAATAAAGTAAAATGCACCTTTTACAGGCATAAAATTTATTGACTGGTATTTGTTTCTGATAGTATTAACTTTGATTTTGTTGTTGTTGTTACTTCTTTCCCTTTTCCTTCTCACGGGGTAGTTTTTGCACTTTTTGCCACCACCAATTCTTCTTTTATAAGTTAAAAATTCTACAACAGGGACATAAGGCATCTTTATTAGTATACTAAGCTATCTAGCAGTTTCTCCCAATTCTTCAAGAATAGTATTTTAGATCCCTCTCGTTCTCCTGGAAGAAAATAATCACACAGTATGATAGGCCACATGGTAGTTGCTAACTAACATGTGCCTGTTTTGTGGCAAAGCTCAAATATTTAAAAAAGACTATATCTCTCTGCTGTTATTTGGAATTTAAAAAAAAGTTTACATTGAAGGAAGAAGAAACCCCAAACAATGAACTAAGTCCAACTCAAAGCTTCTACAACTCTCAAATATGTCTAAGATTGCCAATTTTGCTGCTTACCAAAGTTTCAATGAGTTTTTGAATGCTACTTTCCTCCACCAATTGTTAATTCATAACAGAGTATAAGAATGCTAACCACTACTTTTTTCCAAAGTGGAAAGAAATGACTGTGATTTCAATACAGACTTCCTCTTTTTCTCCCTGCCTACCCACTTCCAATTCTCTGCCCACCAATTCCTTTGTTGAACAAATTCTCACAGCATGAATGCTGATTAAGCATCTCCCTTTTTCTCTTCCTCCTAAGGACCATCCAACAGCTCCCCAAGAACCACACTCCATTCTCTGTTGGTGCACATTCGATCCCTCTGTATACATGCAAGCCATTTTACTCAGTACCATCTGGGAGGAGCAACCTGTATTTGGATTATTAATTCCATATTCTTATAGTAATATAGAAGTTATAATTAATCATAGCACTAGTATGAATAAAAGAAGTACCATAAATTGCACTGATGAGTGGGAAAAGAAAAAGTATGTTAAGAAATAAAAATACTCACAACAATATAGCATTACTTTCAAAGCTTGCTGCTTTGAAAAACAGCAGCTTGCTGGATATATGCAGTGTCTTGTGGTGTGAGACACCAGCCATCCTAAGCTCAACTATTCCTATCACATCCTGGGACAACACCGCATTGCACAGTAATACCAGGACCTAAACATACACAGCTTAGCTAACTTGGTAGTCACATGCTTCAGAGAAGTACTTGCAAGGTTCACAGCCCAACTTCCTTTTCTACCTTTATACCAAAATAACACCTCCTCCCAAAAATAAACCAAAGAGGAACGTAGTTAAGTGCAGACGTGAGCTGATTGAAGATTGAACATTAAAGATCAAAGTTCAGATCTGGTTAAACTCTCAAGGCCAACCAGTGAACAATCCTTTGCCTCACAAGCTACGCTGTGGATTTTTACAATCCAGGAAGTATGCTTTAACTTGTTGCCCAATATGCAGTCACTACACAGAGGAACAAACAAAAGAAGAGTGAAGAATCAAAGAGAGTAACATTGTCCGTGAAGACCTTGCTGGCTTTATGGCCCAGAAGACAAGGTGGGGAGAGGGATGACACCACACCAAAAAAACCCAAGAATCTCACCCTATAACCTGGCTACTCCTTAAAATTGCCTTTGGGGAATTTAGTTCCTGAGTAAATGAAAGATCAGAATTTCTTCCACACTGAAATCCATACATACACACAGCAGACAGCAGAGGAACAAGAGTCAGTGGAGAACCAACCTACAGCTCTTATGCAACGACCTAGAGCACAATAGTCTCTCCCACAGTGGCCTGAATATTCCTTTTACTTTTAAGCTGGAAAGATTACTTTACCAGATAATTTAGTATTCCAAAGTAGAGAAAACTATTGTGACCTGTGCATCTACAACCACCTTCTCCCAGATTACTTCATCCTATTCTGTTTATGTGTACGGATGAATTCCAGAATTCATTTGCTCTTTTCAGTATACTGTAGTGCTTAAAAGCACCAGTTTAATGACCAAATGCATCAACAAGATTAATTGCAAGAAAGAAGGTAGCTAGTTTGTGCACAGATTTGGAACTTTTCCACTGAAAAACAGTTATTCTTATTACCATTTCAAGATATTTGTGTAACAGCTACCCTGAGGTCAAAGCATCCTGGACTTCTACATTAACACATACAGGCCTATAGCTATAAAAGAACTGCCTAATAAACACCCCTGTTCCTTTGGTCTCCTACAATCTGGCTTTTTGTACTCTTTAAAATACATGCCTTTCTACCTATCACCCAATAAATTTATCAGTTCTTCTGAATGAAGAACGCAAACAGTTTGGAAGCCAGACAGCAGAGAGGGATCCAGCAGATCTACCAGACCAGAAGCTGAAAATAAGCTGACAGTGCCATGAAAAGGGCACACACCATACAAGGGTGTGTAAGCAAAACCAGTATCTGTATGACAGCTGAAAAAGTTCTGCTGATCTGGGAAAGTCCCCATGGGAGTACAGTATCTAAGAAACAAAAGGGTGAACAGATTCCAAAGAAAAGCACCAAGTATAATCAAAAGGCTAGAAAAGAGGACTTCAGAGTAAAAGCCAAAGAAATTGAGTTTCCTTAGTTTCAAAAGGCCAGAAAGAATAACAAAGGCAGACATGTAGCAATGAAGAACTAAACAAACTCCTCTGAGTGTAAACTTGAAGGAAAACTGTAAGAAAAACTTTAAACTAATAAGCTTTACCCTCTATTGAGGCTATTCAAGCACTAGATAAATTGGCAAGTGTTGTGAGACCTTCCCTCCTGAAAGTTTTAAGTTACATATCAGAAATCATATGCCATTCAGCATTAGGTGAATTAGAGAACCTCTTCACGTCTCTTCCAACTTAGTTTTCCATTATTTCAACACTTGCTTTTGAAAATAAATGCAACACCTTTTAAACACCTGCTTTTCTGTACGCTTCAGAAGTTAAATCCTACATCTTCTGAAGAAGATAAGGCCCAACCCTGAACAAACTGCTTGCAAACCACCCTCCTGCCCCTAGAGATCATTGCAAGACTGGTCTAGAACTAACTGAAAATCACCTTAAGGCACTACTAGACTTTCCATAGTTTCCATTTGCACTTTGCTCCCTGCAAATAGGTACAGAGCAGCTTACAACTTTAACCATAGTATGTTTTACAGATACATTCTTATACAAAATAGTACTACTACAGACATGTTTGGGAAGAGCAACTAATGCATAATGCTGATTCTAAAGAGAAAAGAGTTATATTACAAACCCACCCCAAATCATATAAAAAGTGATAAAGAACCTTAAGCCTCCATTTTCTAACACCTTAAACTGTACCCAGCTACTTAAGAAACAGCAGCAATTTACTAACTGAAAGATAAACAGGCACAAAGGTGAGTTGATGGCAGAAGTATAAACTGAACTCACAAGTTTTATCTTCTTAAAGCAGACTCTCGAATGCTGCTCCCAAATAATTCAGAAGGGAAGACTGCTCGGTGACAGGTACTTGACTGCAAGAAAAGCCGAAGGATAAGACAGGTAGCAGGGAAGTCAAATACACCAAAAAGTTATCCAGAGGTAGCAAATACGCAAACCTTTATTAGACAACATTAAAGCTATCTCAAACCAGGATATGCAAACATTGGAAGACCAACAAGCACGCTAAATGCGAGACTGGGCCTTTTACGCTGATACATAAGTTTCCATTCACATCTGGAAGTTTCAGATCCAAACACCACTAAGCACAGAGAAGAAGTGAGCAATTCTAGCTTCTGTTCCCACACTTTCACTACTGATTTGCTTTGAGTCTTTAGAAATTGCATGTGGTCGGACAACAACCCCCACATCATTCTACCCCCACATCATTCTTCTGCTCTTCATAAAAAATCTCTTGTCTTCCAGGTGCACAACAGTAAGGTGGACATTGACTCACCATGCCCAGCTGCACTGTCACTTTGGGCAGATGAGTCACTAGACTCCAGAGAAGAATTAATAAAGCAGCAAAAGCACCAGCTCCAGATTTTTCTTTTTTGTTCATTCGCTCAAGAGAAAGAATGACACGTACTTAGAGCTGTGAGTGCTCTTCCCAGTCCAAACCATTTCCTTCATAAGCACATACTGGAACAACATTGGCACGGAACAAAGCACCCTTCCAGTTCATTCCTTTCTGCAGGGGTCTATTGCTCTACGTACAGAATAAAGTTGGCATAAAGGCAGGAAAAAGGCTGGTAAAAGCCACAGCATTCACAAACCACTCTATTTAAATAAAACCAGATTAATTACTTGTGCTAGCCAGAGAGACCAGGAAGACAAGTCACAAACTTTACCAATAGACCAATGCCCAGATCCCCTTCTCTCCAACGGAGAATGCGGCACAGCTCTATGTCACTTCTACAACTGCACTGAAGCCACAGGAATTTTGGGGAATGGAAGCCTTTTGAAATTACTGAATACTTAAAAAAACCACAGTTTTTGCAGGGGTATGCATTTTGCTAGTTGTATTTGCTATTGTTGCATTTCAGCTAATTCAAACACCACTACACCCCCTCATATTAATTCCTAAACTCCTATGCAGCAATCTAAAACCAGAATCAGGGTCTGCATTGCTCCCTACCCAAACCCCCAGTTTTAATTCGGCCAGAGAATTTGCAGGCTTTAGTTGAAAAGAAAGAATACTACCAGGCTAAACTTTAATTTTGTCTTGCTATTGGAGAAAGTGAACTAAGTGAATTAGAACTTCTAGGGTGGCTTATCTGAAGAACTTACTAACCCAGCATTCATTATAAAGCCAAGATTCTTACAGCCTCATATCGTGGGCTTCAGGGTTTGTATCTGATAAAATCATCTTGATTTACTTAATTTAGTAAAACTTTGACTTGAAACTAGCAGTATGCTCAGAGGCAGCAACACACTGCTTTAGCAGGGTTGTATCTCATCAGAGAAGACAATTGTCCAATAATGTCTACGTAATTAATTAAAATATAGGCCATGACCTACATAGTTTTTAAAAATAGCTGCACAGCGTTACTTAGTACACCCTGCCACAACATGGGTTTGTAAAAAGTTGGGCAATTTCTTCAGAATGCTAATTGAAATATCAAACTGTAAAACCTGGTGTAGGTGAGAAAGACTCTGACTCAAGATGCATACAGGCATTACAGGGAAAATAAGAAAGAATGTATGTTTATCACAGTCCAAAAGCTACACCCTATATATATACACATACACACACCCCTACACTATATACCTGCTACATCTGCCAAATCATACACATTCACACGTTAACTTACACTGTTGTCTGCTCTAGAAAGGTAAAAGCATTCAAGATTCCTTCCTCCTAAGGGGCAAATTTACTAACATTAGGGCACCATTATCTGTGTCATACTCCCAGAATTAGAAAGAGACAAAGCTACAGGGCTGTGGTCATATTCCCCTTCCCTCCTCACACTCCGTTCATGACGCAGACCAGTCAGGCTCAAAGTCTGGCTCACATGCCTTTCATGCATCTTCACCTAGTGATAATCACCGTAACTACAAATTGTCCTTGCCACACCCAAAACTGAACACATATTTATTAATTTATTAACATTTTCTCAGCACAGGACGCATCCCCCAACTTTTGAGAATTTTTGATATTGCTCAGACCAGAATGTGAACTTTACGTAGTTTAAAACTGCAGTCTTTTTCTGAACACAGGCTGCAAATGTGTATTCTAAGAATGCAGAACCTTTTATCCAAGGACAAATGGAAAAAAAAAAACAGGAGGGGGAACAAGTCAAAAGCGGAAAGGTAAGTCAAGTCATTCATATCTTAACCAATAATTACAGATGAATTTTTTTAATCCCAGCTGGTTTCCTGACCTGCACAGGAGTCTAGTAGAAATGGATTCCACAGCAGCGCACAGGTAACAGCAACAGCATCTCAAGGATAACTGTGGGTAGATAATCTCTCTGTCTCTTCTCGGGAGGGGAGAAAATAAGAGGTCTGCGCTCTCCCCACACTGACACACCACACGAGGAGAAACTTATGCACCAAAGTGTTGCTTCTGGGAGGCTGGAGAAGACAGAGGAAACTGTAGTCATCCCTCCCTGTCCAGCTAAACCTCAGCCTGGCACCTGCAATAGCAAGTACTTCTTTTCTAAAAATGGAAGAGCGAATACACTTACTAGCTTAAAGAACAATTTTCCTTATCTGAAATCTTCCTTAGCCACTCTTGTACAGACCAAAAATACCCTGCTTGCTTTTAAATAGCTCCCCTGAAACCAAATAATTATGTCTGTATTTGCTTGAGGTCTTTCCAAAACAAACTTCACTATAAAGAAAATATAATTTTTAGTTTATATCAGAGTGTATGTCTGTCATAAGAAATTTTTATAAAATATAAGCATAGTTAGCTACGTGAAAGTTTGAGCTAAGAACACTTTCATTGTTTGGTATGGATTCACAATTTTCCTGCTTTTATCACAATAAATTTACATCCTTAAAACATTGCAACAGCATATCAATCTAAGACTATTTCTACCAAAATAAAGACCCAAATTGCCACTTCAGCTGCCCACCACTATAGAGCGAGTTTTCAGCCACATCAGTGCCTTACTCTCACCAACCACACGACAGCATAAACGCTGGAGTTACAAGGGGAAATGGCATCAGCACTAAGGGAAGGGAATGTAAGCAGACCAAACATCTCAGACCATCTGTTTTTACTTTCATAGAGCATCATTCCAAAACTCAGAATCAATATATATGCACTCTCAGGAAAGAGAGGGACATTTCCGTTACACACATTTATCACGATGACTTAGAAAAGAAGTACATAGTTGATTTTTATCTTCCACTGTAAGGAATATTGCTGAATGTCAATTTCCATGAACACATTATCTCCAATTGCTTTCTAGAGAATTTTTACAACACACTAGCGAAGATGCCATGCAAGACAAGGCAAGGACAAGAAAATAAAGTAATCCCATATCTGGTTATCCAAGTGATGAACAAGGTGGCAATATCATAAAGAAAGCAAGCATACTTTTTATGAGAGCGTAAGAAGTGGTTATTTTCTTAGATTTCTTACAGTTTTCATTGGGGACACACACACACACAACTCTTCTTGAATGGCATGTATGTTGGATGCAAATAAACAAGATATATTCAAATTTGGTCATTCATGTTTGGGTACAAGACAGCAGATCTCAAGCAAGGACACACTAGCTTCTACCCAGGGTGAAGACAGAGTGCCAGGCACCATGTGTTGTGAGCACAGCAGAGGCGCTGGCAGGAGAAATGTGGCCAGCGGAATGCTGGAGAAACAGCGTGGCATGCAAGGAGCTTCAGCTGAGCAAGAGAGTAGACAACGCAGAGAATAAAACCCCAAGATGGGCACGGTGGCCAGGAGCACAAGAGCAAGGCCACTGTTTCCCTGCCACTGCCATCCAACCCCGAAAGCTTGCAGGTTTGACTTCCTTGGATTGTTGCACGTTTGTTACACACAGCAGAAAGGTGCTGGCTATAGATGAATGTGGTATCTGATCTTTTAAGTCCAGGAAACACCCCCTGGGAATACCAGCAGGATCTCTAGGCAACACACACAAGGGTGAAGAATGGCTCAGTTGGAAGGAGACAGAAGCTATGACTGGACAATCTTTACTCAAAGCAAACAAAAGGTACAGTCAGATAATAACACAGAATTTCTCTTTGGACTGTAGCTGGCTGTAAATAATTCCATAAGAAGAACAGAAGTAGGAAACACACTTTGGAATAGAAAGCTGTAACAGAATACGAAGTCAATGGGCCTAGAACAATCTCACCTAAGTAGGCAGTTGATCCAAACAACCTCTGGAGATCCCTTATCCAAACTAAATTACTCTATAATAACCCCCATAAAGAAGTTAGGTTACTGTACTGGAAAAAGATTATAAAGATCCAGGTATGTTTTTGTCCATACACTGAAGACTAAACACTAAGTTGTAACAAAACTGATGCAAAAGATACAAGTCATGATGTAAACAAAACATTTGCTTTACCGATTTCTTCAATGAGGACAATTCTCCAGAAAACTGCCTTAATTGCTGGGCTGACTCCCTTGCTTGGTTGAGGTCAGAGGAGAACTAATTCATCCTAAGTGCACAGACTGGCAGCAACTATAGGAACCATATGGCTACTAAACACTCATTCCAGCCCAAATACTGTTGTACACCTAGTAGAATCCAGATTCTGGATCAGTATCTTGATGTCTAAAGGCAGCTGGGTTTTATTAGCGGACCTGACCCTTTTTTTTTTTCCTACTTCACAAGATATAATGTAAATATACTTATTTCAGAACACAGGAATTTCAGACCATTTTAAGACAAGCTTGATTTTATTTCTTTTTTGTCAGATGCTCTAGAAACTCCAGTCTATCATGGTTCCAAATTTTGTAGTAAGTTTTAGCCTTAACTCATAACCTGCTTCTCTTGTGGCTACATCATCCTTTAGGCATTTATATATTCTAACGTTTATGTCATATACTTCTACTGTAATTTCTTGACTAGAATTCTCAATGACTGCCTCCTGCCTGGTAAACCCCTGCTAGTCTTAAAACGTCCACATTGCCTCCTCACCAGTCATGTCTGTATCTGTCCATGTCAACGCCGTTGCCCTCCAGGATCACCCACCTTCTCCCTTCCACACTGTACCTAGGAATACTCAATTACCACCACACACCAGCTGAGCAAGTGTGGAGCTCGGTTATGCAGCCAGTCTCCCTCGGTGCCTCTATAGCCACACAATTCCTCTGCTGAGTCAGTAACCAATGCATATGATCTTTATTGTACATACCACATGCTTGTCCACATACCAAAAAGAAAAAAAGTAATCTAAAACTGTCATTGGTTCCTGCTCTGGTGAGCTATTTATTCAGCCTTTTCCTCACTTATCATCCAAAAATCTCTCCCTTAGACCTTCAACTACAAGGATTAAAGCTCTGTGGACACACATCTCCAGACTGCAAACCTCAGAGTGCTATTTCTAAACACCATCAACAAATTAATTTGTAATCCATAACCACTGTTCTCCAACCAAGCCAATTCCTGTACATGTTTTTATGGTCATTCTTTAAAGTTTTAAAACAGACCTCAGGTAGCATCTCTCAATCTTACACTTTTTCTGACCACATCTCTCAAGTCAAAAAGCTGTTTCAACACCTGAAAGATTCCTACAGAGAACTTCACAGGTACAAAAGGCAACACACAAAGAATTTCAGGCTTAAGTATTCGATTATGTGGATGGAGTCACTCCACCCACACAAAGTACTGCTAAGACCCAACGCACAACCTTCCCAAAAACACGAGCCTCTTTGCTTCCCTGGAGTGCAGAAAAGTCTCTGGAATACTGCTGACTGCCCTCCTTACAGGACACAGCTGTCATCGGGATTTCAGTGAAGTCTGTAAACATTTCTATAAAGAACTTGTCACAAGTTTGTCCACTCTTCCAGGTTACACAGACTAATCTGCTGCACTGGAGGCACGGTAATAGATCAGTAAACACTACTAATGTTTATACGTTTCAGTAATCCCACAGTCTTCCCAATAGACTAAGCAGAAATGCGGAAAGCTTTATTAGAAAGGGAATCATGTACTCAGTCCAGTGTGAGTTTTCCAGTAGCCATGTAGCTCAGACAAACACAGGAGCTGGTACTGAAGGACAGACGTGGCTACAGGCGCAGTGTGTACACAGAACAGTAACTGTGCAAAGCGATCACTTCTTTGAGAACAGGCGCTGATCTCTCGCACCATTCTCGTGCTGACACGGCAGCTTTGGCAGACCGAAGAGGGAAGAAGACAGCAGTAAAAGATGACTAAACTCAGTAAGTTTTTGTGATGATATTTGTAGTATCAAATACTCCACATCTATACTTTTAAAAACCACTGACCTCCTTTTTTCTTTAGAAAAATAAAAGTTTCCCCTTGTGACTAAACTACGTAGCTGAATACTGAATGCCATGCCCCCAGTCACTGTGCTGGTTTTGGCTGGGGATGCACAAAAAAGCTGAGAGGAGACGCAGCCGGGACAGCTGACCTGAACCGACCACAGGGATATCCCATGCCCTGTGACATCATGCTCCGCAATAAAAGCTGCGGGAAGGCTGGCGGGGAGCCGCTACTCGGGGACTGGCTGGGCATCAGTCGGTTGGTGGTGAGCAGTTGTTTCATCTGCATCACTTGTCTGTCTTGGGGTTTGGTTCTTTTCTTTCTTATTTTCCTTTTAATTACAATTATTATAAATTAATGTTAATTATTAAACTGTTCTTATCTCAACCCACGAGTTTTCTCCTTTTACCCTTCCAGTTCTCTTCCCCTCATCCCGCTGTGGGGGTAGCGAGCAAGCAGCTTTGTGGCGCTTAGTTGCTGGCTGAGGTTGAACCACGACACCCAGCTCCTTCAGCTACGCAGACCCCGGGCGACCAAAGACCATCCTCACCTCTGCTTTACTGAAGAGCAAGTTATAAGAAATCAAACACCCCTTCGTGGATTTCAAAGCAGTAACGATAAGAATTTCCAACGTGAACATTTCTAGTCTTGATATTTAACATTCAATACTTATTTTTAAATGATGTTGCATTTTTCATTTCTTACCACTAACTATTTTTGGACAGCTGGTTCAATTTAAAAATGACTACTATGTTTTTCTTGCCTTTTCACCTTTTTTTTTTTTTCCTCTTCCTGAAGGCAGATGCAAACAAGTCTCAGGTCTTTGCAGCGCTTAGCAGCATCCCTGCTAAGCAAACACCTCTCCCCGGCCTTCCTTTTCTTTTTTTAAAGTTTCAGATCTGAAGCACAAGTAACATGACACAGTACTACAGTGAATGGTATAAAACTAAAACCAAGTATCAGTCCCTTTAACTTACGTATCAAAACAGACATTCCTAATAAGAACAAGACGATATCAATACAACAAAACAATCTCTGCAAAGTACTGAATTTTGTGGATGTAACCACAACTTCAGCTTTTCAACCGAATTTTGCTGATGTTCCTTCTGCTTTAAATGTCAACTTTGAGGAGACATTTGAACTATTACTTCATAAAGCCAGTGCAATCATGTGTCTCACAATCCTGGGCACTACTTGAAGATCTGACAGGGAACAAGAGAGAGAGAAGGTAAAAACCCACCTCTCTGCTTGGTATTGAAAAAAAACCCAAACCAAACTTGAAAAGAAGCCCTTACAAATACAACTTTGCTAACCCAGCTTAGCCAAGCAAATATGTTGTTGCCCTTCCTTTACTCATTATCTCTTGCTAAACGTTGACACTATTTAACACCTTAAATAAAACAATTTCTACTCAGTCCTCTTCACTAGAAATCCCAAATTGCTCACTAACAATGCAGGTAATTACAGGGGCTCCCCGCACAGCAGAGTTTAAGACAGCTGCTGATCCGCGGCACCTAGAATGAAACGCAGGCTGAAGGCTAATCTTTTTTTAAAACAATCAGGCAGGATATACAGGTTTCTCAGAGCACTTAGGATTTTTGCAGAGCAGCAAGCAGTAACACAGCACTCCCTTGGGCCACCCACCATCTTGGTTATCTAAACTCCGGACAGTAACTTCTTAGTTTACCAACACGAAAAAAGATTATGTTAAAGTTGTGTAAATTTCCCAGGCGTTCGTGAGAGAATAATTAAAAAAAAAAAAATTAGATGTATTATTGTTTTAGTCAGACAACCAATGCCATTCGGGTCACACTGAACTTTATACTAGCAAAACAGAAATGGCACTACGCAGGGCGTTCTCCCCACCAGCAGAAGTTTCCTACGTTACTTTTACCAAGTAATCAACCATCTCGGAATAATCACCCCTGAGAGCGGCCTCCACCGGGTGCTGGCGGGGCCGGCAAACCCCTTCCCTGGGGCCGTTCGGCCGCGCCGCTCTCCAGCCCCTTCCCCGAGGGCAGGGACGCTCCGCCCGCCCCGGCTGCTCCTGCCACAGTCGAGTTTCGTTACCCTCACGACTCCGTGAGAGCCTCTCCCGGGCCGGCTCCTCACCGTCCCGCCAAGCCCCAGCTTCCCCCCCCCCAACCCCGGGGGGCTCCTGCTCGGCGGGACCGCCCCCCCGAGCCCAACCCGGCCGGGGGTTGTCCGGCCCTGCCCGGGCGCCGCGGGAAGGGGTTCTCCGGCCTCACCAGGACCCGGGCAGGGCAGAGCTCGGCCGCCGGCAGTGGAGCGGGTCCCGTCCGGCAGCAGCCAGGCTCCGGGCGCCGCGACACAGCCCGGCGCGCCGGGCGTCGCCCGCAGCGGCCCCGCGGCTCTTACCGCCACCGTCCCGCAGGGTTTGTCCCGTCCCCACCCTCGCCTTCCTCCGCCCCTTCCCCCGAGAACCGCGAGCGGGCGCCCGCAGGGGGCTGCCTGGGGGCGGACAGCCCGCCGCGCCCACCCCGGGCCCGGGACAGGCCCTGCCCGGAGCCCCCGCTCCCCGCACCTACCGGCGGCGCCTCGCCCGCTCCCCGGCCGGACTGCGAGCGGAGCCGGGGCCTGCCCGCACCTGGGAGCGCCGGGGGAGGAGAAGGGAAGGAAGAAGGAAGAAAAAGTCGGTGGAAGCGCAAAAGTGCCCGACGCAGAGCGGCGTGACCGCCCTGTCCCGCAACGGGCCGTCCGGGCTGCCGGGGAACTCCGCCGCTCCCGCCGAGAGGCGTACTCGTAGACTGACAACTTATCTGCCACTCTCCGGCACCAGCGTCACCACCCTCCACGTTGTGTAGCGCTGGAGGAAAACACCCTCCCCCTCAATTCTACAGTACTCCTTACGTTACCAAGTTCAGTTATTTCAGACAATACCGCGTCCGAGGAAACGTAAAATGATCAAAGAAACCTTCAACAGATGCAGGGATTTTAACTAGTGCCTTTACAGGCAATTAAATTGGATTCAGTCTCCTGACAATACAGAGTATTAGAGTCACTGCTTCCTGTATCCAATGCAGCAGCTCGAAGACAAAAAAATGAATTACTAGCCAAATCCCTGAAAGGATTTCAACAAGGATTGCTTCACCCGCTATAGTTTAGGTGAACCAGTTAGCAAGACCTACTATTTAAGTGCTTTAATCCACTTTAGACTGAAGGGAGTCAATAACCCCCGAGGGCTCAGCAGGGATTGTGCGTTAGGCCTTTTGGCTGAAAGCATCTAAAATCCGTTAAAGACCTATTTTTGTGTTTAAATCCTCTCTTGGACCTCGTCCTAAGTAACATGTATAAAGCTTCAATTCAGACCCATCCCAGAGCCAGGATTCAGGTTTCATAGGACAAAAGGAGCTCTTACTCCAAGTGGCAGTAAGCCCAACAGAGCTCTGCAGTCACAGCAATCTACCGAATTGCCTGCAGGTACAGGGCTTTTCACCAGGTGTTGGAGTACGAGGGCTCTGGCAGCGGGAATGCTGCCAATCTCCTGATCTGGGGAGAAGAAGGGGGTTCATTGAGCAGCATTCTGTCCTTCCTATGAGTTAGCATTTGAATCTGAGAACAGAATGAGACTTGGAGGTGAATACATTTTCATCATTACCAAGAAACCACATGTATATTATAATCTTTTTCTCAGGAGCAGAATGTGAGTAATTTTGGCTTTGGTGCCCCTGCTTAACTAAAATTGGAATAATTGTTCTCTTTGTAACTAAATCCCCTTTCCCAGGTGCCTATGAGCAGCTTAGAAACCACAGGAGAGAGAAGCCACAACTGAACACATCTCCCAGGGTGAAATAAGACATGACCTTCAGCTGAAAGCCTTCTTACTCCAAGTGCAAAGCTCTCCTGTGTGTTTTGCTTACATCTACTCAGAGGCTGGCTCGTGCTACAGTTTTCACTCCTCCTTGGGGACCCCAGAAACATTGCTCCCTTCTGCCCTACCACTGTTTCCACCAGATGTCCAAATACAGCAGGCACTCAGCACCCATTTACCACCTTATGAGCATACTTCCTCTCACTACCCCTCCTCCTTCCCACCTGCCTCACCATTCACCAGTTCCTCCCCTTCCAGTCCTTTGATGGCTGGCACTGGGTTAAAGAAGCACCAGCTTTAGCCAGTCTGTGGCTGGCCAGGCCACCGCAGCATCCCCGAGCTGCAGCCAGCCTGGCCAAACCCCACACAGCTTCCCTGGAGCAGCCACAGGAGTTCTCTGCCTGCCATAGACCAAGTGACAGGTGGGCACACGGGCAGCACCTCCTCAGTGCACGCTGGAAATCAAGATAAATTTTTATTATTCTCTGCCCCCCTCCCCGTGAGCTGTGTACTTATTGGAATATTTTTGTTCTGAAGATTATAATTTGTTAAAAAAAAAAAAAACTTTATAGAAGAAAAAAGGTCAGATGGCCATTTCAGAAGCTCAAAGTCACTCCAGATGCAGCATGCTCTGTCCCCTGCCCGGTGTCAGGATGTACCAGGCAGTCCCACTCGCTGTGTGTGGCTGTTACGTGTGTCTCCACCCTGCTGAGTCACCATTGGGACCGCCAACAGCGTCACCCAAATGGAAACGTACACGGAATATTGCCTGCTTTGCGTCATCACACTCATCGCGTGTATTGTATTACACAACACCAGCAGATGTCAGTTCAGCCCCAAAAATGAACGCATGCCAGACTTATTAGCTCTTGCTTTTACAACAGTGAAGTTTTCACCAAAGAAGCAAAATGACATTTAGTAGCTGCTGTACGTTTAAAAGCCTATTAGCCATATTTTACATACTGCAATATGCCCTCAATCAGTAAACCTTAATGACAACTTATTTGTCTACTGCCTGGAAATAGTAAGATTTGCACACATAGAATTTTTTTTTCAGTCATTTTGTATATACTGTTTCATTGAGCCTAGAAAAAGAATTTCTATGAGTTTTGATCATTTCAATAATAGTAGATTGTACTAGAATACAGTTTCAAACCAGTAGTCAATGTATACACATAGGCAGAGAAAGCAAGGCAGATACATTGTCACATAATCTGAAAGAATGTTTGGTTCCCCCCCCCCACTGTTGCAATGAACTTTGATTCAAGTTGCAAAGCAAACAGAACAAGAACTCCAACACAATTTGAGCAGTTAGTGCAAGCAAAATACAGCCAGTCATTTTGGTATTGCAATTGCCAGTCAATTTCCTGACCTACAGTAACAGATAAAATTTAAGCCACAATATAAATATTTTAAAAGAGAAACAGGCAAGCTTGATGGGGTTAAGAAGTGAAAAGAAAAAAAGACTACCAGTACCATAAGCGTAAATCAATATTCTCTTCTACAGGTCCAAGGTCCAAATGAAGACGTTCTGCTGCCCCTCCAGCTCACAGCAGCTAATCTTCAAGGGAGATCTCTCTCTGACTAGCCAAGCTACCATGTGATGTGAGCTTTGAGGTTCACACTTCAAGCCTTAAAACTGAAAGCTTGACACACATCCCACATTTTAGTGTGAAGTGCACGTTCACATTGCTGAGATGTCCTCAAAGCACTGATAATACTTACCTGTCGTGAGCCAGGAGCACAGTTTGCCCAGATGAGGTGCAGTTACCTAAGCAGCTCCTGAATAGCAGACCAGAGCATGAAGACAGGAATTGTGCATATCCCTACTAAAGCACCCTGGTTAGTAATTATACAGCTATTCTGCCTGAGGTTCTGAATGCAAAAAAAAGGCAGAATACAGGGTCCCCTTAACTAATTCTACAGGGTTTTATACAATGCTTTTAATCCTTGTTTTTTGACCAGGAAGGAAAAAGTGTCATCTACTTTTTTTTTTTTTTTTTAAGTATGTTCTCATTTAGGTTGGATCTAGGGCTTAGAACTTTGGTAAACAAAGACTGGGACAGCATATTAGTTGATTTGATAAATATTAAAAAATAAAAAACATCTGCCAAATGCTTCACGAGTCAAGGTAATGAAGGACAGAGAGCTACATTTTGAAGGAATAATCTTACCACGTAATTATTATGTCTACTCTAAGTTAACTCAATTAATTTTAGTTCAGGAGAAATTAATTTCAACTTCTACGTGGTCCTCTCCAAGCCCGTTGGGCAAAGGAGCAATAGCTAAAGGAACTACTTGAGCCTTGAGGTTTTGTGGAGCTCAGGGTTTGGGGTTTCATCAGCTTCCAAACCTGCTGTATGGTAACTTCAGCACTTTCTGATTGTACTGTGCAGACAGCTTCAGTTTTATTCTCTAAGCTAATTTTAACAGTGAGTACACATAAAACTGTCTGCAGTAATTGAAACTAAGTACTACCATAGTATACTTCCTCTCATGTACTACTACAGAAATACTAATCACAACATACTTCAGACCTAACAATGCAATAATTAACAGTTTGCAGAGACGGGCCTAGATAACACCACTGTATTGTTTCTGCTTGGGTGAGCACTAGCCCTGGTCAATATAAACAACTATATGGACATGTACAGTTATCAAAGAGCCTGACATTATATGTGCCAAATTCATTTGAAAGTACATTGTAGTTTGCTTGTGTGAAACAAAAGCAGAGCCTAGGTTTCAGGGCCACCAGGAAGTGGGCTACCTTGGACGCTGCTCTCCAAACACTTGGCTTTTAAAAAAAGCTGTGAGAGGGGGCTTTGCAATGTCCGTTAATAATTTCAACTTATCCCAAATAAATTCCCTGTGTGACAGAGGGGACACGGGAAAAAGAAAAAAAAAAGAAGGAAAAAAAAAAGAGAACAGAGAACCCACAAATACACCCTCCATTTCAGAAACTTCTTTGTGAAGATAAATGCCCCGTGACTGCATCATTGCCTAACTTCATGTTTCAGAATAAAACTATTGCTTTACAATAATATGGAACTGGGGGGGGAACCCAAGAGAAACCCTCATGACAGCTGAATAATGACTTCAAGGCAGCTCTCAGATACATGCTGCCTTACGTAAAACCATCTTCTTTCTCTGTTCCCATTTTCTTCCAGTGTCTTTTATGTTTCCCCTAGAGATCCACACCCCCCTGGGTGCTGGAAACCGATGGCATGAAAAGGGTGGACACTCCAAAAGTCATGACCATTAAGGAAAAAAAGACTTCTTTCATCTGCAAGTTGGTAATATGTGGGGTAATATGCTTGTGGAAGACTGGAATATTAATGGATTTGTTACGTGAAACAGAATTAGAATATCAAGTCTGAAACTGCAAATGATCTCCCCAGATTGCAATTGGTTGACAGAATTTCTAAATTAATACAAACCTAAATATTAATAATTGTCCTTCTTTTGGTATTGCTTGCTTCTTAACTACCAATTCCCATAGTGTTATTTGATCATTGTAGCAGCTATTAACAGCTGCTAGATTGTAAAACACTATTTCACACTAAAGCAAAACATTTGAGTATGTAAATCATATCATCTCCCCTAGAGATCAACACAGCAGTGTGGTGTCAAAAGAGGTAATGATACATTTATTTTTCCCAGAACACTTGGCACTTCATGTAAAGAATTACAAGGAGAATAACCATTTGCTGCCATTAATGGTTCTCCTAGTGTTATCAACAACAAAAAAAATGGTTATGATAGAAAAGCTTCACATTTAAAAATGCCAGATCTGTCCTGATTAAGTCATCCATTTTTTGACGGATTCTCTAATAATACCAGCAGAAAACAGAGAGGAAAATTATGATTCTCCAACCATCTACCCCTGAAATTCATCTTCCACTCCCTTGACAGGATACAGGAAGGATGTGATTTAAAAAATAAAGCTGGCTGGTTGTTTCCTACAGACAGAACTGAAGAACAATTTCAACTGCTGTGATGCCATTGCTAAACAAAGTGGTGCAAAAATCCCCTTCTTACCTTCCCCCAGAATAACACCTGACCTACTGTTGGACAAGCTGTGGTATAATCTTGGCTGTGAACCAGCTTTGCAGCCTCATGTTGTATCTGACCACTGAAACCACTGATCTAAATCTTACATTTAAGCTTTCCGTTGTTTTACTTAAGGCATCAGCTGGACTTATTTTAATTAACTACTTTGATCTAACTCTGTGGATCTGAAGAGAGTAAGGAATGATACAGTCATCCCTTGTGCATAATTCTGACATAGTAATCTTTCACACAGCTGTCATCTGGACACCAAAACCCAACCTAGTTGAGATATAGGCAAGAAATACAGAAATATAGATAAAGATTAAGACCCTATTGCTAAAACTCATAGTTATCCAATAAGGCTTTCCTTAAGGCCTCAAATATCCTCTTGCCTGAAACTCTGTTCCCAGCTTCACCCACACACATTGTATGAGCCAAGCTGGAGGCCAAAGAGTGTTTTCCTATGCTCCTCTCTCTTCATGCTACAAACATTTGAACTTACCAGTAGTAATACTTGCTGCAGTTCTGGCAACTGTAAAGTTATTGCTATTGAATTCTCTCTTGGTTTATTACCTCTAGTTGTTATAACTTATGTTACATGATTTAAGAATAGCTTTGACATAATGTTTAATATTTCAGTTCCCCACCTCTGGCAGGACTGCTTTCATTAAAGGCACTTTGGTGAACCTCTCAAGTCCTCATGTAAATTAAATGGTCAACAGGCTCAGCTGGGACAGTTTCAGTTCCTGTTCCAGAAACTCAGATACTAACATACCTTATCTTGTCACTTGCTATTGCTTGTCTGCAAGAAGCAGCAAACCAGGAAGCTTATCATGTGGGGACAAATTCAGCACAAGTGTTACAGCTACAGAGCTAAAACAGCGATAGCAATGTGAGGATTAATACCCATTTACCAAAATGATGACTAATTATGGTGAAATGCAATTTCATCATCCATTGCTACACATGAAGAAAGCACTTCACCAAATTTGCTGGCAACCTTGAATGGCTTGTTACATATGGACGCCAAATGTTCAGGACACTCCTCAGTTGAAATGAACCCTCTGTCTTTTCAGACTAATCCTTAGTGACAAGCAAGGCGATCAGTAAACAATTGAATATCTTTGCAGACAAACGCTAGTAATAAAAGTAAGCGAACTAGAAACCCTCACATGATGGTTGAAAGCACTTGGGGATTTTGAGAGCTGGCTGATCTGCTCTACGCATAGATTCTGTAAGTCTTGGTTGTATGCACAGCTCCTCCTGAATGTGCCCTGAAGAAAAATCATGTGATCTGTGCCACAACCAGAACAGAATTTGCGGTAACTAAAAATAAACTGTTTCTGAGCAAATTCATGGCTCAGTTTAGATCAGCACATAAATAACTTTTCAGCATTGGTCAGCAAACACAGACCCTTCTGATTACCACAAGAGGCACGACCTCATTTATTGTCATATAGATGGGCAATGTTAGTATCTTCAAATACTTGCAACACATGTTTTGTTCCCAGGTGTTTGTTTAGTAAGTCATGTGTTCTCTTACCAGGCACACTCCCCACATTGTATATCTCATCAGTAGAACCATCTCACCCAGCCTCTTTGCCATCTGCTCGATAGCTTTCAGTACTTCAGTGGTACCTGGCAATATTGGGGGACAAATCTATTAGCAGAAGCTGCTTACTACTCTGTAGCACTATAATGCTGTTCTGTGTGAATGGTGGGAAAGCTTATAAATCGTCCACCATTCCAGTATCCCTTAATGGTCAGTTAACAAGAACTATCTACTCTAAAGCTCGAAATGGCTCTGCCTACCTGCAGAATAGACAGAGCTAACAGCACAAGGAACATAAAAGTTTCTTTAATTAGCATGTGATTGACACTACTTTGTCCAGCAATTTTTATTAATGAAATCAAATTTAAATTACAGTCTTTTCTAATACATAAAATTGCTTCTAATTGAGTTCAAAATAGATTTTAAGTCAGATCAACTGAGTTGAGGTTTTTCCTATTAGAATTGTAATTTAAAGCTAACAGCAAAAACTTCACCTTCATAGACATTTTGTTCCATACTTGTTTTTGGAAACATTTATCATAAGGTTCCCTTATTTTAAGTTTTAGAAGAAATACGAAGTTGACTATCTCTAAAGGGCTTTTCCAAGACAAGGTCTGTTGAACTCTGATCTCTGCATGAAAAAGGAAATTATTCAGCAAGCATAATATTTTGACAAATGTTGGGGGGGGGGGTGTTAAAGCCTTCCCTGTAAAACAAATCCTTATCACTTTTGGAAAGGGCTTTTCAGTCACTAAAGAATGTCTTAAGAGTTGTCACTTGCTTTCTACCAAGAAAGAATCAAATGAACTAATATGGTTCAACAAAGAGTATAGATACATTAATTTCAGATAAACAAATATTTGTACAAGTTGCTTGTCTCTCTAAAAAAAAGAATATTTTTCCTTCATTCTTGAAGCAAGAGAATTTCTAAAATTATTTTATTTTTATTATTATTGGCATGTAGCAACTATGCTTTGACAGATATTTCTCAGAATTATTTCTGATTTGCTCCCAGATGAACAATTCTAGGTCATTGATTTAAACTTAGGCAAGAAGAAAACTGCAAATAATTTTATGTTTGATAGTTTTACAAGCGGCAACAAGAGATGCATATCTTAGCAAAATTAATTCAGCTTCCTCAAAAGTAAGGAAACCAAGCAAACTCTAGTAACTTCAATTCCAAAATCAGTGTTCAAGAAGAGGGATTGTTTGCATTGAGCTACAGATATGTACTATTTTACATGTTGCACAACTAAGCAATTTTATAATACAAAAAATATCATGATCTTTAAATATTTGTCTCAAGGATTCAGACATAATGTGACTTGTCCACAAGATGGCATATGCTTTGTCCAAGAGGAACTGACAAAGCAAAGGGCTTTGCAACATCTATGAGACAAAAAAAAAGCTTCAATGTAATTATCCTTCTCCATTTCGTTATCCTTCTAGACAAGATCAGAAGAAAATCTGTCTCTAATTATTTTCATCATTTGCTTATATAATCTAAAAATTTGATTGCGTCAGAGCTAAGCAGAGACTTCAGTTCACATGGAAAACAGAAAGTGTCTGTCATCCAGGGAAACCAGTTTTTCTCTTTGAGATTTCAGGTGTCTGTAATCGAGCTAATTCATACACAGGAGGCAAAGGCATTTTAGAGAGCAGGATTATAACCTTGCCAAATGTCTTTTTTTAATCAGTGTCTGTCTCACTGCCTAAGAGAAGCTGGCAAGAACAGGAAGAGAAAGAGTGTAGGGCTCTGAAAGGACTGACCAAAGCCCAAAAAGCTCAGAATGAAGATGACATAGCTTCATAGAAAGGTGAAACTAAGAACAGTCTAGAAAAATTTATCCCTACATATATGATAACCAAAAAGGCATCAAATTCTCAGACCTCTCAGTAGGTCTGTTCAGATTAAAAATGAAACAAAATACAGACAGCCCCACCCTGCATCCTGCCATAGTTGCTGCCAGAAATAGAAACATTAAATACAATACAGCCGACCCATGTGTCCCTTTTGGATCTCATAGTTACATTTGACTATACTTTTGGACATAAAGTTTGCACAGAGAGGTGACATCCCTCCATTAGACTCATCTGTGAAGTTCATTTTCAAGCCTATATGCCTGTCTTTAGACGAGGTGTTATGTGCCTTATAGTCACTTTGTTTATGTCAGCCTATTAAAAGGACTTACCACTCTGCAAACTTGACCTTGTTTCCACCTGTCATTACTTTAGCATTACTAATGCTATAGACAGCATTGCACTTTTTTTTTCCTTCCTTTTTTTTTTTTGGTAAGTGAAGTCGCTACCACTTAGGACAGTTTCCAAGCCACAAATAAAGCTGAAACCATCACAGGCATATGACTGTGTTCTTTTCACACCAGACATGGAGCAGTGTTTCCCAGCTGGGCTCAGAAGCATTGGCACCAAGTGGCTGAAACCTAAATGTTCTGACACACACTTACCAAGCTGCCAGTGTCTTGCAGGTTTGCTGTTACTGCAACATAAGTATTTTCCACTTTTTTCTTACAATGATCAAATAACAATAAAACCCCCCTTAACATCCACCCTCCAGCCTTCCTCAGTTTGTTGATATTTATACATATCCTTAACAAAACTGAAAACAACCAAAACATTCCTAACACTGACATCATGTTTCTATTCAAGGTTTATTCTGGGTCAATGCTGCTTCCTCCACCGGCTGCAGCTGAAGTTTTAAGCAGAAATCTGCTGGGCAATAGACTGTTCAAAGTGAAAGAAGAGGGTTTCAGCAATGCCAACAAGGGCATCTCTCAACTCAGCATGGCAACACTCAGAAGCTCCAGCAGACAAACATACGTCAGTGCTCTGAGCTGTGAACTAGCTAACAGTGACTGTGAAACAGAAATCACTTAGAAGAAATTTATTTTAATGTTAACAGCTCTACAGAACTTGTGAAAGTGCCCAGCAGTGCTATAAGAGAAACAGGCACTAAAGGCACTTTTTTGACATTTAAGCTAAAGAGACTATGGAAATTTGGGGCTAAATTTACAAAAGGTTAAGGCTCTTTGAAAGAGTGAAGCAATATTAGTGCTCACAACTATCACACACTCTCTCCTCCAACACCTACTTTGCACTCCTATGCTTTATTCTTTCTTAAGGAAAGTTTTCTTCATCACGCATCAGGTCTGCTTACAGGCTTGAGGAAAACGAGAACTGAACACACCCAACAACACGTATTTGACAATAAGCAAGCTTTGTGAGGGGACACAAGATTAAGTAGAATAAAACGGTAGCAGTCAGAATATTCAAGTTTAGCTTCCTACTTCCTTTACTGAATTGCTCTATAACAGCAAGTAATTCCACTGCACAGTACTACCACTGACAAAAAAAGATTAGCTGCCTTTACTCAGAGAGCCCACAAAGCTGACCCCCAGCAAATTACAAGGGAAAGCTATTTCCACAGCTGCAAGACGAGTGGAATCAATACGATAAGAACATGGAAGTTCTTCTGTTGTAGATGATTATTATGGGGCTGTGTTTTGAGCAAATGTAATGGATAGTCCATTATTTATTACTGTGTTTCATGACAAACAAGAGGGGAAAAAGATCAATTTAAAAATCACTTGGGTGCAGAAGTGGAAGTTACACCAATTGTTCCTTAAAAATAAAAAAACCCAAAACAAAGCCACCCTGCCCCCAAATCCCCTAACAACTATATCATACACACATTATATATAAAAAATATAATCTGTATTAGTTATTTGAGCTCTAAAGTGACAGCTATGTATCCACATAATGTCTCCTCTCCATGTCAAACACAGACAAATTTACACAGTGTGCAATGGAAAATCCCCATCAGAAAAATCTTTTACTCAGGCACACAAAATTCTCTTTGGTATTCCATCTTATTTGAAGTTATATTGCTAGTTACTAGTGACTGTCAGCAACAATATCAGTATGCTGCTTATCCTGAGAACTTGAAAAATAAGGCAAAAAGTTTCTCTAGCAAACCAGGCTTTTTAGTTTCTCTTCTATAAATTAGTATGCGTGGACCTATAACTGTATATGATGCCATTAACACATTCTCTATTAATTTATTTCCAAGCTGGGATATGCTTACTTGGTTCCTGAACACCCAAACCATTCAACATTCTGCCATTCTTGATTAGTTTAGTTACTGGGTTTAGATACCCAGGGGAAAGGCAGAAATGTCAGCTACAAGAGCAGACAGGAAGAGCAATGTTAAATCAGTGTGAAATAAGCATCTCATTGCCCCATGTAAAAGAAATAATGGCAATACTGCATACTTTTTAATTAAATGTCAGTCTGTCTATATTTTTCAGATTAGGTAGGAATATGAAAAATTAATAAGAAAATGGAATTAAAATGGACAAACTGGTGAAACTCCTACAGCCACATTTCATTTCTATTCACAGTGTCCTACCATGACAATTCTAAGAAACTACAGCATATCTTTTTACTATAGAAATGAATCAACTTATAGATTCTGCATGCAAGGCATAGACCAAAATAATGTATTTATTCCAGTTCTTTCAAGTCTATTCCCACAGATCATCTTTTGCTTTAGGATTGTTGCCATCCCCAAATGCTTATGAAGCAAAAATGGTTGAGAGCTCCCTCTGGTATTCAGAGATGGTACTATATAATACAGCTTGGGTTAGGTCAGACTTTATTACAGATTGTTAGTTGTTCTTGGGGGTAATGGAACAGGTGTCATATAATGTGAATGAATTAGTTATGGTGGAGAAAAAAATTTAGTTTTTAAACTAAATTAGCTTTCTAAACTAAACTGTTTCTAAACTAAATTGTTTTCTTAACACTATGCCTTATGCCTTCCCTGAAGAAAGGGCTCTGTACAACAGACTGGGATCAGAAATATGTTTCTACCTGTAGCAGCTTCTGCCAGGTCTCATTGTTGCTACAGCATGGAAAGAATCAGGCTTTTGGGTTTTTTTCCAATTTGATAGCTGGAACACAAGAACTCAGTGTCTTGGGAATTATTTTAAAAGTTGCACAAGATACATTCTTTGGGGATGATGACCAAGAATCTCCAAACACTTTGTACACATAAATCACAATTACAGACATCTCTGAAAGTAATAAAGTTATAGAGATTTCAGACTCAACTTTCTAGAAATACTCAAAGAGACAGGCTTGAAATGTGCAACTGCAGCTGGTAGTGCAACACCGTTCTGATGGTTGATTATTATATTATGGTACACAAATAGAGGACAAAAAGGAAAACTAGGTTAGATATTACAAAATTATTACTTTCGTCTCCATACCAGAATTTAATTTTAGTAATCCTACTGAATCCTACTGAAACTTTCAAAGGAAGCCATCAACTTTCAACGCTGCAAGTCTCAGCTCAAAAATCACAAGGAAAAGAAGAATACATTTTCTCTGATTTAATAACAGATATGAATTTACTCCAAAGAGTTTTACTAATTTCCAAAATTCAGCGAAATGAGATTGCAAAAGATTTTGAGATGCTGACCAGCCTGAGTTCTACCACAGTCAGTGTTTTATAGGATTAGCCTATCAGAAGGGAACTATGTTGTAGAGCAAGAGACAGCTGGCATGGATCAGAAAGAATCTATTCACCTGGTATCATTTACTTCCCCCCACCCTATAGGTAGAAGATGGATGCAGATGTTAAATATTACATAGATTCAAAGATTTTCCTTTTTTTTTAAGAAGCACTGACCAGTTTTTGTTAGAATAGGAGGGGATGAAATTACTTACTAACAATCACACTGCTGTGTTAACAGGCTGCTGCTGCACTGTTTTAATTTGGTAGCAACAGCCCTACATTGAGGCTAGAATTTATAGTGCCCTGGTGTTAGAACTGAAGCTGCAATGTCATCCTTCTGGAAATGAGGCTGTGTGTTCAACCATACATTATTATTCTGGGAACCACTGACCTGAAAATAAAGGAAAAAAAAAAAAAAAAAGCTTGTCTTTGCTTCAATACAAGCACACTAGATGCTTTTAGCTGTGGTTATCTGAAGCACTTAGGAAATCTCAGTGCAACTCAAAAAACTTTTTTTCTTCAGCAAGAGCTGCATTGAATTCTCAATTATACAGCAAAAACTGGATGGGTGCTAACAACCCTGCCAGGACTGCAACTGACAACACTTTAGTTGCAATTCTGCTCTTTCAGCAGCTATGTGAAAGCAAACTTGGAAACAAAAATGATTCATTGAAAACTACAGGATATATTAGTTAAAAATGCCCTATTTGGGTTTCCAGGATAATGCAAACAGGCTTCACAGGTAACAATTAGAAATTATGACACCATCTCTTTTCCCTTGATTTAGATAAAATTAGCATCTGAGAAATAGGATAATACAGAAAGATACAGCTCCAGCACTTCATCAGGACACTCTGTATAAGAATCCCACAGAGAGACTCAAGCATCAGCTTTTAGCTCTTCTTTCAGCCATTTATATGCACCATAGGGTTAGATGTTCTCCTTTCAAGTGAAAGGCCAGGGTGCTGCTAGCAGCTAAACCCCCACAAGATCACTAAAGGTCACAACAAAAGTGTGAGATCAGCACTAAAAGAAATGGGTGAAAGATTCTTGGAAAGCATACTAGTTGGCCAGAAAGTTGGGATCCCTCTGCTTTTCTCATCCTTAAGAGATACATTTCTGTGAGCACCACCGTACCTCCTGACCCTTACCACGCTGCTGAAGTTGGGCAGGACACAAGTGCCCTGGATGAGTACTACCTCTTGGGAGTACTCCACGGAGCCTCAGACTTCACAAGAAGAATGTGGCAGCACAATCCACAGCAGCAGTTTTCTGTGAGTTTAGAGGAATAGCCCACAGGCAACTTGTAGCCAGCTGGAGAAGCAGACAAGAGGTACTTAAACATATCTTTGGTGTTGTAGTAGCCTTTGGAAAGCCTTAGACAGCAAGGGAAATGGTAAAGCTACACTTTTCTCCAGTGAAAATCCTGATTACTCGAGTCAGCAAGATACCTGTGGTCGTCTTTCTCACAACACGTGTCTACCTTTTATATGAAGGAAATGGAGCAGTAGTAAGCCATTTGCTTCTATCCCAGAGAAAGAGGCCGTACAAAGGATGTTATCATATATGTTAAGAGAGTCTGGTTGAGCGTATATTAAGTAAAACAGCACCCTGCTACTCCCCTTTCCTTCCATATTCCCTCTGAGTTCTCATGAAACAAGACTGCCTCTGTCTGTTAAGGAGACCCAGAAACAGCTTTCTAGATGTTTGCTGTCTGTCTGGTCATTTCCTCTCTGCTGTTACACAGACTGTGCACCATTTGTTTTCTTCTATGGCGTATGTCCGAGCATGCTTCTGCTGCAACATGCTCTTGTTGGAGGTCTAGTTACTTGGTGCCAGACTATGGGATAAGTAACAGAAGGAGCTGCATCTGTAAAAAATCCAAGTGACCACGTCACTGCCAGAAAGTACAACAGTTGTGAAGTTGCCTGGCTGCTTGTTTCACAATGAAAAGTGAACTCTGCTCAATGCCAGAGCCTGGATTGCTTGCTCCCCTGTCCTCTCATTAGACTGTAACCTGTGTGCTGGTAAGCAAGCTTATTGTGTCCCTGACCACCAGCTATACAGGATCTGTAAATTTTTGCCGCTCTGGCTGCAAGGTCACACAGCCCAGAGGAGCCAGCGTGCCCGGCCCTTGTCCATGCAGCAATAAATATTTTTAACTCTGTGCAAGATTGCAAACAAGACAGATGCACCTGCAGCCTGAGTTGGAAAGCTAACTGAGCCTTTTTACCATCTTCCCAAAAAAACCACCAAAACAGCAAACAGCAACATCTTCAATACATTCAGTGTTTTCAGTAGGTGATATAATTTAAACAGATTCTTGTTTCTGTTGAAGAGAAGTAATTATTAATGATTAAGGACCATCAGCACATACACAGCTGTAGATTCTCTTGCCTATTTTATTTTGTTTTAATTCCCAAATCATGGCAGTGCTGCATGCAGTTACACTCAGCTCCTTGACAGCTCGTTGCTGTGTTTTAAACTCAGCTCCATTTTCTAAGAGTTTTCTTAGAACTGATTTTTCTTCTTAGGTGGAAAATGAGATTCCTTTACCCAAGATCCAGGTTTTTCAGGCTCACAAAAAAAAAGTTCTAAGAAAAGGCAAAACTCCATTTCATAATACCAAGCTACAGAGTTATCTTTGCATTTAAAATGTAACTTCCCAAAGTAAAGACATGGAAAATGCTAACTATAGACAGCAAAGATTTATTTTGACAGACAATATTTCAATGGATTCCTACAGATATTTCCTTCCTGCACATATTAGTTTGAAAATGGATTTCTACATCCTTTCCAAGTTGTATGGTGTCTAATTTTCCCCCAGTTGCAAGAGCTCTTTGTAGCTACCCACATCTACTAGCTTGCTAGAAAATAGTATTCTCTTCCATATCACCTGTGCTTTTAATTTTTTTTTTTTTATTTTTAAACTTTTACAAATAGATTCTTTCCAGATGATACAAGCTATTCCCTATATGTAAGCTCAGGTATCTTTTTCTTGCTTCCACCTCCATCAGGATGGCAGAACTACCATCACCTTCTTTCCATTATCTCCTTTATCACCTAGACACAAGTGTATGACAGTTACTAGTAATTAGAGTATGACAATAAAAAGTTAACTTAATTCCATTTCATCCTTTGCTTCCATGATACACAAGATATTATTCCCACTCTTGACAAAACCTTTCATCAATTCCTCATCCTTCAGTCATCTTTCTTCCTCCACCTCATGTTCCCATGCCATGTCACCTCTGGAACCACAACAGCTCTTCTCTGACCTCTGCCCCATGGGACACAGTCCTGCTGGCTGCAGGGTCTGCATGAGGAGAGCTGTGGGAACCAAGGGTGGGACAGACTCTGGCCCTACAAGCTTGTCTCGCTTTGCCTCACAGCACCACTCATATATTCCCATTAGGCAGGGCCTGCCTGAAACCCCACAAGGTACTGTTCTTACTTCAAACCATCAAACATGTTCAGAGGTGAATTTATACTTCCAAGGATCCCTGCTGACAACAGGATTGTTGCAGGTTGCTTGTTAAAGAACCTACTTACAGAAAATTACTGTGCAGCTCTGACAGCTCCTCAATCGCCTTTCTCAAAGTGACACTAAACACATCAAAGTTCAATACCTGTTTTAAGGCCGTAAAAGAATATATATAACAAAAAAAGAAAAAGTAAACACACGAAGGCATTCTAGATCATCAGTAATACAGAATGTTATCCTCCTAGGCAGTGAAAGTGGCTGAAACTCATCAGCTACCTCTAAATAATTCAGAATGCTGTTTGACCACTTCTAAGCTCAGTGTTAATTTGTACTCTTGCTTTCCTCTTGAGTAACGTATAACTGAACATTGTTTAATCCAACGATTAATCTCAAGAAGAAATAAAGTAAATAATTTGAAGGGAGGCATCACAAGTTGGTTTAAGCTTGGTAGCATGCAGTCATTTACCAATGACATTCATTTTCAGTTTATTTTAAGCTTTTACTTAGATTCACCTTAGACTGTGTACAAAAATCTTCCTCCTTTCCCTTTAGAAATTCACAGGGCAATCTGGACACTGCATCCATAGATACAGCAATTTGGAGAAGCTTTATTGTAAAGGGGTATTACAAATGTGTGTTCTCATAAACTAAGCTCTTTAACCAAAAGAGGAAAAAATAAAGTTTTGCCAATATTTTGAACCTTGAAATTATTATGGATGTACCTGGCAACAATAGCAGATGAAGGAGAGTTCACCAATTAAAAGGATGATGATAAAGATGTTAATCAAAAAGGCAAGTTTTATCCAAGGAAATACAAGAAAAGAGTAAGAAACCTCAGGGTAAAAAAAAAAAAAAAATTTGCCTTTACAGTTCACAGATTATTTTGCAATTTAGGAAAGAATTTGCTTATGCGTACTAAAGCCATGTCATAGTGAACAGAGTGGATGAAGCCCATATATCAAAAGTAATGGAAATAATATTTCATCACAGATCTTAATAGAGGCAAGCTTCACACTCCTGAGGTAAGTCTTCAAACAAATGACTAGAGGAGACATTTTCCGAGTCCTACCTTTCCCATGTTACTGAGAAATCTTCCCAGGCACAATGCTTTTGTAAGTACAGTACACATCCCCTGGCTTTCATCTCCAGTTCCTGTGTGCATCTAACACTCTCCCTGTATCCCAAGCTGTAGCAGAATACTGGAGTCTGTTCAGCCACCCTCCAGGACAAACATCCTGCGCTTGCCCCCCTCTCCCAGGGCTGCTGGGCTGGGCAGCTCTGAGAGTGAATGACATAATGGTCTGCAGCTGAAAGGATCCCTTTGAAACAAGCTGGTTTTTTCAGAGCCTATTTACTCTGATCCAGATCTGGAAAAGAAGAGATAGTACAAAGTTCCCACTACTCTCCCATGAATTGCTTGAGTTATTGAAGTCCTGGTCATGACAACAAAATGGACTGCATAATTTTAGGTGTCAGGATTGCATATATAAAAATATTTTCTTTTTAATCACAGGAAGAACTAGGGAGAAAGTTTCAGAGTTGAAAGCAGATGTCTTTATTCATTTTCTTTCCAGGGCGTGTAATTCCCCATCAAACATGGCTAGAGAATGCCTTGCAGCCAGTAACCCCACGACACATATTGAGTTTGTAATTCATGTAAGCAGAGAACAGGGTAGTTTGTATCTAGGACATAATTGCCCAGCAATGTTTTAAAAAACATTCAAAAACCTTCAATAAAGTGAAAACTAGGCTTTATGTTTTAAAACTCTATTTAAACTGAGAATTCCAGAGAAGTGTAGTCTCTTTTAAATTTAACAAAACAATTGCAAAGATCCTTCCTCTGAATACTTTAGAGTAGGTACATCAAATTTCAGCCCTTCTTTGCTTTCCTCCCACAGGAGAAAACATTGGATTGAATGAGCTTTGCTAGCAAGTCCCAGGGCAGCACCCTCCAGGACCTAAAAGTGCATGGCCAAGTCAACACTACAGCAGAGCTGTAATATCCTGTCCTTTTCACCTGCCTCACTGATAGCAACATGGCATGAGCAATCTCTGTTGTCATTAGTAGCGGTAACAACATACACTGGCTAAAAATCTGTCTAGAAAAGCAACATCTGGTACTTAGGTTCACTTGGTATTAGGAATACGTGACAAAATTATTTAAAAGAGCTTCAAAGCCCTGAAGGATTGTTTCTTCTCATACCCATAGCATTCAGTTGACACTTCCAAATATAAAACCAAAACACTACAGCTAAATCTTGTATACCTCTTCGTTGTGTTCCATACAGCTATATTGACTGTATAAAGGTAAATACTTCTCCCTTTCCAGATTTTTAATCTTAAAACAAAAGCTTTCATATGCAGTTTCTGAATATAAGAGCTAGTGAATAATACTCCATGAAAAAGTCCAACAAAATATTTGAAGACAAAAGGAAGAACTACACTTCCAAACCCAGTACCCAAGCCTAAATAGATAAAATAATCTCTTCCTGTTACCCCACTCTAAGTGACTGGTGACTGTTAAATTAATATGGCCTTTTCAGTGATGCCTCTAAACCAGAAGATAGCACTACAGCCTGGACCATAGATGAGAGAAATCAATTTAAGCCTCACAGGAATGATAAAAAATAAATCAGGTTTTTTGTATAAATACACTTTTCAGTTATGACCTGAAACCATTTTTTGTTCTGCCCAAAATAGCTAGGCAGTATGGTATATGATAAAATCACAAAGTTGCATTATGGGCTAAGTGCATTTTTTAGAGAAATTACTCGAGCTTTTCATAAAGCAGGCTGACACCTTTCTGGTGTCATTCCCCATTGTTAAGTTACAAAAAACAGCACTCTATAAAAGTTCTGGTATAAGTATGAGCGCTTGTATACAGTACTAGTATTTATTGATCTACTAACAAAAATCCAATGGTAACGGCACGTCTCTGCTTCCCCTTCTCAGTCAGTTCAAGTACCTGTTCAGTCAGAACAAACTATTCCATCCTCCTTCCACGGAAATTAGCACTGACAGTGCAGAACTGGCCGCAGCACTCTCACAGTGCCAGCACGTGGAACTCGGGCAACGCACTGAAAATAGTAGTGAGTCTTTGTTTGGCGTAAGCCTTAAACACTGGTATACTTCTGTGTTTAGATGATTGCAAACTTTATCTTTGCTACTGTTATTTTTTAGCACTATTAGCTGCAGAAGCCATAGCAAATCAGGTAATCAGCGTCAACTGTTTCAGACCTCTATTCATCCCACACAGTTTCAGGCACCTGAGATGTTAATACAGTCACTTGCATCATATAAAATAGATACCCAATGACAAGCTTAGCCCCAGCAAGTGTAATTTGTGATTTTTTTAAACACACTCTCTGTACTTAAACATTTTGTTTAATAAAGGATAGAAGCTATTCTTTTCTACAGCAGTTCTATCATTTGAAATTAGAACTTACAGCATCACTGAAACTGGTATGTTTGGAAAGTACTTAAGTCTGTGTTCCAACCAAGTACAGGTAAAAAGTGCCCTAAAGAGAGCACACCCATGCCTTAAGCTCAGACCACAGTCTGCTTCAGTTCTAAGAAACTTATGGGAAAAATCTGAGCATGTCTGCAAAGAAATGAAAGAAGACAGATGACTTTTGCATTGATTCACTCACTAGAATCATACTGCCAGTTTCATTGCTGCCAGACTGCAGAGATGACTTAACCACAGGTCTTGTGGTGTGAGTTAGCACTTATCCGGCACCTTCTCATCCTGTTAGAAAAAGGAGATGCATTTTTAAAACAAGTGTTGTTGAATGTGCTAGGCTGAGTTAGACTGCATTCTGGTGTACGCTTAGTTCTGAGGACTTGCTCACACAAGCAAGTTACTGAGTTTAGACTGCAGTTCAAATAAACATAAAATGAGTCATATACAATCCAGTTATATCACTGGAAATGACTTCAAGGATAGTAATTTCATTACCCCCGACTGTCTCATTGCAGTTCAACCACTGCAGATGCTCACGGTTAAAAATGAAAAGCTGCTTCAGACTCTTCTCAAAAATGCATTTCAGTATGATTTGGGCTGTTTGAAAATTCTATTAATTCTAAGCTACAGATGTCCATATACATTGTTGTACTCTACATGCTCAAAAATTACAAGTGTAAACAGCTTGTTTGTGGTAATAACCAAAATTGTTACTGGTACTTTTTCATTAAGAGCTTCCAGTCTTTCTGACAACACTGGCCTATACACATCTAGTGAGGCTGTGTCATTTGACTTACAGACATTCGGTATTTCCATTTACTGTGAAAGCGGAACTTTGCACCCATCAGTATGACACGAGTACAGAGACCTGTGTACAACATAATCAACTGAAGGAATCCCTGATAAATAGGAGAAAGTGGTAAAAAGTATCACAGAAATGGACTCAGTTAATAATGACATTAAAATCTACAAATAGATCACAAAGAGGTATCCACAGCTAGAAGAGTGGGGACAAAGCTTCATATGTATCCTGCTTCTGCCCCATAGAAATGTGAAGCCCTAGACGTCCAGCCCACACAGATTCTTTCTTCTGAAGTAGCAAAGCCCCCAAGGGCTTCTGTGTGAAAATGTTCCAGGCTCCAGTCGCTGCAGCAGCAGCATTGTACAGCCAGCCACCTCTCCTCTCCATTCCTGTAGATTCCCCTCTTTCTGCAATTTTCTCCATATTTGCTTGCAGCTTTCTCAGTCATATCACTTCATCTTGTTGTTAAATTTTCACTATGCTTGGTTCTTATTTGGTTCTGATGCCTTTTCATTATTTTCAAACTCAAGGTGCTGGATCCAGCAGAGGCTATAAGGAGTAGTGAGTACATCCTTCCTTATACTAGTGCCTTTTCAATGCTCATAGCCTATTGTGTCAGGATTCTTTTGTCTCCTCATTCCTTCCAGAAGTGAAGAGACACATTCTGCCTGATTACATCAGTGTAAATCAGGCTCTGCTAGTGCAGATTTACATCAGCATCAAAGAACTTGGCTTCACATTCTTTCGTGCACTTTCAGACTCCTCTTTTTTGTTGACAGCAACTGTATCATTCATGGTTTTCCAACAGGAGTAATACAAGGCATACAGACTTCAATAAAAGATTTCAAGAAGCTTTAGGTACATAGTGTATTGCCTATTGTAAGAAACTCAGAATGCCTTAGTCTTTTAAATTGTTCCTGATTGCATGTTTGCCTTTTAGAAGTGGAGGTCAAATCTAGTTTTGATGCTTATGCAGGGCTCACATATACGTCCAACTGAATTGTTTACAAAGGTGGGTCTCTCTCAGGAAGTACAAAACCATGTTTAGAGACTACCTGAGTTGTGCCCAAGGCTTTCAAGACCTCAGTAAGAGTGAAAATACCTGCCTATGTTTCCCTTCCTTGTGCAGCTGTCTTTGTAGGGTTCATGAAGGACAGCAGCTGCCTGTCCCCCAACACCCCCAGGAATTGTTAGAGAATGACGGCAGGAGCATCCTTGGAGCTCAGCACTGACTAATGGGAGGAAATGCATACTGGTAACGTAAGACTGGTAAGTCTTCTGCCACTAGTGAAGGGTTAAATAACTTACCCAACTGCAGTCTCTTAGACAGCATTAATCAAAAAATTAAACAAATAACTATTTAGGAGCCAACAAAACATTTTCCCCAACAGTGGTATATATACAGAGGATTTGTGCTTTACAAAAGATGGCAAGAAAGAAGCAGCACAGTAGCAGGTCTGACTGAAGGAGTGGGTGTAACAGAGTAAGTCTGACATCACGCAGAGGTGTGAAACAGGCCTGAAACTGTAATGTGGAATAATTACAGATCAAAGGAATTCAACTGTAACATACATGACAGGATCATAAATTGGAAAGTGAGCAAATTGTGTCTTTCTCCAGTATTAGACAGGATCGTGTGCGTTTCTTAAGCCTTGAAAAATTTCATCCCAGAACAGGCAGGAAGGGTAGAATCCTTATGTGGCCTCCAAAGTACCTGGAGACACTTTGGGAATTGAAGGGAAATATATAAATGTAAGTTATTTCCCCTGTTAAGGGATTTGACATTCATCAGCGCTCACACCATATCAATTTGCACTTAAATTCCTTAAGCACCTTTAAATTCTCTGACAGAAAGACAGCATGGAGAAAGAGGGCAGCACAGTAAAGTTGGAGGTCTAGAAGAAATGGGATCACCTTCAAAAACACTTCAGTGAAAGCTTTAAATTTCTCTACTTTATATCCAAAATGAATAAAAAATGGAGACTGAATGGAAATAGAAGGAAATGGAGGAAAAAAAGTGACTAAATATATAGTGTATTAATTTTGTTCCTTATCTGACAAATTATATCTTCTATTGGGCCATAATGAAATCTGAAGTTAAATGACAAGCTTTGTTCATGCTGCCAAGATCCTAATGAGCTGCATTCCCAGCTTTCTGAATGAGGAATGAGATTCCTTTCCCATAGAAAATGCTGGGGAGTGGAGGGGCAGCAGGGACGACGCAGCAGTGGCAGAAGGGCTGTGTGAGCTGCAGCACTGGCCAGGGAATTCAGAAGGCAACGGAAAAGGAACATTGTTTCCCTGACAAAAGAGGCAGTTAAAATGACAGAAGACTCACAAGAGAGGAGTAGACATCCCCACACCAAATGCACAGTACTCCATTCATTCTTCTTGAAGAAATGAACTACTTTCACCCAGACATGAAACAAACACTGGATTCCCTACAAGAAAAGCTTAGTGTATGTCAAAGCCTACATCATTGCACCGCTGATACCAGCCTTGAAGTATCAAAAGGGACATATATTTTATTTTGCTGATAAATTGCAGGACCATTTCACTTCCTACATAAAATGGTGAACAGGACTTTGTTTCCACACACACACACATCCACAGAGACTGGTACACTGTGTCACCTGAACTCCACAGAGAACTGGCCAAATGCTATAGGAAAAGTTCAGATCCATCACTATCATGGTAAAATCTCTTCTCTGTAGAGCTCTCCTTCAATTGTATAAAATATGGCCCTAGAAAGAAGAGTTGAGGAATAACATTCATAGAAATTACAAATGAAGGAGGTCTCTTTCCTAATGTTCTGTAGGTCACTTCCAACAAAGCCTACAACAGCAACAATAAATCCTGTAGGAATTATTTTGAAGATGCGTATCTCTGGGTCATAAAAAGTTTTCCATACCACATCATGAATTAACTAGTATCAGCATTAAATTGTAGTCTATGGTAGTATGGTAACTCCTGCTGGAAAATCTGCATCATGCAGTTCAGTTGCTAATCAGATCTTCAGTTTAATAAAACTGTTTCCATTTAATGTTAATCACATTTACAATTTGCTGCTGACAGAGTTTCCAATTGCTCTTAGTAAAGGCCTTCTGGACACCAGGGGATTGCACATTCAGTTCTTGATCTGTTCCTACTTTGTGCTCCATCATACAATGGACCGCTTAAATAATTATTTTTAAATCATTCTGTGATTATTCAGCTGGACGTCTATATCACAGGCTACAGGGAAATTGGATACCCTTTGGATACTGATGCAAGACCAAGAACTCTATTTACTAGCAAAAACATTTATGGAAAGTGGATTTCAGAGCAATTGCAGCATGGTGACAATCTGTGTGTGATCATTTAAATCACTGAGGTACCACCACAGGATTCTTAATTAAGCAGTACTGCCTAAATGTAGAAATTGTGATTGGAAAATTGGAGAAATAGCTCAGAGCTATTTCAAGATTGCAGAAACTTTGAATGTATACAAATGCATAAAAGTAAATAAATAAACATTAATTCTGTGCAAAAAGTCACTAAATTGGGAATAACTTTCTCAAATCTTTGCTTTTCTAACTCTGCAAGACTGTGGTCTGAGTTTTCCCCTTACACAAGAATTATGTTATGAATAGAACAAACACATCTCTCTTCTGATAAGGGCACATTTGAATTCAGAAGTATTTCTTGCACTTTTTCCTTGAAAATGTATGACAAAAGCAGAAATTAGCCACGGAATGTTGCTAAGAACTTGCATAAAATACCAAATTTATCTATGCCTTCCTTACTAAACCTGGTGATACTTGATGCACTTAACCTGCATTCAGGCTTTGGATATAAAAGTCCTGTGTCAGCAATGAAATAATCTTCTACCTTATTTTTCCAATTCAGCCTTCTACAGTGGTTTATCACAAACACATAATTGCACATAACCAATCCTTTGAAATCAGTGAGAGTGCTAAGATTTCAACAGGATTGTTAGCCTATTTACTTCTGTCTTGCATACAAATTTATGAAAAAATTAGAGTTTATTCATACAAGAGCCTTACATTTTGCTATTAAGACACTGAATGTCCTGTGACTAATTAAAAAATTTTTTTATTCCTCATAATTGCGAATGTACCACTCATCCTCCCCAGCTACTGGAATTAATTTTGCCCTCAGCTGTAACTATACAGTTTCCACATATTACAGCTGTAGTTAGAACTGCCTTGTTTTGCTCCATTGAACTCAGTGCTAAATCAGCAATTCAGCTCAATCACAATGTGCACTAAAACAGGCCCTCAGTCTTCACTACCTATTGAAAAGAGAGGCTAGAAAATAGGGTCTTGCAGCTCTTGGGTAACTATCCCTGCACGAGCTCCTGCATGACAGCTCAGGTCTTCAGCTTGATGCTATAATGGCAAGAGTATTAGCAAAGAGATTATATTAGAGACAGCCTGCCTCAGAATTTCTTCAAAATGCTTTGAAAAAACCACTGAAGGACTTGTATTCCCTGTACTCTGCTGTTTGACCCATTGAGATATCATCATATCCTTACGTTTGTGGAGGGTTTGGGGTTTTTTTTAAATTTCTTGCCATGCAAGAAGCTTTATAAGCCTCTTACTAAGTATAGGTGAAGTTGACAGAGCTTTCTCTCTCTCTCCTTTAATGCTGTTTTATTCTGACAAAGAACTTTCAGTGCCTGTCAGAAGAAGAGTCCTCACATACACTGACAACCATCAAAATATGTAGAACAGAATGCTAATGTGATCTTAAAGAGACAAACAAAATCTTGTGAGCACAGAGGTTTTACACTATACTAGCTGCGAGTTTTTAATGCTTTAGAAGTTACTTCATTGCCACAGAACTACTCAGGATTCCCTCTCTTGAGAACCAGCCAAATCTACAGTTACAGCCAGTATCAGACTTGCCACTAGAAAGATGCAGCTAAACATGCTGTCCTTCCTTCGGCACCCCTGCCACAGTGAAGACCTGTGCAGTGCATCAGGATGGGTCCAAGGTGACAGTGCCACCTGAACTGATTGTGTCCCCCATGTTACACCAGAGCGGCTGCAAATTAGAACCTGGAGTCAAGGGTGGGCTGCTGCTGTTCCTAAGGTACAGCTTACTGCGGTTTAAGTGACCACCATTTATTTAAACAAAGTTAAAGAGGAAATAAAACTGATTAATTTTGAGGTTCATTAGAAGTATACTGTGGAAAACTCTCAAGTCATTGGCATAAGAACTCCATTTTAATGTGTCATGTTGAGAAACTGATATCAGACAGGAAAATACTGGATGAAGTTATGATTGGAGAATGAGAGACAAGAATCTTTAAGAACTCAGGACCACACAAAACCATAAAAGTGAGAGAATTTGAAAAAATTCTTTGAGTTCATTGCATAAGGTCCTCTGCCATGCCAGTAGTTACGTAGAGCTGACACTATCTTTCATTTCAGAAAGTTTATGCAATAAGATCTAAAAATTCTGAACAGGACCTATTACAGAAGAATTTTCTCTGAAATCCTGAAGTATGTAGACAGACAACAGTTGACAGGGACTGATCCAGTGCAAGACCGCTGTTTTCATCTGCCTGTACAGTATAAGGTGAATCCATTCCCTTATCTCCATTTCTCCTTCTCTATTATGAAAGAGTGACAGAAGGTGATCACTTAAGGATGCTTTTCAAAGAAAACAGAAGAGTCTAGCAAGCAGCTTTATCAAAGTCAAACTACCACATATAGAACCTTAAAAGCTTACAGGGAAGGAGCTGAGGGGTGGGGGGGGGGTGGGGGGGGGCAGGGAAGAGAAAAAAGAAAAAAAGATTCAAAGGAAAAAGAAAAAAAGAAAAATGAACTCCTCTTTGGAGTTACGCTGTTTTCTTACAAAGCAGTAATGTGGTACACTGATAAGAGGAGGCAGAAAAAGTATAGCTGAAATTCTGCCAGAAGTTATGGGGGTGGATCTCCTTAACTTAGGGCACTTCCCTCATGCTTATTTGGCCATGCTGCATTAACCATCAAAGTGGGAGATGTGCATCTGCTAAAGAGCTTGCAGAGCCAAACTCCTGCAAAGCTTCTGGCAGGGTAGCATTAATTCGAGAGGAATGTCTTTTCTTGGCTTCTTGTGAGCACAGACCTTTAGCTTAACAGAAGTTCAGCTTCAGTTAGGGCCGCGGACAGGGGAAATCACAGTTACGAGCTCAGTCAAGTCAAACCCTGCCCAAACCACACAGCACAAAAACCTCTGGAAACTCCCTGGTTTGGATTTCCATCTCTCCCTGCCTTGCCATTGGCTGAAAGAACCAAAAAGAGAAGATTTCTAGTTTAGTACCACCATCCATGTACCACACAGCCCTCTTGGTTTGAAAATGCTGACTGTGCTGCTCTGTTGTTCACCCTCCCCTGCCTGTCAAGACAATTTTTGATAGGCTAATGAACACTTGGTCAATCTTTCTGCCTTCTGTCCCTTCCCCTACCCGCTCAGACACAATCTGCTTTCACAGTAACCAGAGTAAGCAGAGACATTCTTATGCTCTCTTGTAATGAAAATAAAATCTTGGTCTATTCATCCAGCTATCACTAAACCATTTCCCTTAAGCATCTGTAGAGATTTCAGCAGCACAGTGCATTTGTACTGTGTGCTGTTCATTTTTCATTTACTCTTGTGCCTTTATTTTGCCTACAGCTGTCTGATCACAACACAGATGACATTAAATTCATTAAGTATTCAGTAAAGCTTCTTTCCTCTGGGATGACAAAAGCCTCATTTCTAGTGCAAGTTTAATGCACTCTGTAGTCTGAAGAAGAGCTGTGTGCATTCCCTTGTGCATCCATAAAGGGTGCAGCCAAGAGGCTGAACTCAAAATCCAGAACATGAAGAAGATTTGTCTCGCCGTCTCATACTTGGGTTCTGTGCTTTAGAAATGAGCCATAATAGTACATGAATGGCATATATTTGCTCTGTTGGTAGCCAAGACTTACTTTCCTGGAAGGTGAATAGTATCTTGTGGGTGTTTTCTGTGTATGGCCCTATGGCTTACACAATATTGCCATATCGGCACAGAGTCTTTTGAAATGGACCCAAAATCAGCATATCAAAACATTTCTCTACAGTAATATTCCACATGACAACTGTTAACACCTCCCTTTGCTGTCACAAATGCATGCAGACACTACTGGATACATGCCAGAGACATTCACAAATCACAAGATCATTTAGGTTTAAAAAGACCCTTAAGATCATCAAGTCCAAATGAAGACACTTACATGCATTGTGGAATATGTCAACATCTCTCAGTCTAAACTCTCTCCTCCAGTCAAACCATAAAACCATTGAAACTCAGGTGGAAAGAAAGTAAAAAAGGATTTTCTCCATACATATGACATCTCTGGGAATTTTTCATTAAGCCCTCTTCTGAGGAGAAATGAACAAAATATAATTGACACTAGTATTCTAGGAAGTACCAGTCACTAATCTATATATGTCTACGTTTATATATAGATACATATAAACAGTTTAGATGCCCCTTAGTTTTGTTATGCTAACATAGCTTGTAGGTATTCTAACATAACAAAACCAAAGGGGAGCTACACTGTAGCTCAGTGTAGCCCAGATAATCCCAGTTATGTGTTAGTTTACTCCTGTTTCCAGTCCTAGGTCGCTCTATAAGAAACCCAGATATGAAATAAAAGATATTTCTCTCTTTACTTGGTTCTGATGTGTGGATCAAAATGATTCTATGATTCTGTGACACTAAAGACATGAGGACACCGAGAGGCTGACTGTCAGGGCTTACTTGGGACATGGGTGTCAAAGCACAATATCACAGTAAACACTACAACTCAGGCCAAACACTCTGTAGTTCACTCTACAGTGCAAAATCTCTGTCAATGCTATAGCTATAAGTGTAAGGAGATGCTTTGTTAAAAAAAACCAAAACAACAAAAACCTCACAGAAGTTCTAGTATTATGTGCCCCCAGGTGGCCTTAGGTCTGTAGTTAAAGCAGCAAAACAGGCTCAGTGAACGCATAAGTATTAAGGTCTCCAAGTTTCCACTACAGCTGCTTAGCTTCTACTATCTACTTCAGAGAAAAATGACAATTGAGGCTTGGAGTGTTCATACTGCAAATACTAGTTTGGATTCCCTGGCCCCACCATCTCCAAATACATCGGCAAAACATGAATTCTTACACAAAAATCCTAAAATACGTAACAAAAGATGTAACACGTTTGTATCATGTTTCAAAGATAAATACAGTATCTATCAGTCAACAAGTACAATATTAAGTCAAGAAGTCCCTTAAATAATGTGGAGCTCCAGCACAAAATATTACTATTGTTACTTCATTCTTATTCTGTCAAGATACCCAAGGCAAAGCGGATCACAGGAAACCTTGTGACTTGAGGTATTAGTCATAGCTTTATTCAGGGAAATCACATATTTGATCTCTGCATGGGAGATGACCAGGCTGCACTGTTTTTTTCCTGATGAAGTGGGGGTGGGTGGCTGTTAGAATAGCAGATGATCGCTGCCTGAAATAAGACAAAGGAAATAGGTCTATGAGTCTTTTGTTCTCTGCTACTGGGTCAGAAACTGGTTTTCCTTTTGATGCTTCTTACCAGCAGGGGGATAAGGGCATATTTCAAGGTATGTTAATGTCTTAGAGTAAGGCACATGTGTTGTTAAACTTGCAGTAAGATTTACCTCACAGCAAGCACCAACTTCGCCCAGGTGCAGCCTGAGATGTTTGCTTTCATGTGAGAGAATGGACAATGATGTTTGTAGGAATCCTGACTGCCTTCAGACCACAAAAGATTAAGCAACAGCAGGAATGAAGACGCATCTGCATATTCTATTCACTGCTAATACCCTGCCAGGAGGCAACATACTAACAATAATTCTTTGGCAAGATGAGGGTCACCGGGATTTAATGAGGATCAGTAACTGCAAATGACAAAGCCGTGCTGTGGAAGCGAGAGTAATATTTTTAGAGATTATCTCAAAGTTGCCAGCAAAGTTTCAAGGAAGAGGCTTTCTTTTAATGTGAGACTGTGGAAATTTGTACCCGAGCAACCAGAAATTTTTGAACATGAGTATTTTCTGTTCCAAAAGTTTCCCAAATGCTTCTGGTTGGGGAGAAAGAAGTTGGAAGTGCAACCAATCTGTCCAGCACCTATTGCTCACTGCTGCGAATGTGAGAGCGACTGGTAACCTCCACTTACAAAACCCACATCTGCAGATGGATTGATTGTTAATTGGCAAGACTGGCAATTGAATTAAATCACTCTTTTTCTGCTGCTGGAGCATATGATATCAATTTCATACAAAGTGCAAAGGAATTAGAGATCCTCAGCAATCATATTTAGACACTATTTATTCAGGTATAAGTGAGGGTTGGGGTGAATTCAAACTAGAGAAAATCTGACTAGTATCCTGGTGTTGTTCCTTTGGCAACAGTAATCTGAGTAATCTAGCACTGGCACATCAGATTTGTTTTAGTCTGAGACTGACTCCTTTGGAAGCCATTCGAGCTTGCAATTTGATTTCCAACCAATATTTGTTAAGATAGAGAATGTTTGCTATCCCCGACATGTGCTGCCTTGTTGCTAAGCATCCTAGTGAGATGCAAAAGACTAATTGTAATGGTAAGGTGCTTTCTGCAGTGCTGTGTTAAGATAATTCTTTTGAAGTTAATACACTTAGGTGGATACAACAGCTTTTTGTTCATTTGCTAAAGGAATTCAAACTGTTTATATCATTTTGATATAAACTTTGATTAACTTTGATTTCTATACTCTCTTTGCATTAAGAAGGCACCACAGCCACCAAGCTTATCCTGATTACAAGAAGACATTTTTTCTTCTAAAACCATTCTTGATCCTTCTCCAGAAAAGCACTAGCAGCTGCCCTTTTCTAATAGCTTTTGAAGGCAAGGTGAGAAAGCAATAAATTATTTGCATATGATCTATTTATCATGGGCATTTAAAAGAGAGATGCAAAACCAGTCTCAAGGCACTCACTTTACACTTATATATTAAAGACTTTTAATACTATTCTGAGTAATTTCTGCATTGTGCCATGCCAATATACAATCACCTATAGTGCATATGGAGGGCTATTAGACTGGTCACACCCTTGCAATTATTTAATCCATGTTACATTTTCTGAACCAGATTTTGCTGCTGAATAACAAATCATTACAGTGAAAAAAATGTAGTTGCAGCAGTAAAAACTTCAACCATCTCTATCCTCACTGTGGATGCACTTACTGTAGCACAGAGCAAAACCACCAAGTACCATCTCCATGTGGAGGTGAGGCAACCAGTGCCCTGATGTTTGAAAGGTGACAGTAAACTACAAAACCCAGAAACCACTCATTCTGCATTTTAGCATCTGCAAACTACAGACCCTCCTAACACTTCTTTTTATCTTTGCCATCTCATCATTGCTTACATAGCTGGAAGCTAAGTATATTTTAATCTGCAAAATCTTTCTTTTAGATGCTTACATACACTACATTAATGAGGGACACCATAGGAAATGGAATAAAAAATTTAGAAAATGCTAGATATAGGATAATGTGCCGGTTATGAGATTGCTGGATGCAAATCAAGACCATTCTTAGATTACGTCCAGCATGGTTTTTTCCCTTTAAAAAATCCTCAGTATTGTACATTATTGATTCAATGAAACCACAAACTGCCATCTGTTACGATTCACATTACATTCCTGAGGGTGACTAAGTAATTGAGACTGATAGAGGTGTTGTCAACACTGGAGAAAAGTACAGCTTGAGCCCTCGTTAGACTAGTACATCTTACTGAAGATAGTATGTCTGACAAGTGTAACATTCTGCAAAGGAACTTTTAACTTTTTTCAAAATCAGGATTTTTATTCCTGGAGGATTTGGCATGGCTCAATTTCCTCCTTTGGTACACTCTGACAGTTATCTAGTTAAGACTTTTCAGAGTATTTGATATTCACAGTACATCCTTCTGAATTTCACACATACTCCAAAACATTTCTTCCTAAGGCACCGATACAAAGGCCGAAAAATAACCCTTTCTGTTATTGGCTTTCTGGAAGAAGATAATTTTGACTATTTTATTTTCTTTTTTGTCTGCATAAAGGAGGCAGATATCTGTGGGCCCTGTAATCTTTGCAGTAACTCCAGAATGTTGATGCAAATATAGGAAGAAGCAACAAACTCAAGGGGAAGAGTATCTTAAAATTGCTAAGAACTTACATCAGAACTTCATTGTTTTGATTTCAGACATTGTGATATTATGCTGCTCATGGCATCGATGCAAGTGCCAGATAGTAAAAATATGCAGGACAGAGGGAAAAAAAATTAAAAATTAGTCTTCCAGTCAAATAGACAATCCTAGTACTGCCTTAGGCAGTCAGCATGACTGCAGTGCAGGCACGTCACCCTGGGCTGACAGGGTACTGCAGGCTTCAGCTGGTACCATTTACTGTTTATCTTCAAGAACCAGATTTTACCAGTAGTTGTTTTAAGACTCGATAAGTACAGAAAATTTCTCTCTGTAAGTGGAACAAGCACAGTAACAAAGAATGAGGAAAAGCAAGTTTAAATTAAAATTTAAATTACAGTTTAAATTAAAAATTATTGCAATCACTTCAAGATTTTTAGGAAGAAACTAAGACAATTATCTTACCCAGTCCGAAATGCATGTTTCACAACACTAAAGAGACAAAAAGGTAATTTATTTATTTTTTTGCTGGCTTTACATTTTTCTCCGCAGAATAGTGGATTAAAAGAAAGAAGTAAAATAAATACCTTATCCTCTACCATACAAGATGGCAAAAGTGGCACTGGCTGCATACAGATGCTGCATTAACATGGTTGCACCGAAGTTCAGCTTAGCTTTTGGTGGAAATGGGGGGCAGACCCGGAAAAGTGAAGAATATTCTTCAAGAAACTGGGCATTTACGATGTTACGTGTAATTATCTCACCAGAATGTGTGCACATGCACTTTATATGAAGAAGATTCAAGCGCTCAGCAGCAGAGCTATTACTAGTAATTACATATTCAATGCAGTAGAGGAAAATGCCTAATACGTCTTTCGATATGATTTGATCTGCTGCATTCCTACAAAGGTTTCTTCACGGAAGTAAAGCAATGCCAAAAAGTTAGTTATTTTAAGCTGTGTGAGTGTAAAGTATACTTTCACATCCTTTCCCCATCCTTTGTGAGATATCACTATCTGCTTTACATTATCTGAAATTAGCTGCCACTTGGGAGCCATAAAGAGCTATCAATTACTTTTTCTCTCTTGTGTTAAATGAGCTGTGGTTCTTCGTATTAGTTGAAGAGTAAGTTTATATCAATGCACTGGCTTCAAGGTGGCTCCTATTTATACCTTATGAACAATAACCTGGCTATGACAGTTTGGATGCAAAAATCTTGCTAGTGTCATACAAGCTGATACCACAGCACACCAGCACTTCTTTTGACATCTACACATCATTTCTAGATGTTTTGGCTGAAATCTGAAGTTCAGCATGGCTTCACACTGATCTTGGACAGTTACAGTGGAGATGAAGGCTCTTCAGACTCAGATTGTGCATTTATCTGTATACCAGGCATACTGATTACACCATGTCCCAAAACAGCCTCCAAATATTTCATAAAGTTTTCCACAGGCATTTAAAACAGAGGCCCATTCTGTATCTCCCTTGGTAAGTCCAAAAGTCCACTCGGGGAACATTTGCACCAGAAGCACCATCACAGGCGTCTGTCAAGTTAACTTTTTAAAAGCAATAAACGAGACAATGGATCGATGAGCACCATTTTGAAAATGGAGGCCTCATTTAAATGAAAATATACTTTAAAATTTTGTTAATGGAAAAATGTTGATGATCTACACAAAAGTGCTTTTGCTGTAGATATCATAGAGTGGACTTAATTTTTAATTTTTCTTCCACATCTGGAAAAATTAAACGTCATAAATGAAGCTTCAACAAGCTGAGCAAATCTTTTCTGACCTCTAAAAAAAATTGGCAAGTTGCTTAAAAGTGTTAATTATCCTCAGTCATGCCATAAATAGAAAGGAACAGATGAAGATACTGTCGCTTTAGGCACTGACTGGAAAGCAGAGTGCAGGGCTGATGTTCTTTTCCCACAAGAAGGAAACTACAAAACGATAGCACCAAAATTATATTTCAGACTTTCCCTGTGGTTTAAGAGACTCTAGACTTCATCACATGGCAAAAATAGAACAAATATATTGATTCTACTGCCTAATCCCCTCTGGTACTAAACTTCTGGTTCCTGTACAAAGCAGGGCCAGGCAAGATCTAGGCACCTTCCACAGACCGAACACTTTCTTATCAAGTCCTATAGAGCAGAAAATGCAAATCCATTCTGCTGCCTGGGATATTTTAAGCAGCAGATAAGGAGAGGGAAGAGAATAAAAATAGCTATGTTATCATAGTCCTTGAAAGGCTAATGTGACATACAGCAGCCTTTAAAATGTTCTGTAGATAAATGAAGAAAATGAAATCTTTTACTCCTCCACAACTATATTTTAGGTGGTTTTTTGGTTTTGCTGAATATTTTAGGGTTAGTCTGGCAAGCAATGCATTTCACAGCAAAGCTAATTCCTTTACACTTGCAGAGTCCAAATTCGCATCAATCTTGGGGCTTTTCCAGGAATCCCATAGAAAAGGCAGACTTTTTCATGTGTCACATGGACAACGTCTGCACTAGATACCATGTGGTACCTTCCCCTTCCTTTCTTCCATGCTCCTCTCCCCTTCATCAAGGTTAAAGGTAGTGGTGATTGTCTTCACTCACAGGCTGATTAATAATGTTTCAGATCTGCTTCTTCCCCATATTAATGCAGATTGCATTTAGAGTTCTGATCTGATGTGACTGATTGAGAGCTATACTTTGCAAATAATTTGTCAGCCCCAGTACAGTATTTTAGACACTTGTCATCAAGAGAGAGTCTTTCTTACAAATGTGTAAAATCAGATATTAAACCTAGGTGTAGATGTTCCTTAAAAATACAAATATATCATTGGTGTGTGAAAATAACAGTATTTGTTGAGACTGCAAAATTAAGGTTTAGTTTGGAACTGGTCCAGGCAAAATAAATTTTTACAACTGAAGGATAATGTGACAGCAGAGGCAAATCTTAGAATTAGCAACCAAATACATTCTTTTCTGGAAATTAGAGAATTTTAGATCTAATACAAGTTCTTATTGCTCTCACCTTCTCAATACAATACCTACATTTGGAACTAAACATTATACAGAAAAGAGGGGGAAGGGGAAAAACAGCTAGTCTTTGTGATATAGTGTTCAAAAAGGCAAGATCATTATTATGTCATCTAAAATATGGAATTAAAAACACTTTCTTGGCAAAAAAACCCAGCAGAATTCTAGAACTATGCTTGAAATTTGCACTAAATTTACTAGTTTATCTTTAATTATGTACGCACTTCAAGAGGCCAGCAAATAATTACAGAGTGGCTTAATTAAAACCTCTTCATTGATTGAGTGCATGAAGCTCTATGTAACCCAATATCTATATTGGTAGAGCCAATACAGTTTGACCTACCATCTCTCTATAGGGTAGATGGAATACAACCAAAAAAGCACATTAGAACAACACAGCTCAATAAATATTGGATTTCAACTCCAATCCAGTTCCCTTCTTCCACCACATAGTCTAACAAAACTGAAATTTAATTCACTTAAAAACAAATAAAATGATGCATTATAAAGGAGAATATTTTACAAATATAAATCCACTCCACTGAAGACTGAACAATCTTCACAACTACTTGGATGTTGTTTTTTACTCTTATCACAATGGTTTGTAATTCCTGCAGGCAGGATTATAATAACAGAAAGCTGATCAATATAATACATTTATTGAGATCTGCTGGTCATTGAGGAATAAGAGTGTTTTGGAGTTCAGAATAATTTAGATTATTCACATCTTACATTATGTGGCCATAAAAGCATGTCTCCTTAGACTGCCAATGAATTCAGCATTTCAGTTTCAAGACATACTTAAAGTGCAGAAAGAACATCAGGCACTTGTTTCTTGAAATTACTGATAAAGCAGTAGGAATACACCTTTCACATTTCATGCTGCTGTTACATTGTTGGATTGACAAGACAAAACCAGTAAACCTCTACTTAGTACTTTTTATCTGAAAGTTTGAAAATAAACATGCTAGTTGGTTTGGTTTTTTTTTAATAGAGCATTTGACATATTTCTAATTGCTGTGTAAATAAATACACTGGTTTATTAACCCCTCATGATAACTCCAGGAAAGGGGAACACTGGTGGACAATCTGATTTAAACTAAACCCATGGATGGACACATACAGATTGTGGTAGGGACAGAATCAGAAGACATGTTCTACCTAAGTGTTAGCCCAGAGATATGCCTCCCACAGAACCAAACTGGGGTTCCTTGCCATTTGCCACACATATAAGAGAGTAAAGTTAAAACAACTCATTGATGCATCAAAAGTCATTTTTTTGGACAGTTATTTGTGAACCAGCCCCATTTAGGTTATACTTTCTGGAATTATTTAATAAAACAATAATTCAATCGGCTAATGTGCAAACTAGTATACATCCAAATGAAGAGAAATGACCTACTTTCATTTTTATTTCAGGCCCCAAGGAAGGATTAAAATGTTCTAGCAACAATATTCCATGAACAACTATCTTTCCCCTCTGCTAGTACAGTCCTGCTTTTTTTAGTTCAATTTAATGCTTTCAAAGGTCATGGCTTAGATCCCAGAAGTAAACTTTGTTGCCTCTAACTTTTTAATTCCTGAGGAAATATACTACCTTCCAAATCATCTCCCTTCTCTCTCCCCAGCGTACCTAACTATTTGTCCTAACTGCATGCTGGAGGACTGACTGGCCATTACTGTACTGCTGAGTCTCAGAATCCCTGTGCAGTCCAGAACAGAGCAATGCCTAATCATCAGCTCCTTGTACAGAAATAAAGAGTGTTACTTCTTTTATCCCCTGTCCTATCTCCTGCTATCTACTCATACCTACCATAGATTATGTCAGTTAAAATGTGTTCATAAAGGCTCAGCCATCAACTGATTAAGATTCATTTGAGAGTGGTTGCCTTAGCAGAGCCAGACACATTATGCTTTGAGGGCATCTTAAGTGAACCCAAATTGAGCCTCGGCATTATTCCACTGCCTTTGCTAAAGACACCACGTGGGTTACAGTTTAGCTGAATTGAAAAGCATGTTACTAACAAGTGTTGAAGAAAACTCGCTGTAATTAATACTGGCTCACACCTGCACATGGTGCGAAGGTTTGCATTATGAAGAAATACTGTATCTCCTGTTTGCTTTGGTAAAAACAGACACTTTACAAGAGTCATCAAATAAACATGGAAATTATGTTGCCACTTTTATTTTTGCTTAACTGTTATATAGATGACACTGTAAAAACAGAGGAATAACTAGTGTAAATTAAAACTCTTGAACTTCCAGAGAACTTGTTGTCAGCAAAAGTTTTTCAAGTGGGTTTAAATAGTATCTAATCTAGTTAATCCAGCCTCATATTTACATGATAATTTATGGTTTTGTCAAATTTTGTGAACAGAATTATTAAGATAATGCAGCACAAAACCTCTCATTATCATACTTTGGTGTAACAAAATTGTCCAGAAAAATCCTAGGTTCTTAGAAGACTCAGACCAGAAATAACACCCAGATACTCTCAGACATATTTTTCCAGCCAGACTTTCCTGCTGATAATTTCATACTTTATGATGGTGTACACATTGCAAAGCAGCTGCTTTTCCTAGAGCAAATCAGCTCCACTTGAAGATCTCCCTCCTCCAGCTTTTCTTTAATAACTTTTGGTCTTATTTTAATAAGGATAGAAAAATCCTTAATTGTAAAAATTCTACAGAGGAGAATGAAAAAAAAAGCATTTTTAAAGGATACATTAAACAAAAGAGATACATCGAACACTTTTGTGGAAAGAAAAAGTGTTTGATTACTTTTCTATATTCATTTTTCATTCTGTTTTACACCAGAGAGCTTTGATCATAACAAACTGAATCCAGTTGGCTCAGCAAAAAGAAACAAGGCATTAATAAATACCAAATTCAGAGGAAAATCTTCTGGCTTTAAAGACAATATTTTATTTGTTGGCAGTCAATGCTTTTGCATTAGTTATCCTTTCTTTTTTGGTAAACGTAGCTAATTTGTATACATGTTAAATCAATTAGATTGCTGACTATTATTCGGCAAAAAATTATCAAGGCACTCCCACTCCTGTGGTGGACTGGCTGGCACTAGCCACTGAGAAGAAAGGTCAAGCTTAAATTGATTTATCTCCTGGGAAAACAAACAAACAAACAAACAAAAACAAAAACATAAGGAAAGGGAGATGAAATGCTGGTAAACAAGTTTTCTTCAATACTCCCTGTACACCACCAGTACTGCTTGGACATTCAAGCCCAGATGCTGCTTTTATTCCCTTCAGCAAGCCCTGTTACAGCCCCAGAGGAAACTGCATAATATTTTATGTGTATTGATAAAAGAATGAAACTGATTAATAATGTCTAAAGGAATGTGTAGGTTTTTTCCTCTAACAACTCAGCCCTTTTCTGGACTGACCTGTGAGCATTGATTTTTTTCTTTGCAATCAATTTCATTTTAAATTGCTTCTAGCAGTTATTTTGTTGCTATAGGAGCGTCCGCAGTTTCTCTGGGCTACACTGATGTGTAGTTCATCTATTTATTCAGCTTCTCCTCTTAAGCCCATGACATTGAAATCACCTCAGTCCAAATGTTTTCATTTCTCTTACATTCTTTGCCTGGCCCCTTGCACACAAGCACTATAGAAACCTCCCATGCACAGTGGTCTTATTACATTCTGGACTTTTCCTGGTTTATTTACTGAGGTTTTCTTTACTTCTGTTTTTTCCTGTATTACATTAGGGGTATAATCAAAACTCTTCATACTACTGGCTTTCTTCAACAACACTTTTTACTCTGGTTGTTTTTAACCTATTCAGTCAAAAATTGCTTCAAATATCTTTTTTTCTGGTTCTCCTACCTGGAATGAATCTTCATTCTCTAAAACCTTATTTTGAACTCATATTCTCAAATTACATGCTCCTACCTCTTATCTGCCAGTGGTTCATATTCAGTTGTAGAGCAAGTTTCACTGTTCACCTCTGCAGTCTGGTGTTTTCCTTTCTTTTGTCCACCATGAACAGGAAGGATTCAAACAAATTTCTGCAATGAAATATCATCAAACGTTTACTTAAAATTCTACCGTGTGTCTTTAAAAAACAGCCAATTGATCTATATAGTTGCTGCTGTTGCATTCAGATCACTGCCTGTTATGTTAATCTTTCTTTCCTAGTCACCTTCTGCTATCACATGCCTTTAAGAAGAAGTTGGGGGCAGTCATGAGTTTTTCTGTACAGCACCCAGGATTCATGTCTGAACCTTTTGAAGTCACCAGACAACCAGTACATTGCAAGCACTGGTACTGTTGGTTGGTGACTGTGTACCAGCTGAGGACAGTCATATTCTCTTTCTCCCCAAAGAAACAGTTTCCTGATACACATTATCTGTTTTTAAAAATAATCTTCTTTTTCAGTCTAAACAAAATCTGCCTTTTTAATTCAAAACTTAATATTTTTGGTCAACATCTTTGCAGAAACAATTCAACCAGTTCCAATAATCCTGTATGCAATGAAAGCCATAAGTACATAATATAGAGATAATTATGAAACAAAAGATTGTGCTGCAGTAAGACCAGCTGAAGTACTTATCAAGTGCAAACAAAAGTATAAAATCCATTTAATGCCACTTAAAGCTTTTTCAGTCTTCATAACACTGCGACTAGTTCCTCATTATTTTTCCATTCATAAGATCTTTCTCTAAACTAAGAAAAAAAGTAAAACTTTGTCCTGGTTTGAGGTAAAACAGAACAAATTTTCATTTCAGTAGTGTTACCTTTCAGCAAAGCCTTTTCTAACTGAACTCTCTGAAATTAACAGCGTATTTTTAAGACAGTAGCCCACTTCCAGAGTGATAAGACCTGATGTTTATAATTTATGCCAAGGAATGGTATGCAGAGAGGCTCCTGCTTATACTTATTGCTATAACAACCAGCTCAGCTGACTTGTCATGTGCTACATTGGAAGGTCAGAAGCAGAAAAACATAGAGGGGTGACACCTGCTTGGAGGAGGAGACAGCACAGGGGACCCAAAACTGACCAATGGGGTATTCCATCCCATCAGCATCATCAAAAGCTGAGGGATCAAAGGGTTCTCTTCCTTCAATGGCTGGCATCCAAAGAGGACTCTGTTCATCTGTCTTTGATCCCGATCCATGTGTTCCTGAACACAGAGCCAGAATCCAGTTCTGTCTGTTACTGAGTCCAGTCTGGGACTTTCTCAGTGCCTGCTGGTGACATGATCATCACCATGGGACTTTGATATAGTTTTGCATATATTGTATATATTTCATTATTTTCTTTTTATTATTTTATTAATATTTTCATTAAATTAGTTTAGTTTCTTTTTAAACTCATAAGTGTCTTTCCTCTCTCATCCTTCTGTCCCTGAAGGGAGATACTCTCCCTTTTCTGAAGGGGACAGAAATAAAAAAGAGCATCTGTCATTCCTTTTCAGTGACCAACCCAGCCCAAACCACATCAAACTCTTTTTGGGAAAGAATATAACATGCAACTTTTGATACACTATTTAGCAGGACAGAATAAGTCTGTTATTACCTCTTTGTACAGAAGAAATTCATATTAGAACAAACAAGATGTGATTTTGACCAGAATTTCAAAACAGTTTCTCATTTTCCCTTTATAACTCAAGAAACACTTGATGGTGTTTGAACTCTTGTTCAAACCTGCAAATTTTGCACATAAATGTATATTTGAGTTCCAAGGAGGGAGCCAAATCAGTTAAATGCTTAGTAATAAATGCAGAGTTATTGACAACATTAGTGTTTGTATACATGTGGCTTGATGAAGCCCTTTACATGTGCATGTAATGGAGGCAGGGTAATAAGCAGCGATATTTACAGACAGAACACGTGGCGTATTGAACTGCCAGTATTTCATCCTTGAATTGTTTCTTGTACAAAGGAAAAGAAAGCATGATTCTTGCTTCCTCCCTTGAGGTTGTCAGCACACTATTAACCTAAGAATCCTTTCAAATCAAAAATCAAATGGTTAGTCTAGAACAAAACAAGGAAACATCTGTCAAAATAATAGCTGCGATATCCACTCCCTGAAATTAATTAGCAGACTTCTGGAAACCTATCGAATCCATTATCCTTTGCTGTTCTGCATTCTTTTAAATGATCGTAGTAAGTAAGATTAATCAAAATTTAAGGGTCTGAAGTGGATATATTAACTGGAGATAGGCCGCTTGCTCCCACAGAGCTAGGTGTAGAGCTCTGACATGCTACTGAGGTAAAACACTTCACGCAACTCTGAGAGCAGCCAAAACCAACAACAGATGCACAAGAATGAACAGTCCCAAGTTGCAGCAAGGAAATTTTTTGTTAAATCATTAAAAAGAATTTTTCACGTAGAGGATGAAACACTGGAATATATTGCAGTGGCTGTGCAATCTCCAGCCTGGAAGATATCCAAAATGCAATGGACAAGGAAGGCCTTGAGGAATCTGCTCTAATGTTGAAATAAACCCTGCTTTCAGAGGTGGGCTGGGGCTAGAGACCTTCCAAACTGCCTTCCAACCTGTTTCTGCTGTATGTCTGTTACTGAGTAAAGGAAACACCTCCTCTGTTTGATTTATGATACTCTTTTATGTGCTTTAGAATTAAATTTGTCTTTATAATCACTTCTTATTGTCTATTCATACAGCCAGTAATAGACTATAGAATAAAGACCCATCTTCCTTTTCTGCATCTTAGATGCTTCCCATTCGCACATGTTTATAAGGAAAGTTTTTAAAGTGCTGTGACAGATGTCTTGATTTCTACTATTTACACAAGTGAAAAGAAGCTGATTTTAGTGGACTAACAGAGGTAAGGTTATCACAAGAGAGGTGATTATATATTCACAGCCCTAGGGGCTACTCACACACTGAACAAGCACACAAGTATTACAAACCCTGCATTGGCACAAAGACTGTCTGAGCTGACTCCACTGAGACCACCCTTAGAAGTATAATTTAATTTCTCTGTCTACTTAGTCTATACATTCTTTGCTGACATTATTGAGAAGTATGGGAATTAATGTCTGCTGTAATGCAGTGCTTCCTTTCTTCCTTGCTTCCTTCCTTCTAATTTAGAATCATAGAATCATAGAACAGTTAGAATTGGAAGGGACCTTAAAAATCATCTAGCTCCGACACCCCCCGCCATGGGCAGGGACACCTCCCACTAGAGCAGGTTGCTCAAAGCCCCATCCAGCCTGGTCTTGAACACTTCCAGGGATGGGGCATCCACAGCTTCCCTGGGCAACCTGTTCCAGTGTCTCTCCACCCTCACAGTAAAGAATTTCTTTCTAGTATCTAATCTAAATCTCCCCTCTTTCTATTTAAAACCACTACCCCTCAACCTATTGCTACACTCCCTGCTACACTCCCTGAGAGAGTCCCTCCCCATCTCTCCTGTAGGCTCTCTTCAGGTACTGGTAATTTAGTTACCTTCAGTATCCTCCTAAGTGACGGAATAGCATCCTTCAGAGTAACAGGATGTTGTTTGAGCAGCCAGTTCTGTAGCTGCTGAGATCCCTGGCTAGAAGGCACTAATTTGCATTGTTCATCTAATTTCAACTTGAAGCCAGTCCTGCCAAATTTTCCTTTTACCAGTTCAAAATAAACTCTCTGTATGATTCTGAAGGTAGCTGCATGAAAACTCCTCACCCTCTGTGCTCTCAATAATCATTCTGAAAACATTACTGTGTGCACCAGTGCTGCAAGTGAATGACGCCACTTTCCCCTTGCGTGGCTTAGAGAGAAAACAGTTATTGCTAATTCATTTCTCTCCCTTTTCAAGTTTATTATGAAATCATTTTTTCTTTTGTTCTTCTGCAAAACAAAACACTTGACATTGCAAGGGTCTGGGTGACCACATAGCACAGTAATCATAGGAATGTCTCAATCATATAGATTGGCCAGTGATTTTCAAGCAATCCTTTCTTGCCTTTCATACACTGAATGCCCTGCTACCAGAAAATTATTAGAAGGTGGCAACTGCAGGTATTTATATGGCAGGGAAACAACAGCACAAAGAATTCTCATGAACAGGTTACTGGATGGGTATTAGAGATTAAAGCAGGAAGATGTGGAGGGCTGGCCCATCAGAAGGGTTTAGGCAAAGTAGAGCAGGGGTGAGAAGAAAGAACAAGAAAATCACTTCCTAGACCTACAGAGATGATATTATCAGTCCCCATATACCACATGAAAATAGTGAACACTACACAGCTTTGTCCCAGCTATCTCCCTTCAGGCACACAATCCATTTGTTAATTGTTACCTCTGCACTGAAGAAGCAGGAGCTGAAATGCCCTGTCCTTGCCCACAAAATGCTGTCCCATTATTCAGAATTCCATCACAAGACGCAAAACTGCCAAGATTTCCCCTTACCAAGCTCTCCTTAGGCTGTCACACTGGCAGGCTGCTGCCCATGGAAATCTGCCACAGGATGGAGGGCACTAGAAATCAGCTCCATGTGAGACAAGACGTTTAACCATTGCTAGAAATAGTAGTGAGATTCCAAAGCTCATATTGGCCCAAAGGGATGGCAGCATTGCAATGAGCAATGATTGCTGCTGGCCTCCCACAGACCAAGTATAACCTAACTGAGGGAGTCAGCAGGATGGCTTGTCAGCAACCTACAGCGAAAAAATGTATGTCATCATCCTAGCTAATAAGCAGAGTCAACAGAGTATGTTGAATTTAACAATGAAGAGGTTTGTTTTTCACTTTTAAAATGGTTAGCTTTCACATCCTGTGCTAGCAAGCATTCATTTTTCTTAACATCTAGGTTTAAAAAAAAAAAGAAAAAAGAAAAAAGGTTTCAGCCTTGACAAATTATTAGAACACATAAAGGATGAAAATGCCTCTCCTTGAACAGTCCCTTCCATTGACTGTCAGCCTAGTCATTTGAAACTCTTGCAGCTTACATTACCTTAGCAAGCTTAATTGTTTTGGCATAGTTAATTTTAATGTGAATAGGAAATAAGATCTGACAGCCATCAAAACCACCAGGATATCTGCATCACCAATAAAGGACTGAAAAAAACAGCTCTGTTCATTGTGGAAGGCTATGACATTCTAGAGGATCATACAATGTTGCCACAGTACATCCGCATTGCCTCTTCTCATAGCCATTCACTGAATTATCATCCTTCAGCTGCCATATCTCACTTCAGAGCCTTGGGAAGAATTTAATCACTGTCTCTGCCCACTGAGGGCTGAACATCAATGAAACGCAAAAGCAAATACTAAAGAATAAAAGGGCAAGTCAGCTAAAGATGACTCACAGACAGGAAAGGCAATGCTAATCCTTCCTTAGGAATTGTCAGTGTATCTCTCTTTCTGCCAGTGGCAATATTTTAGGCCTTTCTTCAAAAGGGTGCTCTGAGTATGAAAATCCTCATGCTATTACCAATTTCTTTGACATTAACTGAATGTCTATTTGAGCAGTTTCTTGCAAGTGTGAGAGCAGATGCTGGACTATAATCACAGGGGCAGGAGATGATCTGGCTCACTGCACACTGTTGATCCAACCCTGAATAGTCACCTTAACGGCTTCTGGAAACATCACTAGACAACTATTTTTAACCTAGTTAATCCACTACTCCATGTAGTTACCAATGCAGGTAATGAGAGTATAAGATGAGCGCCATGGTATTTCCTTAAAATAAATAGCCTATTTAAATGTAATTATAATTTGGCTTTATGAAAATATACAACCAGCTTCTGCACAACCTTGGGATAAAAGTGAAACCAGTTAGTTTGATTAGTGCCAAAATGCAGAGGTGAATGGTTAGGGCTGCCATGCCATCCTCAAAAGGTACCAGCTGCAGAAATCTGCAGGGATAGGTTGGTGTATGTCTTCTCTGTTCAAGGAAGCTGGCAGATAGAAATTTTTCTGTTCCTGCCTGTGAATTTCTTCACTTCATAGATAATAGAACTGCTTCCTTCAATTTAAGAAGCAGCATCTTATGTCCTGAATTTAGTGCTAGTGCCTGTTTAGGTAAGCAGTTATCCAGGACAGCCATGAGTCATTGCAGGCAGTCGAGGGTTAAGAGACTTAGCAGAGCTGAGTACAGAACAGTCTAGAGAAAATCAAGTAAATCCAGATGCTTAACTTCTAACATTTAAAATGAACATGCCAATATTGTGTTATTATAGCAATACTTAAACTCCTCATTATTTTCAGAGTTTTAAGTTCAGTTCCTTTCAGTCAGGTCATTCCAGTAACATTTATGTCAGGTTTTCTATTCTAATAACCTCCTATTTTAGAGGTTTTATAACTCACCTACCTATAAAAATACACTTCAGACTCAGGAAGTACAGTCTCCTTTTCTTGGTATTTCTTACGAATATAGCACAAATTTTATTTTAACCCAATTCCACGTTAGTTCACAGGCGAGTTACAAAAGCAGAAGTCTTTAAGATGGCATTGAAACACAGATTCTTGCCAGTTTGACCCTATAGGAGGGTCCATATAAACTTTTCCCCTCCATCACCTTTGGCTATACTCCAGACATCATCCAGAATGCAGAATTTGTATCCCCATTCTGTCCAACTTTAACATGCCATTTTCCTCTTGCTCTATTTTCACTTTTCATGGTGTAGTTTAGCCAGGCAATACTGTGTGCTGTTCTTGTTTTCCTCTGGCAGTCTGAAGGCAAGTTTAAAATACAAAAAAACCTAACCCACGTAAGCACAGCAGTAGTGAACTATGTTTTCAGTCATTGCTCTGCTTTTCGCATATTTTTCTTCTCCAGAAAAGCAGTCAAGAAAATTCTTTTCTCCAGTGTAAAAAGACAATTATTATCTTGTTTAACTGCATCTTAAAACATGTCAAAGAGCAGGTTTATAAGAAAACTTATAAACCTTTTTTTTCTAGCTAAAGAAAAACATTGTTAAAGTAGGATGAGCTCATTAAGAGAGAAGCTGCTAGCATGAAAGCCTCACTTCATGCTTCCCATTTCAAACTTCTCACCTGTTGTTCCTTACTCTGCATTTATAGGACAAAGTTTTAATTATTTGTTACAATGATTTTTTTTATCCTGAAATTAAATAGGCAGAAATTTCTGTACTTGAAGCACCAAATCTGTAAATGAATGAAGTTTACAGTAACATGATAATGACAACCTCTCTCTCTGACCTGCCCCCAAAATCAACATAAACTGTACTTTGGACTTTCTGTTAGTTAGTCTGCTATGATGCCAGGAACACATATTCTTCTTGAGATCTAGGGTATCCCTGGAATACAGCCTGTCTGCTGGCTCCTGTGCCACTTGCAAGCAGCTGACTCAGCAATCTGCCAGCTGCAGTCCCTTGGTTACAACAGACTAAGCAGTGCTGTCCCTGTTGCTTCATTGCCTGGGAAACTGGAAATACGTAGCGAGTATTTTAACTGACATTAGAAGCTGCCCTACTGTTGCACTGCTTTCATCTGGAAATACATTCAAACTAAACCAAGTCCAAACATTACAAATTTTCTAAAATCTGTCATTTTGTTATGTTGTAGACATCAAGCATTAAGAAAAAAATCCCTTTGCTTATCATCACATGGGAGATAGTCTGCCTGCATTGTTCCACTATCTGGACTAAACTATTAAAAAACGTTCTCCTGAAAAGGAGGATTGCAAACAATGAGACAAGCCTCATGCAGAAGCAGGATACTGAGTCCCATATATCGAATACATTTAGCCACATTTCAGAACCATCTATTTTCTCAGTTAATAACACATACTGCCCATTTCTTTTCTTTATTTTTAGGTCAGTTGAAACTATGCTAGTTTATATATATTATAATCTGAAGAGAAAGCAAACAAGTTACATCTCTGCCTCAGGAGACTGTTCAGAGTGATACCAGCACTTCTAGATAGGCTCTCCTCAATGCTGACATGGAGAAGAAGGAATTCCATTTCATCCAATGGGTTCATCTAACTAGTACACTTCAGAAGTTCAGGATGCACAAACTGTTACCCCAAAATTCTTTCTCTATTTAAAAACTCAAAATGATCTCACATCCATGGCCAAGCATGTTTAAAAATATCATTAACAACCTAATCAGTTTTGATGTGGTTCAAGCATGAGCTTCAACAAGAGAAACTGCAGGGTTCTGCACCTGGGCCAGAAGAATCCTCACCATCAGTACAGACTAGGGGATGAGGTATTAGAAAGCATCCCTGAGGAAAGGGACTTGAGGGTGCTGGT
>JAOQGH010000069.1:11627679-11740235 GCA_025769975.1 Gallinago jamesoni | reverse complement strand
CAGGTTGCCCAGGGAGGTGGTTGAGGCCCCTTCCCTGGAGACATTCAAGGTGAGGCTCGATGAGGCCCTGGGCAACCCAGTCTAGTTGGGGGTGGCCCTGTGACTGCAGGGGTGGTCGGACTAGATGGCCTTTGGAGGTTCCTTCCGGCCTGGGCGATTCTATGACTCTATGATTCTAAGCAACCCTCAACTGTTAGTTAACTGGTCGTATGGCTGCTCTATAGTTCAGCTGTTAGGAGCTTTTTAAAGAATGCTGTGAAGTCCAGGATATAGATTAAAGTTTTTATAAGCTTAGTTCTTTACACTTTTTTTTTCCCAAATGTTTCTTCGTGGGCCATGGTGATCAGGCAAGCCACACTTTGGCTTATTGTCTGAAACTGATACTTAGTTATTCAAAATAAAATTTCCATTTTCTTTTCTCATAAATTAGACTTCCCAAACACATCAATATTTCTTTTTATGCATATTATTCATGAATAGACAAACAATATTTTCTAGTGCCTCTATTAGATATGTCACATGCCAGCTAGGTTTCTGCTTACTGACTCCATAAAAAAACCAGCATTCTTGCAGAGACTTCAAACATATATTTACAAACTCCAGGCTCAGATTCAGATGGCAGTGTACGACACAGTACATTCATATGAATGAAATGGCTCACTGATATAATCCTACAGAACCAAACCCTCTCCATTTCTGGAGCTGGAGACTTCTCTCAACTTCCCAGGCAGCCACTGAGATCTCCAGGTGCCCAGATTTTCTAGAAATCCACCCCACTGCAACGTAACTCCAAACCACAGCACAGCCCAGTTCTGCAAGACGTCAGACACACATTCCAGTTACTTGACCTCAGTTAGAAGAATATGCATAAAATCATCCTAGCCATTGCCATTTCTACCTCTTGGAAGCAAGTTGTTTTTCTTCTCTGTCCTATCAGAGCATAAAAATAACACTGAACTCTCTCACATGCTACTAAAAAGACTGAAAGAGAATGATTAAATTTATGAAAAGTAATTCTCTCTGTAGCAAATGTATGTCTTGATTTTTGCAACATGACAGGCTTGAAAGCTTGCAGAATTAAGAAAGAAAATGCTAACATAAACAGGGAGGAAATTAAAAGATGAGTGTGTGTGGAGGGAAATACAACTTATTGTTTTATTTTCACCACTGTTGCTTAAACAAAATTGAAACACAAAGAAGCTGTGCAATCTGTATATTTCTAAAATGTGCAATAGGATTCAAAATGAATAGTGTCAGATTACTATCATGGGGAATGAACTCATGTGCTGCTGTGCCTAACAGATATGGTAGATGGCTGACATCAAAAGAAGAAACACAATAAAAACATAGCACTTATGTGTTGGATGAAAAATGATTAATTTACAATTCTGCAGCTTTGAACTCCCTGACTCTCTTTGAACTGTCAGTTTTCAAAATGCTTTCCAGAGTGCTGCTTTTATTTAGGCTATCCTCTCTGCACTGAACACGGAGTGCAGAAGTGCTTTGACTTTTCTCTGAGACATGCCTCTGCTGGGAGGTGTGGGGACAGAAGAGATGTCAAATTGTTCTAAAGGGTCTGTACCAGCTCGGGGAATGCCAAAAGGCCACTTCAGACAGTTCTGCAGTCTTTTCATCCTGAGAAGAAAAGCCAATTCAAGAACCTTAAATTCAAAATTTTCTTTCTACCCTTCTCTGTATGTGAATAATTGCTTTTTCTTACCACTACTCACTAGTCTGTAGTTGCCTGCACAGTCGGTCCAAACTAAGTGTATATTTTTTAACCATCTTCTTTTCTCAGATTCAGCCGCTTTGTAACACATACATTCTTTGGAGTGGGGACTATATTTACAGCATAATTTGTACAATGTTTAGCATGCTGGAGTACTGATCTGGTCAGTACATTATTTTTTTTCACACACATCATACCTAATGCTTGAGATATCAAATTTAGCTCCCTTTGAATCCCAAAGTATTTTTTTCCCCCACTTAAATAGCTAAAATTACTTGTTCAAATTGGAATTTCTAAAACATTTCACTTAAAACCTGAGTATCATTTCTACAAAAACCAATGGACTTCTCTGTATTTAGCATTTCTCAGGTAGCTTACAAACTATTCATTTATGGCTGCCTTTACCACTTATAAGTAAATCCACAACCATCTAAGTTTGGACTAATACCAGATATATACACAATTAATTTCACTAGCAATAACTCCCCTGAGTACTTGTGCTGAATTGCACAGTTAATATGCACAATCAAGAACGTTCATGTTCTTTAAACTTTATATATGCTGTATATTGAAAATAATTAGCTGTTATTTTTTTGGAAAATGTTGGTGCTTTCATTTTTTTCAATCTACAACTTGTCTGGAAATTTCACAGAAATGGCATAAGGTTCTCAGAATTCACACTTCCTACAAGAAAGGTACAGTGTGATTTCTTTGAGTGACTGCTATGAAATAAATGTTTAAAGTTTAACATAAGTCACCAGCTTCAAAATGTACATACCGTTACCCTGGGAAAGTCTTACTAAGACCATGATATGTTTTGCATATGCAGTGAATTTGCTTTTCCTCACTGATGATACACATTGAAAAGATTATTTACAGAGTCACATACCAATACCTCACATGTATCTACCAGACAGTATCACAGACAAATGGGGATCTGCTTTCAGTATGACACTCTTGAAGAAAGAGATTATAAAAGGAGTTATTTCGGACCATGACATTCATTTACACTTCAGTTTCCCTTTATGAAATCCCTCATTTGGGGTTTATAACCATGTTTATCTCCAAATTCCTGTAGCAAAATCTAGGAAGTTTCTCCCTGCTGCTTTGCTGGGGGAAGTAAAAGAAATAGAGCTAGTCTCATACTGTAATAATCACTTCAAAAAGGGAAAAACCTACCTAGTGCCAGTGCTGTAGCTTTCTGTTGAATTGTACCTACGGCTACACAGTTCTGCTGTATTTAATAAAATCATAATGAGAAACAGTGCCAACCAGCTTTGCTCATTTGGCATTTCCTGCCATCATTTTGCTGTCTCCTCCCCAGAGAACAGGAGATTAAACGATGAACAAAGGCTCTTGATGAATGTAACACATTTGAATCTAATATCTTGAAACAGAAATATTAATTACTAGTACTTCTACCATTAAAGCTAAAACAAAGTGTGCACTGTTACAGTCACTATAGCCAGATAATAAGAAACTCAGGATTGCTGGTTGACCACAAGAGTTCAAAAATAATGAATTTTTAAATGCAAAATGATGGAATTTATGAAGTTATAATCCGTTTAACATTTTTATTCATCTACGTGTACCAACAGAATTCCTGTCTTTGTTTCAATCTTTCTTTGAAAACAACTTCCTTTGCATCTATTACCTGACTTTTAAAGACGTACTACATGTTGTAAAAGTGGCAAAAATCACACGGAATTGGTATAGCTGCCTCTTTTTACATCCAAATGGAGTCTAACTAATTTTGGTATAAATCCAAAAACATTCCTAAACCAGGGTGCAGGACATAGAAATCCAGCTATTTTTTGATGACACACAAAACCAAACTGCTAAATGCACTTGAACAGCAAAAATGGAGGCAAGATTCCCCTCCGGATCCAGTCATGCCTAATGAGTAACAAAATTGCCTGCACAGTGAATCCTTTACCTGTTCACCGGAGTTTGAATCTCCTGCTACCTGTAAACAATTAACGTTCTCATCTTTTTCCTGTCTTTGATTTCTGAAAAGGGATCCAAGCAAATGGCCACCTCCAAGCAGGTATGGGCAATAGCTGGAGTGAAGGGCTGGAAAGGAAGCAAAAAAAGAATTTAGCTCCATATAAGGACAGCAACAACTGTGCTACTTGTCCAGTATACTAGAAGGGTCATAAGGAGTGCTTACCTATCCTGTGGCTTAATTCCACCTAATGATTATAAGCAGACCTTATCATTATTGCAGGCGTGACTTGGTTTGTTTTGAAAACAGATTCACAAAACCAAGAGAAGTATCACATATCTGACAAGTGATGTGGGAGCTTCTCCTACATTTCCCAGACCATGGTACTGGTGGATCCCAAAGGGAGCTTAACTACACCTGGTCCTATGATAGCTTCTCTTCTTGAACCTCTTCATTCCTGGATACATCACCACTTCAAAAACTGGTGAAATGCAGAGGTAGCTGGAAATAGCCGAGTTATTTCAAGTTCCTGTAACAGCACAGAGCTAAAGCTTCCCACAGAGAAGCTTGGCCACCTCTAACAGTAGGCACAAAGTAGAGGCAAGCTCGCTGCTATGGGAGATGGCAGTTGGGACTCTTGTGTTAAGATGTATTATGTAAAAAAAACCAGTCATCATCTATATTTGCATGGGTCATGTCATGCACTGCCTTTTATGCAGTGAGAAGAAATTATTAGTTCCATTTTTCAGACTAAGGCACAGAAATGAAAGCCTCATGGGACTTAGCAGCAGTTAGGCGCCTAACATCTCTTTGGGGTAATGACCATGTGCAAGGTCACACTGAGGCAGAACAGGGAAATAAGAGTCCTGACCCGTTTCTGCAGTTAATGGCACACTCTGTGTTTCTACAAGTTCATGTTCCAGTGAAGTACTCTTTTATAAAAGACTCATTGATAGTAGAGATTATTACAACCATTTGAAATGGTACTTCAGGACACATCTTTTGTCATGCAACATAGATAGATCTTCTGTTTATATCCATAATTTATTCCCCCTTTGACCTTTCCAAATTACAAATGGGACCACTTATAAAATGGGACTTTCAGATATGAAAACCTGTAACTCAGTAAATCCAAGTGAGGACTGTGACCTTACTGCAATAAGGAAACTGCCCATTCTGTCTATATCTGTAGCTAAACACAATCTGTTTTAATACTTGCTTACACCACACCCAGAACTTTTACACTAACTTCAGTGACGTTATATAATTGTATTATACCATGACCAGTTCTCTGCCTACTTCACAGGCTTCTGTATGCAGTTAATTTTATTCTACCACATAATGAAACAATTTCTTCTAAAAATCCTCCGAGTTTTGCCTCTGGTCACACTTAAAGGAAAAGCATCTTAGCAGACTTATAGTAGATTAATTGTATTAATCGTTCAGATGGGCAAATGAAAATATTTAATACATTTATATTAAATTCTGTGTTTCTGCTTCAAGAACTAAAGTGAATCATTCAGCAGCTGAACTGTTTTAACAGAAGGTACAAAAATATATTAAATGTCTAATCTCAGCCACAGTAACATTTACAGGCTTCTAATCCACTATTTGTTGTTTTTTTGCATCCCTCTGTGTGTATGTTTAAAAGCCAGTATTCACTCCTCTTCAGTATATTAACATATGGCAATTCCATTTCTGTAAGTGCTAGTGCATAAATAATTAATCTGCCATTAAAACATAAGCTCTCCCAGAAGAACTGAATATTTTATTGAGACTTTATACACAAAAAGAAATGCAGCAACAGAGAAAGACATCTCATTCTAACTTACAAAGCTAGAAAAATATCCATAGCCATCAGACACATTTGGTCAAGTATTGTTTGGCTACAGGTGTCTGCAAGAAGGTTTTTTTCAGTATATTAGAGAGACAGCACTTTATGTAATCTGATAAAAGTTATGAAATTCTCCTAGGAACAAGGTTAACAAATATAAATGTGAATTTTCCTAAAACAGACACAAAACCTGTCCCTGAACAACACCTGAAGATAATGAAAAAAGAAACAGGTAATTCTTCCTATATTTACAATTTTGCAGCTTGAAAAAAAGTTTTGTTTATCTTCATTTACACAATATCCAAACAAGATGAAGAGATATTTACCATAATTGCAAACTGATTTGTCCTGTAAAGTGTTGTGCTATAGAGAGGAGTGATGGAACAGGACAGAAAACACCACCTGTGTCCGTTCAGTACAGATCAGACAGTTTGCAAACTCTAAGTACAGGGAACAGAGGAAAATTTTACAGCTATATAGGTAATATTGCCTCACTAGCTTGCATAAGAGCGACAAGTTCAAAAAATAACACTGTGTAAAAAATTCTACTATTTTGCCAGACAGGTTTTCTTGTTGCGTATTGCAGGCTCTGCTCAGTCCAAAAATGTGTCTCTCGTCATATTCAGCTTCCTCACAGCTATTTCTTACTGCAGGGAGTAGATCCCATTTAGAAGCCTTGGTAATACCACTACTAGTTTAACTTTCAGAAAAACTCCTAAAGATGCCCCATTTCCAGACCCATGTTCTCTGGTCCACCTTGAAAATGCCCCTAGAAGGATATGCTTTGGGAAGCTTATACTTTTGTGTGTGTTTTACTGAGAAATTCAGACTGCTAAAAAAAAAATGTCTGTGCAGTTTGTCCTGATGTCAGAAACTACAGGAGGAACACAAGAAATGAATGCAGTTTCAGCTGGCAAACTTCTCTTCCTCTGAAGATCTCATTCAACATAAATTGCACTGAAACAGCTTCTATGGTTTCAACCACAACTTTCTGAAGCAAATGATGGCACAACCCTTCAAATGCTAAGTATTATTTTGAATATAAATATTTTCCAAAAATAGGTAGTGAACTGCTGATACAATTTCTGCCAACGCATCAGTTCTAATATTCACTCAAAAGAATGGAATCATCTTGTGCAAAGACTGGGAAGTTCCCAATCTAGCCTAGCAAGCATTTCTTGACTTTGCCATTCAAAGAAGGATAAGCTATTTTTATTCATTCTACATAATAGCAATTTCAATTGTACTTAAATATTTTGGTCTTCTAGGCCAATTAATTTCTCAGATTGGCAGTTACTCATCTGCAGCTGCAGGTGTACACATAATGTGGCTGAGGGCTAGACACTTTTTTCTCCATATCTATCACATCCTGAACAACAGGGCAAGATCTCTGCAGGATTAGACCTTCCAGCTTTCCCAAGGAAATCTTGCTCTGGCAGTCAGTCAATATGGCAGGGAACGTAAAGATCCTTCCTCAGAGACAGCAGATACCAGATTTGTCAGCAAACTGTGAAGCTACTTCAAATAACTTAATGCTACAGCAGTGTTTCTCCACCTTTACTATTTTATATTGTGCTGTTACCTCTCCGTAGTCCCTCTTTCCACTGATTCTTTACCCTTGATTCACTCACTGCATATGTATAGTAACCTCTGCACTGCTATAGTTCATGCGATTCCTTTCTCTCACATATTAAACCTGTTCATAAGGAGCACATCAAGACCAGAAAATGGAGGTATCATATAAGGTATTTTTCAGAAGAGATGGGGGTTTTGTGGGGGATCCTCAACCGAAGAGCCTAACAAATGCTTCCATTTACAATATTAGGGCAGATGATCCAATTTTAAAACTGTGCCCTAAGCTGATTCAGCAACAACCAAAAAGGCTGAGCCAAGATGGACTTGAGGTACCAGGTTCTTGATCCCTGATTCTGCTGTTAAATGTACCTAGTAATTTGGTGTCCTAATTACAGGTCTTTCTGGTTTTTTACAGCTATTCTTTGCCTACTAAAAGGGAAAGGAGAGGCAAACACTGGGAGGAGTGGGAAATGTAGTATCTACAAAGAATGAAAACTGCTTAGGTTTATCGTCATGATTAAGTCACTTTAGAACTTACTGGGAAATTAAAGAGGGTAACCCTCTCCCTCCACCCCCTCAATTAAGCACAGGAATACATTTAGTCTGCCCTGAAAAGAGTGGAATGGAGCAGGACCAAGACTTCTCCTACAAAAGAGCTCAATTGAACCAAAAAGGGTTCAATTATATCTTTTGATAAATGTTCTATAAAGAAATATAAATAAGTTATAATTATCACTGGAACTGTGTAGCATCTACTTTATGGCTTCGCAAGCTATAATAGTATATAATCATACTATCTATGATCCTCACTTTGTTTCCCTCCTGCCTTCCACTATGAAACAGAAGTGACAGCACTTAGGGGAGCATACAATGTGTGATGAAATTACATATTATCTCAAGTACAACACTCTCACACTTGTGCCCCTACCCAGCATCCCCCCAGGTCCCCATCTGCCCTGGGCACAGCTCCACTGCCAGGTGCAGGCAATGGCACACTAGCTCTTCTCACGCTCCAGGGCTCCCGGCCAGTTCTGACCGTGCTGCCCTGTGCTGTTGCTGTGCATAAAAGGCTCCCCCACCAGAAGGCCATCACGATTCACAATCTCAGAACCTAGATAAATCTAATATGTGACACCATGACTTCTGCCATCTTTATTTCTCAAATCCTGGAAGGCTTAAACGGGTGAATTGCTCAAAAGTTTTGGTCTTTCTTTTCATCTTCTAGGATGGTGCACTGCAGAGCATGGGGAGGTAAGTGTTTAAAGCTGACTCTTTCATGCTGCTAAGGAATCTCTTTGCTGTACCTTTACATAAACATTGCTCCAAGCTTTCAATTGCAGTTTGGATTTGTAGGGTGCTGCACATGCCACCTGAAGAAGCATCACGTCAAAGTACCTTTACCTGAAGAAAATTGTGCTGAATGGGAGCAAGCAGTGACCTGGAAAGATGCAAAACGGAGTGAGTAAAAAACCCACTGCTCTTTTCTCCCATTTGCATGGACACCATCACTTCAGCCTCATAAAGTCATATCAAAGATTTTGGCTAAGTAAAACCAAAAAGAAAAAAAAAAAAGAAAAAGCAGATTTATACCAGATAACTTTAAATGTAGTCTTCACTGGAAGATGCTCACATGACTTGCCTTTCAGTACAGTAAATTACCTAACATAAGAGTGTGGGCCACAGTTTCTGTCACTGGCGGCTGCTATGTAGACAGAGACAGGTGGTGATGTTTATTTGTACTAGGCTATGTATCATGTAATCAGGTTTGGTTTTTCTTAAATAAAAGGATAGATTTGGAGAAAAGGAGGAGAAAAAAATTAAAATCAACAGTCATCTAATATAATAGGAAAGGGGATTTTAAAAAAATCTCATCTGTAGGTTTGTATCCATCAATTTGGCTGCAAAAGAAACAGGATTCTGTCTAATTCTAGGGTTTACTGATTATGGTAGAACTGCACGCTGATGCACACAGAAAAGGGAGCTTGAACACAGAGTCCAAGTGTTGTCCGCTGCTCTGCCAATTTTTAGTGCGAACACAGGATGTGCCTAGCTCAACACAGTCCACTGCACTGCTAGCTTAGAAGAAGAAGTGAGTATAAGTGTTCAGTTTTACCACAGTCTGAGTATGAGTGTGAACTGTTAATGTTTGGTGGCAGCAATCTAACACTGGGTGGCTGCTGGACACAAATGCAGGAACTGCACTAAGCCCTGCTGTAGACAGATAATGTCAAGCAGGAGGTGCTACTTCCACTATAAATCCACCTGTATTCACACATTTTTAAAAACAGACTAGCAAATTTAATCTTGACAGCTACCAGAACACGTGAAGAGCTTTTGCAATCTTGCCGTTAATCTTCCCAAAGTGTGACAATCACTGTTTTACTTAAAATCAGTGTAGGCAAGGATTCCACTTTTCTCACCTTTCTGACACATGCAAAATTGTTTGCAAAGAAAATAGTCAACTTATTCAGGGAACATAAGCAGTCTGCACCGGAACAACAGTGTTTCTGCCAGGAACATACAGGTCTGCAGAGACAGGAACTAATGCAAAAAAAAAAAGGAACAGCCTAAGGAACAAATGAACTGTCTTTCTAGAAGTTACCAGACCATGTCAACAGATCCCTACATAGATATAGGTAAGACTTTTGATCACAATCCAAGGAAATGTGACCAAAACAGACCAGCAATGAAACCAATGTCATCACCTAGTAGCCTAGTGCTACAGAGCTGCTCCCTCACCTACAGGCATTCACACTACACTTGGGTCCAATACCTTTAAGGACGGAGGTCCTTGTCAGAGTAGCCTACTCGCTCCCAACCAACAAAAAAGACAAAACACTGTCTATTGATTTGTTGCAATTTTTTTTTTCTTCAGACAGGTTATCCTCCAACTATGGTCCAGGCTGGCCCAAATCTGCCTGAAGTCAACTGTTAACCTTATTTTACAGAATGAGCAGCCTGTAAATAGTGCTTCCAGACCCAGTTAAGAGGAGAGCTTATGTATGAGTCTGATTTGCTGTTCTGTTATTTCCTTATCTCTGTTTTCAACAGTTTGTCCAATAACTCCTAATATAGGCTTGTTCTCTAAGAAGGAAAATCTTATCATTGACAGAGACTTAAGCGGTTTCAGACACTGCTTGAAAAGGTTTTCTGAATTCCCTATGCAAGAGTATACTTAGTAAAATATTACCTTGAACAGAAATTCACTGAGCCTTGAAATTCCTTGTAGCAGTTAGATACCAATGCCTGATACTGAAATTGAGAACAACTTGGTTCACATTTGATTGAAGACTAGGGTCTTTGGCAAAATTTAGTTTAGCAGCTCAATTTAGAATTGTGGTCTCTTGCTACCTCTCAGCCTTTCTGATATATAGTCATTTCTTTAAGCCCAAGCCCTTGGAGAGACAAGAATCCCAGTTTTCATTATTTTTAATGTACTCTTCCATTCTTCGTGGTTACAAAGGAAATTTTGAAAATGTATTCAAGCAAACTCTTTAAATGGAAGGAAATAACCCTTTTTTTTCCCCCTGACATTTTTAACCCCTCTCTAGGGGCATTTGGCAAGAACACACTGACTCATGGGTTTCTAAGGTTAGCAGCACAAACTAAAATACACTCCTGTGGAATACATAAAGAAAGCTGGAGATGGATTGTCTAGTTCCTGCAACTTTGGAATTTATTTGGAACAATACTGGTCAAGAAAACCATTAGCTTTCTGAAAAAAAAAAAACATAAAGGAAAAAGTCAGAGTAAAGGGCCTAGATACCCATAACAAATGAAAGGAAAAGTCAGAGGTTCTGAACAAACTACTTTAACTGTTACATGCTGCAGGATAGGGACGAAAACAGTTATGTACAGGCTTTTTTGTTATCTTCAAATCTAAGAATGGTTTACAGAATCTTGACTCATCTACTTTGTGATTCCAGCTTCTTCCAACCTGCAGAGCCTGCAGTATAGGAAGGCTGTGTCTTAGTACTAATCATACAAGAGGTACCAGAGTTTATAAGACTGGTTGCATTATTACAAGACCTAAAATGCTTATTAATCCAGAGTGTGAGCCTAAGTTTCCAAGATGTTTCCAAAAAGATGGGAAGAACAGACAGCCAATGAGAACAGCATCACTGGGAGCATTTTGGCCCTCATTTCCTCAGTAAGAGAGTGAGTAGATAAAGCTGTTGGAGTAGGTGCTTAATCAGAAAGAGAAGAAAAAAATTGCTGCAAGGTGTTTATAGCTTTTCCTAAACTAAGCCATCATTTTTTTAGCTCCTAGTGGGATAATACAAATCTTTACCTGAGTCTGAGAAATTAAGATGGGGCATGCACTGAAGCTGAATTCCTCATCTTAAAGGTCAATCAAAAAGCTTGCTTGGGCCTGCTGCTCTTACAGGAATACCTTAGCTAGGCTATGAACATTTATAATAAAAGATTTTGCACATATTTTCTTCATCAACAATTTGCTATCATTACCACATCCCTTATGTTGTTCATCCCCTAGACCTCACCATTTCAGTAGCATGCACAGTTCTAAAGCATATAAGACTCATCATTACAGTTCAAATAATAAAGGATAAATAATAGTCTACATATTTATGGGAAAATGTGAATCAGGAGATTTGGGTTCTGTTGCTAGATCTAGCACAGGTTTCCTATGTGTCCCAGGACAATTTGCTTATACAAAATTATTCAAGCATTGCTGGGGAAGTTGCAAACCTACGGTAGGCTTGGCTTCTAAACCAAACCCCTTAGTACCATATACTTTTTTCAGAAGCACTGAATATCTACAACTTCTATATGTTTCTGCCATTGCATTCAGCATCTCTAGGATACAGTCCTACACAGAAAGTTGGGCCTACAATCAGTGGAACTTACAAAACTGTAAGCTCATGCCTATCTGGGTTTTATCATCTGTAGCAACTTTGTCTCACCCAACACAGAGAGAATAATATTAAGCTATTTAATGCTGGTGATTATAAGCACTGATAAGCTTTAATAGTTCTATAGAAATACAGTGTTGATATACCAATATACACATCATCTATCCATAATGTGGTTAAGCAATTTAAAAGTAAGTGAATGCCAAATGCACTCTGCACATAATGCTAGGCAATATATTTAACCATACTTTTATAAATTTTTTTTTAAAGCAAATAGGTACAGGAAACTGCAACTACCAGGAAAGTAATGCATAAAGAAGTGGAGGTTTTGTATGCTCATATAGTTTACAGGAACATCAAATAAAACTAAACTTGCTAAGGTAAATAAATATGGAGCTGAGTGGCGAACACTGTAACAAATGAACTTCTTATTCTGATATTTCCATTCAGCATGCAAAAGAAACAAGATGTCCAGAAGACTGACTTGCATGATAATATTACTAAGGTCTCCAGTATCATATTGGAAGACTTTGATTTCATCAATTTATCGTGGAAAATGTGTTGAAAGACACAGAGAAAAGCTGGTGATTTAAGAATTATTACTATAACGTTACTGCTGACCATGTGCTTGTGTGACATGCAATGTAATTGTCCTGGATTTTAAGCAATAAAATGGAACATGGCTGAATGTGACATGAGATGCAGAAAAGCTTGCAATGCATATGTATTGATACATACTGAGCAGTAGTCCCTGCTCAAGGGCAATGAGTGCAATTTTTCTGCAAGGTTAAGGAGTCGTTGTCAGGGTTAGCAACTTAAAGCAGGAGAAGGTTGTAAAGTGAACATTGAAGCTCTGAGAAAATATGACAAGGTCAGAGAAATTAATTTTCCTGTTGGGGCAACTGAACAATTCTTCCTCTGCAAGCCAGGTGATCTGGCAGGCTGGCCCTTGTTCTCCCTTACTTGCCACTCTCTTCCCTCTTTTCCTCTAGCTGGTGCCTGGCTTCACAGGACAGAGAGGAGCAGACAGGTTCTACTTTAACCTTTGAGATAGTTAAAATGCATGACTGTATTGCACATGCTCTAATTTTGACAAGGTGTGAGTTTTAGCTATGGATATGCCTTTGATGGAAGACTGAGCTGAATTAAATTAATTCCCTTTAAATTTGCACATCTGATTTTCCTGATCACCCTCTCCTAGACAAGCTGATTCTAACCTCAAGAGGCAGTGCTTGAAAGCACTGGACAAGGTCTGACCATATGTAACAGGACTAGAGCTGGTACCACTGCACTCCTAAAGCCCCATAAGCACAACAGATGAGATGATAGAGTTAATTACAGAAGACAAGGAATTATGAGGAGTCTGAGCATAAAGGAAAGCAATAGAAAATGGATACTCCGTTGGCCTATGTGTCTGAGAGATCTCACTGCCTTGTCTGGTGTCTTCCTACCACAGAATAAACACCTTCCTATTCTTGGCACATCTACAGTATGGATGTCTACAGGTAACACTCTGGAAATCAGATTTCCATTTACAAGGCTTTTTTTATAGTAACTCAGCAGTAAGAAACAGATCTCTAGAATGATCTGTTTACAGAAAGCCCAGCTTTCTGTAAAAAGGAATATATCAGTTGTGTCTAGGAGGCTTTCCAAGTGTCTTGAAATTAGCTGGAAACCTAGTGTAAGTGCTGTGTTGGGTCTGTGATAATCTTTCATGTCACTTCCAATTTGATTCTTTTTAGGACTGGCTGTCGGACTCTGCTCTGTCATAAGCTAAAGGTAAAACCACTGAATTCCCTTCTGTCTCTAGGTAATACCCTGATTTCTGTTTCAAAAAGTTCTTGGCTTTGTTTGTTTTGAATAACACTATATAGCATTTGTATGGCTGAAGAGCTGTATAATATGTATTTCCCCAACTGTTTCTTTCACACTTTCCAACTCTCTGAACTGTAACTGCCTGTTAGTCTAGAGATCACACTCATATTCTCTAGTGTTTTGACCCACTATCTGCATTTCATTCCTATCAGACATCTGAGCACAGTGTAGATCTCTCAGCTACAGCTGTTAATCTGTATTTAGTAAATAATGTCCCATTAAATAATCAGAAAATGCATGGCTGGGTGACATAGCAGAGGAAACACAGAAAGAGCATTTCAGGCCTGTCTGCATCATAAGAGGCTGGAATACCAAGTTCATCAAAGCTGTTTATTTATTTTTTTCCTTTATACTATTCAAGAGTCATAGCCAGGTTAAATGTATCTTTGAAACATATACATGAACACCAATGGGCTGAAGGTGCTCTGCACTGCTATATAGGCTTGAGTAACAGCTAATAATGTGAATAAAACACTGAAAAGAAATTTAGGCTATTAATAAAATCTAAGATGTATATGTACACATGCAGCTTATCTGGCTACACATTGACACTCCAGCGAAGAGAAGTAACCTGTTACTACTTGAATGGAAATATGAGATACAAATTAACTCATTGGTCACAGCCCTACCCAGACATGTAATAAGAAAAAAACTCCAAGGGAAACCATGCACTATATAAAACAAAACTGTTCACAGATGTAAATTGCACTTAGTTACCCCTTTTATGTTTGAATACCTACAAATTTTGTTGCTTTTTCTGTTAAAAAAAATGTGCCTGAAGACTGTTTGCAGAATCACTTCATATCTGATGATCTATATCCCACCTGAAGCTTCATTCAGAATCTTTCCATAGGAATGATGCCCCAATAACCAGTAAAATAGACAGAGGGTATCATGCTTGGGATAATCTGCACAAGTTGCTGGGGTGGTACTGTCACTGTCTCCCAGCACTCTGCACTCTCCTTTAGCTTTTTAAGCATTGTTCTTGTCCTCCAGATTGCCTGTTCTGTTTTTCCTGCTAATCTCCTCACCATAGAGTTCTTGACTTTTCACAAGCCTAAAGGAATTAAGGGAATTGCCCTGTATTGATGAATAACGGCTCCCTTCACTGTATGTTCTGTTATTCAATTTGCAATATCCTACAAGCCCTAGTACAGCATGTAGTCTTTGCTACCACTTGGCCAGTGCCATAGGCAGCTGCTAGCATGGCAACAAATACAGTGTCTAACTCTGGAGATGTCTAGGCTACCCAGACTATCCATTATTAGTGTACTTGCAATAACGAATAATAGCAGAGAAACTTCACAGGGAAGTCTAGTAGAGATGAAATTCTTCAAGAGACACAGAGCTCTCTAAAATGGAGAGTGTGTATTCAGACAGGTTGGAAAAGCATCTAGGGAACAGACAGGAATAAGAGAAATGTCTTCATCATACTTAAAGGATAACAAACTTTTCAGTGTAGTAAAGTGATCTGATTTCTTACAGCAATTAATATCTCCTTCAAAGAATATGCACTTCCAATTTTGGAATTCTGAAATACAGTGAAATAAAAAAGTTAAAATATTTCCTACAGAAGTTGCCTTCCAGGGAATAAGTGCTGACTGGTGACCTCGCCATAAGGAATACCATATAGGTTTTATTTTACAGAACAATGCAATACTATTTTGAAGTCTTAACACATTCACCCTAGTGAATCTGCAAGGCACTTTGTATGGCAAGAAAGATATCTTGCCATTAATGACTAATGACTGGTGGGTAATCCTGCAGCGCAGTCCCTTTATCTGATAGGACTGCACACATGGATGACTTGCAGCAAGATTACTCTGCGTGGTTGCTAGGTGGCAAATGTAGTGCCTAAAAAACATTTGATGCTGACAGCTACTGTGAACTGCTTTGTAGGGAACAGCTTTACCCATGCATTGATTCTGCTGCAATAAAGGATTTTCTGAAGTAGAGCTGTTCAAAACAAAAATATCACAAAAATCAAATTTACACTTAACTTTTGCCATATATTACTTAACCTGCATTTCTCAAAAGAAGGAGTTACAAAATCAGAATTTTCTAAAAGCTGAGTGAACAAGAGAACTAGGTCACTAGAGAAAAGGCTGTTCGGCTCTTTGCCCACAGATCAGGCCTGGATCACAGGCACTCACAACTCTGCTCGCCCTGAACTTTGGAGGGAGATGGCGCTGCTCTTAGCTGATGAAATAAGGATGTAAAATTTTACTTGCAAAACAGTTAAGCACAAATGTACACTTCTTATGCACTGCTTGCTACACAGGGTTAACACCTTGAATTTCTTTGCCTTCAAAGCCCCTCTCTCCTAAGGATTTGCATATGTTGGTAACTACAGTGCAGCACCTCTCTCTCCCTAGATTCACACTGTTGAACATGGGTAGCCTTGCAGCTTTCTGGCTATCTTCAGGAGATGTGGTACACCACACAGTGATGGGTGAACCACTCACCACAGCTGACTTCCACAGAACACCCTCTAAGGCCCTGACTAAACTGGTCACAGAATACTACCAATAATTATAATGTAGCAAAAGTCACATACTCTGACATTTAGGTAACACAGCATAATGCAGCTACTGCAGAGCAGAATAAGTTCAAATCATGTCCAGCTACAGCTTTTCAGAGGGAGAGTACACCTAATCCTAAAAAGGAGATAAAAATGTCTTTACTTCAAACTTGAAACAATGGAAGTAAAAGGAAGAGGGGAGAGTTACAGACAGATTAAGCTTCAGGAATGCGAATCCTGAATCCTTCAGGAGAATGAAGGCTTTGCACAAACAGCATCAGAACAGCTCATGGCTCAGCTCCTAGTATAGCGAGTAATTGCTGGTATTCAGGAAATCAATCTGAAGATCTTAATTGCAACTAAAAGAATTACTCATAATCAGACAACTATATTTCATAATCTTTCCTACTAATAGATAAAATAGCTACTCTGTATATTAAATACTGCCTATATTAAATGTTCTGATTGTTCTGATGCAATATTCCTGTTCTGGGTTTCATAGGTTGTGGGTTGCTTTCCAGGATCCCAGAGGAATAAAAAACAATGTCCAGGCAAAATTTACCAGGAAACTTGCAGAAAAAAAATTGTTGACCAGAGCTATCAAGGGATTAGATGGAGCTGTCTGAACTGATTTGTCAACTTGGGTTTAAGTTTCCAGATCATTTCCACCTTCCCTGTTTACATCATTCAAAACCCATTTTGTCTCTAAATCACCCCTAGCCTCTCTACTAATATCTGGCAGTTGCAATCATTAAGTGCAGTAGCAAATGTTTTCATTACAGTTCTGTTCTTTTTTAGGTATCAGCCGTATAGTGTTTTCTGGTTTTCTGTAATGGCCGACACTTCCAGTTTGAACTGTTTACTGTGATTCAGTTTCAGGAGTGCTATTAAAATTCCAAGTATAATAAGGCAAGATGCACAAACATTGAGATAACAAGGGATTTCTTTTTCTCTTGGCTACAATAGGGCAAGTTCAAACTAGGCTTCATCTGGCAAGTTGTTCCACTGCAAGGCAATCTGTCACAATAAATGCAATACACTGGTGTAAACTATGATTTGCCTTACACACTTTCCGGAAGCGCTTGCTGTAAAAAGCAGAACTATGGTGATAAAATCTAGTATGACTGTCAAGAAGTTACTAAACATTTGACTACTCAGCTTCAAAACAATATCACTCCAACGTGAATTTCTAGCTGTATGTGAATGTAGCTCAAGTAGATCATGAAGCATATGGACCAAATAGCTTATTCTACTCGGTATGCTGAAAAAGAAAAAAGTATGTTTTAAACATGCAAATTAACAATCTAAACATATTTTTCTTTGGCTTTTGAATTTTTTAAATCTATACACCTCCTTTTTTCTGGAAAGGGCGTAGATAAGAAGAACACAACGAGGAAGCCCTTAAAGAAGACTCCCAAGGAAATCTCTATAGAGAAAAGAAGGAAGAGAAAGCCTGAAGTTCAGAAGTACTGTAAGCCTCCACAAGCTTTAAAGAGAAAGGAATTAATAGATTGAAGTTAAGGGCAAATAACTAAGAAGCAAAACCAGAAAAAAAAGGCATTTTAATTTCTTGGAGGAAGGACGGGGTGGTAGTGTCACATTTATTGATCTTACAATCCCGATAACCCATTTTTGTAGTCCTCCAGTTTTATACTAAGAAGCTAGTGAGAAGCTGATTGCAGATTGTTTGTCCTACAAAAAAAAAAGATTGGTTTACCAAAGTAAGAGTGTACTCTGGGTCATACTACTGATGACACAAGGAAATAGGAGTGTGCTAGGCTCATCAAGAAGGGGAAAAGGCTGCTACATGTAGGAACATAATGGATGTCATTCCATGGATGAAGGAAGGAACTGAAATAAAAACTTTTGGGCTCTGCCTCCAGACTTGGAACAGGGAATAGCTTTGTTGCATGTGTCTTTGTGATAAAGTTAAATTGAAGGAAATGCTAAACAACTCTACCAAATGTAGTTTTCAAAGGAATCTATCAAGGAATCTATTTTTCAGCATAACAGAGTTACCTGCAGTGTTAAGCAAACACTGTTTCTGCAAAGTGAAGTTTATTATACTGCCAGAAACTCTCACTCCTCCTGTCTCCCACAGACAGTTTCTGCAATGGAATTACAAAGCAGCATTTGATTTTGCTAAAACCTACATGGTGTCATGTTTAAAATAACATGTTTTAAAAAACTGTTGGATTCAAAGTAATAACCTGAAAGGGCAGGAATCTGTCTCTATACACCAAGATACACTGAGTGAGCCTGAGCTGGTGGCACTATCACCAGATGCCTTTTCTCAGTGGGCTTCATAACTCTGGCATAAAGCTTTATAAATAACTGCTGCAGAAGGCAAATTCTTGCTACCTTGCTCATCAGCCTTCAGATACAAAACCAGACTCCAAAGTATGGGACAAAGGTGCTTCAATATAGCAAAAGACAAGAAACTCCTCTTGTTGCGTATTTTGAAGCAGTAGAAGTAAAAAGGAGATAGTTGTGTTGCAGCAAAATAAAGATGAGACTTTTCTGTGCTAGTATGATGTGTAGTGCTGTTTTCACTTTTCTAATTATCATCTCTGTAATTACATATAAAAGCCGCTCTTTCAAGACAGAAGGCAAAGCATGCAAGCAGAAACACCTCTTATCCCAAGTCAGGTTCTATGCCAAAAAGGGCTTCAGCCTTCAGAAGCCTGAAGCTAAGCTTATGCTCAAATGGGTTTTAAACAATCCTTTTTTTCTGGCCCAGATTCGCAGTCTGTCATCATGAAGTGCCACTTGCAACACTAATCAGAGTAAGAGAATTCGTCATTGCCATTACAGCTGTCACGTAAGAACTATCTTTTGATGGTTTTCTTTTAAATATGTAAGGTGGGTATTCCTGAAGGTGGAATTAATGAAGTGAATTGATTCCACTACTCAGATACACAGTGAGTCTATTCTCACACTAATCTTAAAAGTGCTTTTAGACTTTGTGAGTCATAGCAAAACGAGAGTAAGGTACAGTGTGGATGCAGGAATATACAGGTATAATTACAAAGGGATATTCAGAACTTCACAGGGTAACCAGTGATGTTACTTTGTAATGACTGCCAACACTTTAAAATAAAAAAAACCTGCTCATTTCTTTATTCTCAGGAATAGGACTTGCCTTCGTTTTCTCACCACTGGAGCGCAAACACACCGCATTTTCTGAATGTGATGGAAAGTTAAAATAGTAGTATGAGTGGAATCTGTCTGATAATTTCATTATCCTTGTTTGTTTCCTCAATAACTGGAAATTAGTTTCCTTCACTATGGACAAATACTCAGCCTTGCGCCTCAGAATTTTTCCACTTGCTGTGTAGTGCACTATGTATGCAATGACATTATGTCACTCAGTAGCTTTAGCTTTGTGGGCAGGAAAAATTGCCCCAAGTTTAGAGGACATGATACAGCAAGCAAACATATACAGACAACTTTCTAATATACTAAGGAGGTCAATCAATATGTTGTGTGTCAAACAGTTGAAAGGTAAAAAACCAACCTCAGACTTTCATCCAACAGCTGGAGCTGTGGAGACCTCAGCTTCATCTGTGACTGAGTACAAAAAACAACAGATGCTTTCTTAAGTATAAGGCTATTGAGAAACTGGTAGGGTTCCACAGCAGAAGAACACAAGGAAAGCTTCTGGGGCACGTACAGCATGCCTTGGTAGAGGAAGCAAGACTTGCTGCGAGTTTTATAAAATGTTTGAAAATTAAATTTTGACCTGGACAGACTCTTCATATATTTTCATTCCTTTTCATGTGCAGAGCTGTATTAATAATTTCTGATTCCCTTCTTTGAGGTGAAATAAGAAATTATAAAACTTACTTGCCCGAGCTGCTGAAGAGATTCACTTTGGTCCTCGTTTCTCTGTGATATGCGCTCTCCATTGGGCCTGTAAGTAAACGTGCAAGTTGTCACTTATACTCCTTTGAGTAGAGATAGTGGCATTTTTTCCTCTTTAACAATCCCCCTATAGACTTGCAAAACTGCTATTTCTAAGGAATAGTTAAAGCACACATAAAACTGTTCCATGTGGACAAATCTATTTCCCCAATACACTTTCTAGGATGCAAAGATGATTACTGAAGGCACTTTGCAGCAAGAAGTGCTAAAAAATTACAGCAAATTGAACAAGTATTACAGGTGTAAAATATATTTGTTGCATATTTTTTATCTTTCCAAGTGGCAATGGAGGAAGTAAGTGGTTTATTTTACTATTTACCATTTCAGAAGTAACACAATGAACATTTCTTACTAAAGGAACAAATATTGGCAGTAAACATTCAAAATTTAAAGTTAACAGATATACAAAGAATATACTTAGAGGACACATGGTGTAACTGACAGAAGGAAACTCCAAAAAGAGGTACATTTAAAATAGCCTCATTATCTATCTGAAAGTTGTTGAAAGACAGGGAGTGTGAGATGAGATATGAATTCGCAATGATAGAAACAATTTATCTCTAAAAAAATAAAAATAAGCAAATCTTAATCTGATCATTAATTCCTCTGGTGGTGGTATAGTCTCTGAAGAGAAAGCAAAGAAACTCTATAATTAGTAACTTTTAAAATCAACATTGTTGGAAACTATGCTAGAGATCAGAGTAGCTCCAGCAGAGATCAGGATGACTGTGACAATGATTACAACTGAACCCAGAATTCTTCTTGCAGATAATTCCCAGTGAAACCAATAACCATATGTAATAGTTTAAAATGTTGAGTGCTATGATATGAAAGCATCAAAGCAAGAGGGTATGCTTTAAATGATAGTATAAAATTCAGAAAATTGTTAAATCTGTTTATATACATTATGAATATTGAGGAAATATCTTATTGATAAGCTTTTTTTTTTTCCCCTAGGAAGAGAAAAATATGTTCTATACTAGCATATTGCATGTTCACAGTTGTACATTACTTGTGCACAGCTAAAGAACAATAGTAACTAAATGAGAAGAAACTCTCAATTTTTCATCCCTAGCACAACTGAAGAGCATGTTACTTAACTACTTTAACTGAATCTGCCAGTATGCTTCACAAGCTCCTGGTAAAGTATAAAGTGGGCTCTTTCTGCTTCCCAGCTGAAAGGATCAGAGGTGACTGGAGCTTTGCCCCTCCTATAAGCCTTAAGCATTAACTAGGGACAGGTGAAGGTGGCAAATTAAGACGCTTTTAAGCAATTCTGAAGGATTAACAGCCCTGTAATTTCTGCATAGAAAACTGGAAATTTCCCATGCTATAAGTCTGCACAGATCAAGCAGCCCATTTGCAAAGATAAGAAAATGATGTGAATGAACCTGTTTTGTTCTCTGTGCATTTTACTAAATATGAGTTACAAAATCACTATAAAAAATTTAGCAAAGGCAAAAAGTTTTCAAATTATGCCAGAAGAGATTGCTGGTCTTCTTTTAAGGCTGTGCTATTACTGGATGGCTTTTACCAGTCAGCTCTGTTGTAATTGCATTCATGCCTTTTGTACAAAAGGGCGTGACCCTTCTCACTGAAGTGGATGAGGACACTCATATACAGTGGAGTCTACAGCCATGGTTATGTAAGTAAAACGGGCATCGCTGTAGAGATTCAAATATCTAAATGGGATTTAGACATCTTATTAAAGTACTGGCCCAAAGGCTACCTCTGCATCAGCTCTCTTGGCAGAAAGGTAAGTTACTGCTATGGCCAATATTGCTTTGTCAGACAATCCAGACCATTAGTTACTAACAGTGAAAGCAACATGGTGTCGGGGCTTTGTCTTCCACTTCCTTTCAAAACAGATTCTGAACTTTTAAAGATACGTTTAGTAGTACTTTATTGTCTCTTCTACAGTGGCTGATGCACAAAGACTATAGATACTGATGCTGTGCTACACTCATTAGATCCAAAGCTTAACTAAAACATTAATTTTACATTAAACAATGAGTTTTCTAAAATGTTGTAAAATGGCTGTGGTATCTCAGGTATTCCACGCACCATGCATCTTTGACTAAACAAAGCTACAAGATAGTCTGCTTAGGGCAATCTGTACTATGAGACAGCTTCTCTACTAATGCTGCAAACTGGCTAGGTAGGATTAGGGAGCAGTCCACAAGTACCTGTTATTTTAGGAAGGCCTCCGGAGACACCAAACTGTGTGAGTGGGGCTGTACAGCTTCCAGGCGAAAGACGGCTCCTGTCTGGATGGCTTCAAAGTGAGCAGGGAAAGTGAGGCATCCGTTTGGGTACTGGGCCGTATTTAGCTTTTCACTCAGGAAATGCTTTTAGTGTTGTCACAGGCTCAGGGTGGACACTGCATGAATGCAAGGAAAGATTACTTTTAGTCTCTAGAAAACAAGCATCTATATTGTAAAACAAGTATTTGTATAAAGTCATGCTAACTTCTGAATTTGATCTTCTGTCACAGTCTATTTATTCCCTCAATACTTTTGCCAGAATCCTCTTAAGACTTTGGATGAACCTCAAACAAGCTGGAACCTGTTTAACCAGCAACTATACCACATCAGAGGAGACACTCCCAACATCTTTTTGCTCTCTGGCCTCAGTAAGGGACAACTTCAGCAGAAAGGTGAAGAAACCCTGCACTGAACAATTTCCTAATGCATTTACATAGTTACTGCACCTCCACGGGATGAATTACTAAGAGAACGGACAAACTGGGAATGAGACAGATGATCTTTGAGAGTCAGGCAGGCCTGCCCGCTGCCTGCCCGAGCCCTTGGCAGGAAGGCCCGGCCTGGGTCGGCCGGTGACCCTCAGCGCTCACCGAGCCCCGCGGCGGCTCTGTAGTGGCCTTGGCGGTACGGGCGGGGCGGAGAGCCGAGTGAGGGCCTCTTGCGGTACCAAGGCGGTAACTGAGGGGATTTTACCCCCGTAGAAGCCGGCGAGAGGAGCGCCGGGACCGGACCAGAAACCTCCAGTATCCCCAGTCCCTTCGCGGGGGCGGCTGCAAGGGCTGCCCGGCGCGCTCTGCTCCCTCACGCCCCTGAGGCGGCCGAGGGTGGCGGCGGGAGGGGGCGCGCCCCCTCAGGGGAGCCCTTTACCTCAGCTTCACCTTCTTCGGGCCCCCGGCCCCGTGCCCCGAGACCCACCACCCCCCGTGGGCGGCCCACGGCCTCTGTCAGGGTACGGGCGGGGAGAAGGCGGCAAAGCCCACCCGCGGCCGCCCCGCCCGTCAGCTGTTGCTGGCCGGGCGCTGATTGGCCGCCGCGCGGCACCGCCCGGCCCTCGATATAAGGCGGCGCGGGCGGGGAAAGGGGCTGTCGCGCCCGCGGTGGCGTTTGTGGGAGCGAGCGCGGCGGGGCGGTGTGTGGCCGGCAGCGGAGCCGTGACGGACGGTGAGCGGCGGGGTCAGGCCCTTCGCCCCGGCGGGAGACTGGGCTGGGCGCCGTGGAGGGCCCGGGCGAAGCGGGGGAGGGTCCCGCAAGCGGGAAGGAGCCGCCTGTGCTTCAACACACACACCCCCCCACCCACTGGGCTGGGGCCGCCCCCTCCCGGGCACCGTTCTTTGTGTCTACAGGGGCCCTAAGGGAGGGGTCCGCCTTGCCGCGGAGCTGAGGCGGCGGGGGGGCGGGTAGGCCTCGGTGGGGCCCGGCCCGTCACAAGGCGACGCCTCACGGCTCGGCGGTGCGGACAGCCCCCTGAGCTGACGGTGGGGCGAGTTGCTCGAAAGGAATCCCCCGTCTTTCCTCTGAGCAGCGGGCCGTTACCGGGCTGTCCCGCGCCCTTCCTCTTCCTGTCACCGCAGGCGGGTGCGGGCATCTGTCAGTAAGATGTGGCTCTTGAATAAGACCCAAAGAGCTCGGAACAAGTTGCTAAACCGAAATCCCGGTGTGGGATCCTCTTTCTCTGCCTGCCCATACCGGGAGCTGAGGGTTAGACATCATTGTGTAAGCCTGGAGAGCTAAAAGCGAAAAGGGGCTCGGGATACGGAGCGTCTTGAGACCAAGCGTGATCTCTCTCCGCAGGGGAGGAGTGAGGGGGAAGACTTGCCAGGCGAGATCCCGAACCGATCTGATCTTCGTTTTTCCAGTGAGCTGATTCTGAAACTCCTAGTAGAGGACCCCTAGCCTGAGCTGCTTGGTGCAGGTATGTGACAGACTTCTGCGGTGCTTGTGGTCTGAAGATTTGAGCTGAATATAAAAAACTGCTTGGATATCAGAAAGCTATGGGAGCTATCTAGTTGCCATTAGAGAAAGCCATTTTACAAAAGACACAACCAAACCGCACATTTGGACAACTACCTTCACTGGGTAAATAGGTTTTTTTATCATCAAATTTAATGTTGCTGTCCCAGAAATTTTTCTAATGTATCAAGAATGGAGCTCTGCCACAGGATATATACAGCATGTTGTTTCTGATAAGAGGGTCGCTTCTGACATTCAGTTATCTTATCAGGACAGACCTCTCATTAGAGCTCCATGCAGATGTAACACTGACAAATGTAAATCTAAAGTGTGACGGGTGCTTTGCCTGTCATGCAGTGGCCTCTGAAGCAAACATGGTCTTAGCCCTAGAAACCTGCTTCTAGTTCTGCATAAACTGGCTGGCTTGCCTGACAGGCAGTTAGAGCATAAACCTACTCCACTCACTGTGCTACTGAGAAGGTCTGCCTGCTCCTGGAATTGTGTCCCCATGTCTGGGAAACTTCCTAGACAGCTGCTCTCCACTCTCTTCATCTTACTGTCTCCTGTAAAATATTAACTTCTATGTGGTTTAGCATGGTGTAAAGCTTTAAAAGTGATTCTTGATTAAGTGTAAGGTAGTACTGCACCTTATGTGGAAACTTAACTGCTGTTCTAGTCAATGCTGTTAGGTATCAGTTTTCGTTCTAGTGTTTGTAACAGTTGCTTGAATTTTAAGTTGTTGGAAGACTGTCTGTAACTAGCCACAAAAGGCCTTTTTTAGCTGCTTTCCCTGCTCTTTTATTCCTCATCATAAGGGTTGGGAGGAGGAGATTTGCTTCTACTAAATAGCTTCCTGCTTCTAAAACAGCTTCTGGCCAAGCCCCAGGTTCTGCAAGGTAACTTGGCTTTATCAGAAGGAGGTGGCATTAACTGGACTTAATTAAAAATAACAGCAATCCCACTTTTTTTTTTTTTTTTGGAAGTGGTGAAGCCTGAGCACTTGAGTGCTCCCAGGGCTGTAAAGGCCTTACTTTCTGTGGCTGGGTAGTGCAGGTGCTGTATGCCCTTGTGTGCCAATGATAGAATTACAGCGCTGATTTACCCAGAAGGTTTTTCCCTCATCTTCCACTGGCAGTAAGGATGCTTTTGTGATAAGTGTGAAGCATTCCTCAAAAGTAATTTAACTGGTGCATAAAGGAAAAAACACTTTTCACAATTAGTGTGAACGTTAGCATGTAGTGCAAGCTGTTGTTACTTTGTCTCTTAAAGGTCTTGACATAAAGGCTTTTTAACCAAGCAGTTGTGTTTTTTGTTTTGTTTTGTTTTTTAATTTTTAAGCTGAGGGTCACTCTAGTAGTTCTAGTCTCATTTTCCTTTGCCCTGCTCCATGCAACTTGCTTCAGGTGAAATACTGTAATGGAAAGTATAGCTTCCCCCTCAAAAATGTAAAATAATCAGGTTGCATCAAGAAGCCCTTTTCTAGCTTCTGTTGGAAGCTAGATGTAATACTTGTACCTTAAACACAACTGCTTGAGGACTTTGGTATATTTGCATGAGCTATACTAGATTTCCTTTTGAAGTCTCTTCCTGTAGCTTTGGCTTCTATGGTAGCAGTATTTCTTTTCACAAAACACGCCTGCGAGCATTAACGATAGTGAACTTAGTGGCAGAATGCCTATAATCATGAAAAACTTGATTTAGAAACTAATGCCAGGCTTGCATTGAATTTGTCCCCTAGCAGCCTTCTGCAATTTAAATTGCCTTTCTGTTTGTCCTTTACTTACAGTTTCTGAATTAGGACTTCATTTGTGAAGTTTTATTACCTAAGTAGAAGCTGGTATTAGGCAAAAAAGAAAAGAAACAGTTATTTATGGAAAAATGGCTTATAGCTGATGTTTTGACTGCTTGATTGCTGTAAGAATGGAGAGAGGCTATTTGCAGTTCCCACCAGTGAATCTGACTAATCTTGCTAATGAGTAAATAAGCTTAGATGCTTGATTGATAGCAAATGTGGTGGGAGGGGATATAGCACTAGAAGTGCGACCAAGTATATATGGATGGTGTTAGCAAGGCCTTTGAAGATCAGGAATTTACAGCTTTTAATATCTTTAAGTAAAAGTGATAAATGAACTCAGTGGTGCTCCTGGTACGCCTATGGACTCTTTTAGCTCAGGTGTGCTTTAAAGGAAAAGTGAGTCTGAAAGCTAGTTGTAATCTCCTTTAGATCGCTTTAAGGGGATCTACAGAATGCAGTATTTCTCTCATCCCACAGTGGATTTTGAAGGCAGCTTAATCTTGATTTCAATTGGTTGCTGGTGGAAAGTGTAGTAAGGTTGGAGTTACGCATCTAGAAAACAACACAAACCAAAGGCCTCCAGAGTAGTTCTTACCAGTATAGTTACAACATGCAAATGTACCGTGCTAAGGGTAGAATTATGGCTGCAGGAGAGCTTTAGCCCTGGCTATACAGTGACCTAAAGCCAGGAAAATGGCAGCATGAGCTAGCAACAACACTGTAGCTTTCAGTGCCAGAACACGGCAGGTATTTGAAACTAAACTATCCAAGGCTAATAACTGGGTTGGTAGCACCATTATTTTACTATCATGCACCATTAACTAGCAGTTTGTACCATTGTTAATCTGTACAGATGCTTGATACCTGACTTTCTATAAGGTGCTGGCTCCAGATGTGTTGAGTGGGAAGGAGAAGAGGACATGCCTGCAGAAGGAACGGTGTCTATACTTTTATCTCACTGAAATGTGAATAGATGTACTTTGAGAAAGTGACCTTGAATTTTATCTAGCTGTTCTTTTCCTAGAACATTAATGTCCATGGAATAATCTTTCCAAAGATTAGGAGGCTTGTTTTTGTCTACAGCTCTTAGTGTTAACTATGCTAAGGTGCAAAGATGTGTCGAGCTTTCCAAATAGAAGCTAGAAAGGGCTTCCTGATGCAAACTGATTATCTTGGCAGTGTTATTGAGAAAACATGCTCATTTTTCTGTCTAGAGGAAGGGAATTTACTGGGCAGTACCTCCAGAGGAAGTTGTGTTCTTTTCTGTCCCAGCATTCAAACTGATGCAGATCCTTTGAATTTTTAATCAAATCAAAAAGCATTCAGGATTTTAAAGGTACAATGGATTTGGCCAGGAAAAATGTTTTAAGAGGAATATGCAAGTGGCTGTGTTGTACTCAAATTTGAACTGGAAATTGTTTAATAAGGGTAAATCAGTTTTGTGCATCCTGGAGGTCCTAGTTCTGAATCTCTAACACTTCCTACCTGGCTGTATCGAAGCAAAATCACTTGAGACACAGAAGAGCCTATCCCAGCTAGAAGTAACCTTCTAGTGTAAACAGAGTGAGCATTCCTGGCTAACATCCTGCCTCAAGGACAGGTCCTGCAACTTTTTGTTCTGTTTATATCTACTACTGTTAACATCTCAGTTATCTTAAAGAGCTCTGCAAGTTAGTTGGTGATAATAAATACCAATGACCCCTTTAGACTGGAAGGATAGGTCTGGTAACATTCTTCATTATGTGCAAAACTAGCAGCAAGGCTTCTACAAGAAAAGATGATCTCGCAGTTGTTAAATCTGTCCTTTGGTAAGGGTTTCATGTGAATTTATTCTAGAAGGAGCCATCATGACTAAGCTGAGTTGACTTGCTAGAGCAGAGGATAAAGGAACAGAGCCGTCATACACAGAGTAATTGGCATGTTCTTCCTGGCCAGCTCTGTACGTTGAAACTCTCTACTAATGTGCTTGACTCACATCTGCTGTAAAACATCATATATTCTGGAAGCACCAGCTGTGGGGGAGTTGCCAGTGACTGAAGTCACCCACTCATCAGTGCATGTAGGCCTGCAAGGTTTTTCCCAGTGCCTGCTGAAAATAAGCCTGATGGAGACTTGGGTCTGATCTTTGTATAGTTTAGTATCAAGACTTTTCCAAAAGGTGGAAGTAGGGGTTAAACTGCCCCACAACTTCAAGCAAGCAGTAGCAGTGTTGTTCAGCAGTAATTGTGGTGTTTAACAGGAGTATCCAAGAACAGTAAATAAGAATTAAGAAAGTACTATGCAGCTCTTCACACAAGGATTGCAAAAAAAATGCCTCACCTCCTCTGAACTGCTCCTGCGTCCTTTATTCAGAAAAAGCACCTTTGCAAACAGTGGACTTTTTGGTCCAGATGTACTTCTCAGGATCCCCAAAGAAATGGGAGTGGCAAGAGCCCAGTGTGTAACCTGGTAAGAGAAAGCTTTATCTCAAGACAGAGGTCTGCATCCTTTAAGAGTTTCTCACTCAAACAGGAATTTACAGACCTGACTGTGTTTGCCAGGTCAAACTGAGACTATTGCAGTCTGCAGCTGTTAAAAAGGGGGGAGAGAAATATATTCTCTTCCAGTCCAGATAGATGTAGGTCCTTTGTTACCCAGACCTAACACCTAGCTCTTGCTTTCAAACTTGTCTCTTCAGACTGCTAGCAAATGTCTGTGCCTTGCTAGCTATTATGCTGAGGTCTAAAAACAGCTTGCCAAAACATCCTGGTCATATAGGGGATGGTGATGTCCAAAGATTCATACCTTGTAGAGCTGATGCTGTCTGCTCACTTGAAGTCTGGCAGAGGGGTAGCATTTGCAATGCTAGTTTCCTGTATTAAAATCTATTTCCTAGGTGACAGTAACTGTTTATTCTCATGTAAGGTTATGTGCTGCACCAAACTGCTGTAGAGAAATGGAGCTAGTAGGTGGTCACTGCTGCTAGCAATTGTGCAAGCTGCAGAAGAGGGCTTAATGTGGGCACGCAGTGCTGGTATGAGAAGCAAGATAAACCGTCTTTTATGCTGATGCTGTAGCGTTGTGGTTAGATCAAACAGTGCTGCAGTTCAGACATGCCCTGCACAAAATGAGCTACATGAAAGTCACTCTTAATCACCTTCAGCTGATCACCCTGTGTTGAGTAAGCATTGCAGAACCAAGATGATCACGACAAAAATGATACACCTCTCTGGCTGAGGGGGTGGGGTGTAGTTAGTTTTACTGTTTTCTTTTTTGGGCACAATTGGGTCTACAGAACTTGATTGTTTGTATCAGGTACACTACAAGCTATTGGCTGTCACTTATGGAGCTGGAAATGTAGCCAGAGTGTGTGGGAGTTAGTTGTGTGACACTGGAGCCTAATGACACTAATGCTGATCTTCTCCTTAGTGGATGTGTCCTTGCTGAAGTGACTGTGTGGCAGTGGGCACGGGTCTGCTGTTCCATGATATGTTAGGGAATAAATTTAGTCTCTAACTGGAGTTCTGTTAGTAGATTGTAATTGCCCTGACTCTTTTGTGTTGGAATGCTGGTGAGAATTGAAGTGCAGTGCATAACGCTCACAATAACCTAATAGTCCTAGCTCAGGGCTGGTCAGGACTGACTTCTGAGGGGTTTGTATGGAGATGTTGCTGTTGCAGCTGAGAGACAGCAACAAGAGCGAGCCTTTCCTGAAAAGGTATATGGCCCTCTATAGAATGGCACTTATGGCAGCCAGGAGATACTCCTATTATTCCACTGCCAGCCAGTGTCAGGTGAAATGCAGACATTGTTCTGCACTTGCAGCCAACCTTAGACCCATGAGCAGACCTGAAACTGTAGTATTGTGCCCTGATACCTACAGCAGTACAGAGGTATGTTCCTGGGTAGGACTGGCTCTGGTCTCAACTAAAGCCTTCCATGAGTTTGTCTAGTTAAAGAGCTAGGAGAGTTAAGAAAGAAAAGGTAATGTCATATGTTTGTCTTACGTCCCAGCTGAAGTGGAGCTACCAACTTTGTAAACAGTAACTTTGACATTTAAGACAATGCTGACGTGATCCCTGAAATAGTGTTGTGAATTTAGAAGTGGAAGTAGCAAAAGACAACATTCCCACGTGCATCTTTGTCCTGCCCAAACTCTGCATCAGACTGAGGAAGTCTTGGAGCTTTTCCTCCCTCCCACTTCCATGCCTGCTGCCTCCCTTCCAATTTCAGCTGCGGCCCTAACACACCACCTGGCTCTTGTGGTTTGAAAGCCCCTAAGAGGAGCAAAAGCTTAAAATAATCATCTTCCCCTTGTGTTTTGCCAGTCTTCAATAAATCCAGTTCTGCCTGCCTCTTACAAAATAAAAAAAGGCATATAAAGCAACATCTTGTTTTTTATCAGCTCAGTGAACAACCAATTAATTACCATGTAGTCAACTCTTATAAACAGACCAGTGTTTCAGTCAGGCTTATAGTAATGTATTAGCATTGCAATTACCTTTGCAACTAAGTTATCAATCCTGGAACTGTTAGTATGTAAGAAGGATGTTTGTAAATTAAATTTTTTAAATGACCAGACTTCTGACTCTCAAAGGTACCTTTAGTTTTCCTAAACAGTACCTGAATTGCCACCTTGTCATGGATTTGAGAGCTCACCCATGATTTAGCGTTTGTATTAAACAGTTTTAAATCTCTCTATATGAACCCGTGTAACTTCATATGGTCTACTGTGTCTGTCTTGTCTCATCTTCTGTCTCCTAGGAAAAATTGTTACCTCCTAACAGGTTGACCATGTGCTATCTTGACAAGCATGTCAAGAGTTAAAATAAATTAAGCTTTCATTTGCTTTAGTTTGATGTAGAAACCTACATCATCAAAGCCACGTTGTTGAAGAAATAGCTTAAAGTGAGCAGAACTGTTGGAGTAGAAGCCCAAAGCACCAAATGCAAGAGGCTCGTGTGCTATTGTGAAGAATCCCAACCATGAATATAATGTTGCTGAATACAGTAAAACTGTTCAACTTCATTAAGTGTCTATTTTTTCCACTGCAGGAGTTTGAGGATGCAGCAAGCCTGATAGTGAGGACAGAAGAATCTCCTTAAAGAAGTCTCACAGTCTGAAATACTTACCATGTCTATTATGGATCACAGCCCCACCACGGGAGTGGTGACTGTTATTGTTATTTTGATTGCTATTGCGGCTCTTGGTGCCTTGATACTGGGCTGCTGGTGTTACCTGCGTCTGCAGAGGATCAGCCAGTCGGAAGATGAGGAAAGCATTGTGGGCGAAGGAGAAACTAAAGAGCCCTTTCTTCTGGTGCAGTACTCTGCTAAAGGACCCTGTGTAGAAAGGAAAGCTAAGCTAACTCCAAACGGCACAGAAGTACATAGCTAACTTGGAGCAACACATGTATATGGACTATGCTTATGATGTGTGTAACCAGCAGAAGAATCTCTATACTGTGAAGAACCTGGTCCCATGCACACTACTCATCAGAAAACACCGTGATGAGGATTGAATAAGTTTTGTTTGCAACTGCATGCACTGAGAAGTTGCACTTTGCATCAACCGCGTATCCTAATTCCTCTTTGACAGGAGCTAAGTCACCTGGTGTAATGATGTCCATTGCCGGCAATGGACACAGGGATATATTGGTGTGAAGAGACTACTAACGTTTTCTGTTACTTGAATGTCTAGCTGAGCCTATCTGATGGAGCTACTACTGTAATGTGAACTACTTTACAACTGTGAACTGTAAATAGGCTGCTAGAAGCTTTCTGCTTTGTGTTCCATGGCATATGGGAATAATATGATGCAACTGTACATAACACACAAAGGGACTCCTGAACCACAACTGTAGATGGGATTCCAGACCTTCAAAACCAAATCTGTGGTTAAAGCTTGCTTCTGCTACTAACTTGAGTGCACAGCCATAAAGTCAGAACTCCTACTCTCAACAGTTTATCGGACTGATGCAGAATACTTTCTTTGAAAAGTAACATGTTGAGGGAGGAAGCATGGGAGCTATCAGAAAGGATTTCCTTTAGTTGCAGCTAGGTACGCTAAGCTTTTGACTGCTAGAATTGAGTTCTCTAACTATGTAGCTACTGCAGGGAAACTGCTGTTTTGATGGGTTCCAACCTGGAAACTAATGATGGATATGGCATCCTCAGGGATGGTCCAGAAGGTTTCCAGGAGTTTGAAATGGCAGTAGAGCAGGCTTTTCTCTTCTGTAGGTCTGCATGCCAAAACTGCAGAAGTGGTAACTTATTAAAACTTGCATAAGTGCAACTAGTATGAACTTTTCGTAGAACCCCTGTTTGTGTACTTAGCAGTTAGGGTGTATGTTAACAGCCTGTTGTAAAAAGGCATTTTAGTCTACAGACAAATGGTCAAGTTTAGAATTCAGTTAATGTATCTTGTAGATAACTCTCTTAATTGAACTGTACTACTACAAGATAAGTTTCAGTCTTTCCTACAAAAACAAATATTGATAGGGGGAAGGGAGATGATTGCTGGCCAGTGTGTAAAAGCTTTTAGCTAGCAATGGTGAAGTCCTTTTTCAAATAAGGACATCCCTTCCACTTCCTGCTCTCAGCTATAGTTCAGCTGTAAGAACTGTAGAAAGATGTGTTAAAGGGGGAGTTCTGGACCTCAAAGGTTTGGGGGGGAGGAAAAGGAACAACACTGAGCCACTGACAGCAGCTTACATATTCTAAAACTCTTAAGGTAGGCACACAAGCTCTGAGGCCACTCACCTGTTTTCTATGACTTCATACATAGCTTCCTGTACCTACTGAAATTTTTAAATCAATTGCCTAGCAGAAATAAAGCTACTGTAAAACTGTTCCCTGAAGTCCAAGTTCTTGAGCTGTATAGGAAGCATTAGATTTGCTTCTTGTACCTGTACGTATGGAATAACTAAGCAACAGAGGCCTAGGAAGCTTGCTTCAGAATTTTAACTATATGCAGGACAATAATGGCCCAGTCAGTAAAGCACTGTCCCTTTCTTCTACAGTAAGAGCTTGATTTGCATTTTTAGTGCTACAATTGCTTTTTTTTTTTAATTGAAGGCTACAATTTTGAAGCAAAATTAATGCTGTCAGTAGCAAAAAGCTCCTGCTGTTGCCTCTTGAATCCAATATTGGGATACAGCTGACAGAGAGCTGTTCCTGCCATATACTTTTTTTTTTTAAAGACAGTAGTCTAATGAGACTTGCACGTATAGCCAGACTCATACACTTAAACCGCTGTTTAAGGCGTATTCTATGCCTCTTACAAATCAAGGAGAGAAGGATTAATTCAGTAAGACTTTAGTTTTCAGTAGAGAACAGTTCACACATGGCTCTTGCAGGTTTCAAGACAGAGAACTGGTATACAAAAGTAATAGAAAGTGCTGAAGTTCTAGAACAGAACAGTTGTAGCAAGATGACTTTGTCCATTCAAGTTTACTGATTACACAAATGAAATATTTCTATTTTAATTCAGCAAAGAGAATGCAGTGTAAAGGGCAAACTTCAGAAGTTATGGAAAAGTATAAATCAAAGGTCTAATTTCTCTTCTAGCAGCTGTAAGAAAAAGCCAGTGAAAAATAACTGGTCCTTAGTCAGAGGTGCTTCACACTGCTGCCCCTAAAAATCAGCATCTTTAATTTAAATGGATAGGTGTTTGCAAGTTAGTGCAATAGTAAAGTGCAGAAAGTGTTTTCCATTTTCCTCTTCTCTTTAGACATGGGTATCTCATAAGTTGTTCAAGTATACAAAAAATATTCCATTTGATTTTTCTTTTTCTAGATCACATGGGGAAAAAGTCTTTATTTACAATGAATTTCAATAAAATTTGCATAAATACCTACCCAATACTGTATCATTTGATTTTGTGTAAGCAATCATTCTGTCCTGTTTCCACTACTGTGCTCTGTCTCTGTGGTATCAATACTATCAATGCTTTTTTCATCTAATGTGGCAATAGCTGTTGAAACTGATACGTCATTATCTTCAGAAAGTGTTTGCTCTGACTGAAGGGATTGTTTCATTTCATCTTTGCTCTGTAGCTTTCCGTCCCTTGATGCCACGAGGATTCTCAGTAAAGTATTCTCTTTAAGGAGGTTTTCTGATGCGTCAGCTAATTCTTGAAGCTTTTCGGCCATTTCTAATAATTCTTGATTCTTCTGGTCATATGTGGCCTGTAACTGCTCACTGTGGAGCTGCAGAGTCTTGTGCTGCTTTTCCAGTGTGTGTTTTTGCTGCTGTAGTCTATGTTCTTCTCTCCTAGCTTCAGAAAGCTGTGCTTCAAGCTGGTCATGGGCCTGATGAAGGGCGCTGATTTCTGATCTTAATTGCTGAATTTCTCTCTCTAAGTGGGAGATGTGTCCTTGCTGTAGGACTGCCTCTTTCTGTAGGCATTCTTTGGTACAGGGCTCTGATGAAGAAAGACTTGAGTGATGTAAAATAAATTTAAGGAGATTAGGAAGGTTAACTGCAAAGTCTTCAGGGAACTTCACACTTTGTTCCTTCCTAGAAAGAAATAACAAATTAATATTAAAACATGCAGGGTAAGCAATGATAATTTTGTCTAAGCATCTGCTCTTCAATACTAACTTGGTATTTTTTTATCAAGAGCAGGTAATAGAGTAGCTACGAGAAACCTGAACTCATGGAGTAAGTTCAGTTTGCTTTTAAAACAGTAAGCAGTCACTTTAGTCAGAAGCAAAGCCCTTTTGCTGTCAAAAAACCAAATCCTTTTTTTTACTTGTTCCTCTTACTTCTTTGACTTTATACCACTGAAATGATCAAGGAATGAAACCAAACTTATTTTCCCCCTGAAGCTTGCTATGTGGCTGTGAATACTAAGCCAGAAGAAGAGGTAGGCCCACTGCTTTTTGCAACAGCGTGAACCATTACTCTTAAACTGACCCAAGCCACTTGAAGATGAACAAGTACCAAATTTCTTCCTCAAGACTACTAACCACCAAAAGACACCCACAGCCTCCAGCTGTGTCAAATGTTTAAATTATTGCCTTTTTTGGACCATGTGCATGCTTCTATCACAAAATGTAGGAGGCTAAACTCTCCTCTGAGCTCTAGATGTGCGCTAACTCTTAAACCTCCTTCTTCTGAACCAGTTAGGTCTTCAGCCTTTCACTGAGCAAGTTCAGTGTAAGGTGAGTTTGCTGCCTCCTAACTATTGCAGTAGAGCTACCCATACTTCAGGATGTTTAACTGGGAGCTAGGTGATAGTGTATCCCTTCATTGTGTCTTTAGCCTTCTCTCTTTCATTAGAGAGCCATCAAAACAGAAGAAAAGCCTAGTTACTTCCCTTCAGTCGCTAAATTCATAAGCGCATTAATAGTATGTAGCATACAATCAGACATGGTTTCATTATATCAGAAAAAGGACATAGGATAAACCCAAACAAGAATTATTTCAAAGCAAGAAAGCTAGATTCAAGTATAACACCTGATGCCTGAAACTTCACCGCTGCTGTTCCTGTAGACACACCATGGACAACTCCTATGTCCCTACATGTGACACTATTTCTGAAGTGCTTACACTGCGCATCTGGAACAGGGCAGTTATTAGTTAGCAATTACAGTTGCCTCAAAAATGCTGTGAAATCCAGCTCATTAGCATAGGGGATATAAACAAATGGTAACTTAATTTCATGAGAACAAAACTATTTATTGTATTTCAGGTAGAAGACATACTATATTTTATCAATAATTCAAGAAATTCAGATGAGGTTCCTGTTCATCAAAATTAAGCTATTTCTGGAAGTGTAAGCAACATGGGCTTTTTTTCCCTTGCAGACTTCTGGTGATCAACCAAGTTACTCTTGTAATTACCATCAGCAGTTTCTCAGATGACAATCAGCTCACATCCAAGTTTAATGACTCATATGAGACATGATTTAGGCAAAAAATAGTCTAGACTAAGACAAAATTGACTTATTATACAGTGGTAATATTTTAGTGGTAACATTCATCATCCATTCTTATTCAAAAAGACAGTATGTATCAGAAGATCTAAAAGGCTATTTAAAACAAAAGGCAAACCAAAATACTAGCAGCATGTGGTGGATTGAGAATGGACTTAATTTGTAAAAACTGACTCATAAGGCAAATACATAAGGAGCTGCACAGAAAGCCTTAATGAGGCACCTTTATATCCAAAATTAATATACGACTACTCTAGTAGTGCTACTGATACTACAAATTCTACAAAACCTACTTTTCTTGATTACCTAGATGCAGCAAAATATAAAACACACTGGAGAGGAAAAGCAGGAGAGAAAACAATGACTAGAGGTAAGGCACCTTTATGAAACCAATTGGAACATTACAAAAACAATCTTACTAAAACTATTAAGTCTGTCACTCCAGACACAGTTTAGAGCTGCTTTACATAACAGGCCAAGGCAAGATGAGTATCTATGAAAAGAAATAGGGAACACCAGACTTTGCAGTAACACAGGGAAGATGGCAAGTGTTGCAGAAAACTTCACTTACCATAAATTGTTTTGCTGCTCTAAAACCTGTTTAAGCTATGCTTAAGATAATTCAAGAAAGACTTTTTCGTCATGTTACACACAACACTCACTCTGTCCCCTGGAAGGCAGGGTTCTGCAAACTACATCCTTGTTCGAAAGGGGGCAGGAAAGCCACTTGGCTCAAGTTTCCAAATAATATGCCGGGGCTCACTAACAAGAACTGTGGTCTTAAAACTGTAGCCACAAGAATATTTGGAAATCAGTTTCTAACTTTTTCCAGCCCTAAAATTAATCACATTAGTATTTCAATGGTTGTTAATATGCTTAAAACCAGTAGATCTTCAACTTATGCCACTTGACCTAATGGAGTAGAAGACAACAACATACTACTACTTCTTGTCTCAATTGTCAACAGTACAAACATGTGGCTCACCTCAACTAAAATTGAGACTACTGATCTGTAAACCAGCAGGTCCTCTGCTTGTACCTACTCAAGTCATCCAGGACTAATGGACTGCACAGAGATATGGAGGCCGAATGCTGGAAAATGTGCAAAATGGAGACCTAGTGGAATCTGCAGAACATGACAGGTCACTGGACTGGGGTATTGGCACTGAAGAGTACGGCTTTTGCTGAGCAGTGGATTAAGGTAACACTGCCTTTATGTAGAGAGATACACCCCTTGGAACCATTCTCCAGCTGAGTTCCTGCTCAATTGCCTAGGGAGCAGAGGAGGACTGGAACTGAGCTGGAGGGATGTGGCAGAGGGCGCCTGATCTGAGACTTATTTGCAAGGCTTATTGCACAAAGTAGGGGAGATGATTATTTGGAAATTGGGGTGACTCAGAACTGATATAAATTAAACTATTTCTGTACTGAATTAAAACCTTAATTTAGAATTGCAAAACTTAACACAGGTTTAAAGATTTTGTGGTAGGTAACACTGCACAGTACCAATAGTCTGAATCACCATTCACTGATGACAGTTCTTGAGGGAGAAGGGTAAAAATCAACATTTTTATTTTACGTTGCAAAGAGGTAGGCATTTATTATACTGCTTGTTTTCATTTCCTTTCAATAAAAAAATGTAATTGTGCAAGAGTATCTTTAAAAAAAAGAAAAAGCAGAACCTAGGGTCAGTCAAGTCTAATACACAGGGCATACACCAAAAACACATCTGAGACAATAAATTGAGCACTTTAAAAAGCTTGTGGCTCTCCTGCATCTAATATTTCTTTCTTGCTGCTCTGTCTATGAAAGGCTGGAGGCAACTGTACTGTGCGTACTGGTACAAAGCAGAAATGACACACAGGTTTGACACTGGATTTCATAATTTCTACCTTGTGCAGAGGAATAGTAAGATTCAGGACCCTCATATGTCGTTCCAGGTCCCAGCCCAGTTCTATATGTACTCTCCTGCCCTTTTACAGCCCTAGAATTAGAGTTCCTTTTTTTCCTGACCCACCCTTTGTACCTTTCTCTACCCCACCATGCCTAAATAATAATTTTAAATACAACCAAATAATAAGGAAAATTAACTGAAGAATAAGGTTAGCAATGCTGCTGTTCATTAAAAACTTACAAACAATTGAGCAGTGACCTTTGGAGAGAACATTCACCACCTGCATACCATCAGCTATCCATGTCTGTTGGGGATTTTTGTTATGGTTTTGTTGTTGTTTTTTCTTTTTAAATTAGAATATGCATAAAGTAAGAATGCAGATATGGAAATGAATTACTGTTTGGATTTTTTCCTCTACTAAGACATGTAACCAGATAATTATTATAAGTCAGTAAAATGGACGTTAAAAACCACAGGGAAAAGAATTACATTACCTCCGATGAGGAAAAAATAAAATGGTTGGGAGACGGTCTGTCATAAATTCCCATGGAAGGTCATTTTGAGTGATATCAATTCTGTTAAGAAAAGACATGCTGTTGAAAAGAACAGGCAGATGAACAATCTGTATTTTCTTGTAAAACGTCATTTTAGGGAATGGGAAGAAGGAAATGCAAGTATCTGTGAAAGTAAATCTAAATGTGCTATGTCAAAAATATGTTGTGTATATGAGTCAGCAGAATTAATTACCAATACTCAAGATGATTAATCTTAGTTTAACAAATATATGTGGGGGGTATTTTTGTAGAAAAATATGTGAAGTATTGCAACTGCTCTCACTTAGCAATTAAATTCCACAGCCACTCATTATGTACATATCTTCATTATGTACACACCTTCCTTCTCTGAAACAACCAGATCTGCCTATCAGTTTCAATACTAGACTGAAGTTTTTTTTCTATTCAAGAATTTGTTCCTCAAGTACAACTCCACGAATACTTTCCCCTCCAGTAGTTTCGGGAGTAAATGAAATTGCTTCTTCCAAGGACAAACACATTCTTAAGGCACAATTTTTTTTCTAAAGCTCTATGTAGGAAAGAACACAACATTTTGTGCACTTGTTCAATGCTTGTTATGTTTTTCTCTGTATTTTTAGGTTTTCTTTGATTACAAATAAAATTCTTATTAATGACAACTTTATTATAGAAAAAAAAAAACATAGACCATCGCATCAGTGCATCAGTAACACTTCAACAAAAATAATAGAACAAATGAGAGAACCTCAAAGCCAGGAAAGAGAATTGGTGTGGATTTGAGAGTAGCATTACATCTGCAGCAATAAAGCCGCAACAGGTAATAACTCCAGATTTCTAATTGAATTTTTGTCCTATACATCTCATGCTGCCTTCTGGAGTAAGTTCATTCAGAATGAAACAAGGATGCAGTCAGTGCAGATGTTGTAAGTATTGATGTATTATCAAATACACACACAAGAATGTTTAGGTTGCACATTAAAAACCCCAGAAACACCAAACAAAACCATATATTTCACATATATATATATTACACACATGCAGAAATATATAGAAAAACATTTGTCTATAAATTAGTTTTGGCTGGGATAGAGTTATTTTTCTTCATAGTAGCTTGTATGGCGCTATGTGTCAGGTTTGTGATGAAAATAGCGTTGATAGCACAGGAATGCTTTGGTTACTGCTCAACAGAGCATCAGTAGCCCTTCCATAGCATCAAGGTCACCTGCACTTCTTACTCTGCCCCCACAGTGGATGCTCTGAGGGATGGGGACACAACCAGGTAGATGATCTGATCTAACCAAAGAGCTATTCCACACCATATAATGTCTTGCTTAGCAAAATGAGGAAAGAGGGGGCTTTAGGAGGGTTATCCATCTTTTACTTGGGAACCATCTTGGCATCAGTCCACCTATACCAGGTGGTGAGTGACTGCCTTTGCATCACTCGTTTTGCTGTCTTCGCTCTCCTTCCACTTATCCTTCACTTATTAAACAATTAATTTTGTTTTGTTTTATCTTGACCTCCAAGTTTTCTTGGTTTTATTCTTCCTTTCCTCTTCTCCCATCCCTCTGGGGATGAAGGAGGAAAATTAGCACTTAGCTGCCCCACCAGGGTTAGGCAAATTATGCATTTTTCTGGGTTATCTCAAACAGTTTCTCAAGTACAGTATTACAGGATATAATTATTTGCTACAAATTATCAGAGAGAGGGGTAATAATAATTTTCTGCTGCTATTTTATTGATTTGCTTCCTGAAAGTAGGAAGCTTCAAGGTTAATTGCACTGTTTAAAATTCATTTTAATTAAACTGCACAACTACTGCAGTGAGACTGAAAACCATGAAATTTATACAGAGGAAAACAAAATAATGCATTCAAAGAGAAATTAAGCAGATAACATTCATATCTACTATTGAAAGATTGTAGAGAGAAAAAATGTAATTATTTCCTAGGCTGATGACCTCAATGAACTTACATTATTCTTGAAAGTTGGAATTAGAATCTTTTTTACCTTGCCACAGTGAAATTATCTGGAGGCAAAAGCCGAGCAAGTTGAATAAAGATGTGATTAAGAGAAGCACAGAATCCACACCACTGTGCATAATAGAGCAGCAAGACATTCTGCAAAATTAAACGGAGAAGAGTTTGATTATCTATTGTAGTTAATCTGCAGTAAAGCACAAGTGGTCTTCACAACATCTGAAACTTGGAACCCTTAAAATATGAAAGGAAACTATATCCCAATGTCAATAAATTTCATTATAAGCTGTTTACTGTCGCCCTCTGTCTACTGAGTTAACACACAAAAACTCTTGGGAAATTCTCTTTCCATAAAGACAACAAAAGGACTACTTAGGTTTAGTTTAGGGTCATTCCCTTTAAGTGAAAATGCACCAAACTTTACTACACTTCCCAATATTCTTTTGCAATCTTAAATTCCTATGTAACTAACACTGACTACATACTTCACATGGGGGTGAAAGGGAAGATGATGACTAGGCTTCTGCTTCTTGCCTTTAACAAGGCAAAGCAGGAATTAGGTCTGCTGAAAACCAGTTACTGGAGATGTACATGCTCACTGCAGACCTCAAAGACAACAGGTATTAGTCCTTACTATCACATCTTTTAAAAAATCAAAGTAATTTAACCACTGTTCAGGATGATCTCTTATGGAAAGCAATTTCATGGCATGCAATTGGGAAGCTTTTACTTGTGAGAGTTGTGGACGTTTTTGCTATCAGCTTTCAAATAATGCCTAAGGTTTAACACTTTTTAAAAGTTTATTTATTAGTTATGCCTACTTTGAAATAATTTTTAAATTTCTTTGAATTATTTTTTTTTAAATGTAATATATAGGAAAATAGTTGCAGTATATTTATTTCCTTTCAGGTACAAAGCACAGAAATTGGGAATATTCTTCAATGTTAACTCAAACCCTATGTATTTAGCATGCACTTCGGCTCCAGTGGAAGAAAGGAAAAGGAAAAAAAATCAAGTCATGGACTTTTTTTTTAAATTAAAACCTAAATTTCAAACACACAGGAAAAAGCACTCCTCCTCTCTCCCCCTAGTCAAAAACACCAGCCCCCAAAAACCCAACAAATCTTGAACTGTAGCAGAAACCTGTCAGGGAATCAGTTGCACTGACTTTTTGATTATTTTAACGCCAGAAGAAGAGCTTTTGCAGATTTATTTAAGATCACACTATACCCTATTGCCTTTTTTTTAAAAAAAAGACAACCTCTGCATTGTTAGAATGTAACATTTTATGTTATAAAGAAGCAGAGCACATCAATAATAAAAAATAGAGCGAGATCCTCTCCTCAGAAGTCTGAATAAGGATTTGCAAGAAACATTTTCAGCAATGAGGTGTACCTTTTCACTCAAAAACACGGTCTCATGAAAGGTGTGAGTAGTCACTTCAGTGATTACACGCTGTTCGTGAAAATGGACTGAAGGGCTGTCAACAAGATGCCTTTTCAAGGGACTATAGAGAACGCTGAAATTTTTTATGAAGTTCTCTGAAATGAAATTGATACATAACAAAGTTATTTCAGTTCCGCCAGATGTGTGATTTAGGCAGTTTTTCTTTGGAATTCAGAAGAATTTACAGAGAAAATACAAACCTGGTTTCATGTCATTAACTGTTGACACTTTGGTATCAAGACTTAAGTAACCACCACTGATGTGAAAACAAGATAAAACGTCACTGTTTTGTTTGTTTGCTCATTACAGTCAACTTTTCCCTTGCCACACTACTCTCTAATCTTGCTTCTAATCCTGCTCAATGTACTTTATTGTAACTCTCTTCCCTCCTAATCTAACCACACACCCAGTAACTCATGAATAGTATCCCCTCACTGTTTTTCTATTTCCACATAGCACTGAAGTATTTGGCCCTTATCTTGAAGCATCCACTTAATTGCACATTTATTTGCATTTATTATTTCATTTTTAATTACTTTCCCTGTAATTCTCCTTTTGCTTTATACTTTTAAAGACTGTGCTATTCCCATGCCAATATGACTAGCCACCTTTTGTTTACCAGTGACCACTTTCCTCTTCATTCAACTTTCTCCTAAATTTTTATGACATTTAACAAGTCACTGCCCAGTAGAAAAAATTCAAAACAAGCTCCAAAGCCCTCAACTACAATATTTGACCCTGGACCGTGTTCTCTAAATTGCTACAAAATATCAACTGTATCCTTCTTCTTAATTTAGTTAGAGGAAATATTATTCTCTGCATTATAGAATAAGAGTATTCAATAATCAAGACAAAAGATATCATATCAAACACACTAAAAATAATTATTTCAACAAACAGAAACATCTTGTGCTGGTATTTCCAGTCCAAAACCTAGCCCAACTAAAACTGGCACTTTGTATACACAAACAGATGAAATGCAAACAGCAGTATATTTAATTTGATCTGGTGTGAGAATTTAATGAAATGCTGAATAGTAAATATAAAATTAAATATATTGCCGTTTGCATTTCAGAGATTAACTTGATGATCTGCTTATATTTACTATTGAGCATTTCATTAAGTTCTCATGCCAGATCAAAACAGCTTTTTTTCTTTCTAGATCTCCAGATTTGGAATATCTACACATGATTAAGTAATAACTGAAAGGAGGGGGCTAAAAGACATACTCCTGAATTTTTAGAACTCATATGTAAAAACTGAAATCTGTTAAAAGTATTAAACACAAATCTGTTTCACTATTTTAAAATATCAAAAGTTAAGAGTCTTATGAAAGTAAAATAAAAATGTAACACCACCCCCAAACCCAAATATAAATCACAGCTACTCCTTGACAAAATATGTAGAAGCAAAAATTTCCTAGAAGTTCAAATGACTTGGAATAGAAATATATCAGGTGTTACTCAGCAGAGAAACCCTCGTCATTGTCAGGAAATCCTGTGACTTGAAAAAAGTTTGAGACAGAAAGTACTGGGAGCGGAAAGGGGAAGGCCATTTATATCTCCTCACTTGGAACTTAATTATTTATTTTCTTTAATGGTTACTGGGGTTTTTGTTTGTTTTTCCAGAGTGTTCTGGGAGGCTGTGATGCAAACAGAATTCAGGGCTGGACGGGATCCTTAATAGGAACACGGCTATTTGTTCTATGATGTGCATACCTTTGTACTTACAGATTTATGGTAAAACGGAAATGTAATTAATGCTATAAGAATTGTATTGATATACCTTCTTGAACAATTTATTTTAATACTGTGTTCACCTGAATTTACTCCCATGTTTACCTACACTGCTAACATTAACAAAACCCTGTATTTGCTGAAGGTGAACTCAGTTTTGCATATCACTGTGATAGCTAAATGCACGTGGTTAGGCATGGTGTGCCTTATCCAATAACTTGCAAATAAATCAGAACTGCAATCAATGCGTCGATTGGGTTTTTGTTTGGTTGTGTGTTGGTGTTTTTTCTCCTCCAAATCAGCTAGGAAATAGAGTATTGACAGATTTGGCCAAAACCACTTCAAGAGCTCTACCTGAAAATACAGATACTTTTCAAAATAAATTTAAAACAATTTAAAAGTTGGTTTCAGAAGATAAGAGGAAGAGCTAGCCTCTGCTGAGAAGTGGGCAGTATCTCATGGCATTATGAGGTATTTTAGTACAGCTCAGCAAACACCAACACTGCCATTAATATACAGATGTCTTCTGTAGTATCAAATATGTTAAATGTATAGTAATTTTTTTTTCCACAAGCAAATTAGTGTAGATTGCAATCAGGCATCAAGATTCAATGCATCAGGCAGTAAAGAATCACACATTTTGAGGGTCACCTCTTTTAAAGCAAATTACTTTTGGTATATGAAACTTAGTTCTTCCATCATCTAGAACACAATTCTACTGCTTGGTTAACTACTAAATAAATTAGAGCAGAATAAATTAAGATTCACAATGTTGTCTATCATCTCACTTTAAAAGCAGTAATTTTCAAAATGGTATTAAGTTTTCCATTCATAAGCTTAATGGCAAACTTAATTTTCTTATTTCAAGCATTTGTATAGTGGATACCATACCCAGGGTAGATCCAACAAGTGACCGATTCTGATCCAGGACATAGTGCACTTCTTCTTTCAGGTCAACAATAGCAGCAAACTCCTTAAGATGATTAGATCTTGATGCTCCTAGTCTCTCTGCGTATATCCAAAAGAGATTTGAATCCAGTAGATAGAGATTCAAGGTTTTGTTGGTCCTGCAGCTCAGACCAGTAAAGTTAGTGCCACTAATATGAAGGTCAGGAATAAACCAATTCCTATCCTCAATGTGAGGAATAGAATGCTGGGCGTTATCTTTCTTCCCATGGGAAGAAAATGCTACTTTGGGGGTCTGAAAGATGGTCTTCTCAGAACTAATGAAACTTAAAAAATGCCTGTTTACTGTCCTGCAACATGCAGTGTAATAGCTAAAAGGACTGTAGAAACTTAAGAAATTGCTGCATTCTATGGTATTTGATATAACTTGAAAAAAGGTATGTTCCTGGAGGTAGAAAGAGTCCAAAGCTGCTTCTATCTCTAAAAAGTTACAGTGTGGCACATGGACTTTATTTGGTTTGACACCTAGTGTCTGGTTAATGCAAAGCTCACAGACATTGTGAGTTCTAGATATCGAATGCCACTGCGGAAGCACCACTGTGTTACAGCACGGGTACTTGGTTATAGAAAATGTTTCTGATAACTTCGTATGTGCATCAGATACAGAGGAGTCAAAAGCTGGTGAATCACTGTCTCCTAAGTGCTGAAGATCTGGCTCAGCTGCTTGGCTTTTATTACAATTGTGGTATTCCAAGGCCACTTTGGTTATCTAAAGAAGGGGAAAAAAAAGGCAAGATTAATGGTACATAGTTCACTCAAATGCAGTCACCTGATGCACACTTAGCAACATATATGCAATTAGAGATGGAATTTCAGAAACATGAAGTTGACTACTCCTTTGTTCTGACAAAAAATTATAAGAGGCTGAGTTGATAACAAAGTTAAGTTTTCAGATATTTCAGCATGTACAGAACAACAAAAAAAACACTTTAAATTTTTTTCAGTCCACTACACTGATCTCAAGGTCTTCTTTGCATCATTATCACAGCGCAATAACGCTACATTGTAAGGTTAAATCTCACCACATGAAGCATTTATCAGAACAGATTCCTGAATTTCTCTTGTTTTCCAATACCAGGAGAAAATAAAAAAGCATGCCTCTCAATGCAAACATTCTCATGCTCTGTCACCATTTTGTTTTTCACAACCAAGGGGAAACAAGCAGCGAAAAAGACATGTGTATAGACCGCAGAAGGATTTCCCTTTCTAGGCAATAAATAACAGAACACAGAAGAAATTAAAGAATAAATTTCTTTTCATCCTCATCTATCACATCAAACATAAACAAAATACAGAACACATACATATTGCTCACACAAGGACACTTTGATAGCAAGTTTTATAATTATCAAAAGCATACTGAAGCATCACATCTAGGAGGGCTGTGTCACTGGACTGTCAGTATTAAGATGTGATCTATAGCAACAGTTTGGTACAGCCTTTAAAAATCCTTGTTAGATATCTTCATCCCGAAAATGCTCAATTAAATACTTAAAATAAACTGGACTCCTCATACTATAATCTAGCCTGAAGATTTTGACTTCCTACATAGAGAAACATGAAAAGTTATTATGAACACAAAGCCAGATTTGTGATAAGAAGTCTCATTTCGGTGAGCTGATATCAGAAACAAAATTTTGCTCCAAAAGCTTTAAGCACACAACTAGACAGCCTCGTTCTTTGCAATTGCCTTAACAGTCAAGGGGTTTCATTGCTTGATGAAACCCACAGGACAGCTGCAGTAAACATCTCTTCTTATGGTAAACAAGTTGCATAATATCTATCAATGTGAAGCTATACAAGATCAACTGGAATATTTTGTATCTCATTTCACATTTTCATCCAAATACTCTTATTTAGTAGAATGAAATCTGAAACTGAATATCTTATGTTGCACTGATTTGATCTAAGTAAGTGGCACCTGTTACTAAAATGTTTAATCTGTGACAAGCATCACTGAATTAAGTCTGCCGAATAAAAGACAGGTCAGTACAAGAATAATCACAGCTCTTTTCCATTCTTTCCACAAAGATTTCCCCAACCCTATCTCGTAGCAGAGTAGTTTTTATTGTGTCTATTTCTAGTTTGTCCTTAGTGCTACATGATCACCACTATGATGCGCAGCTATGTGACATACTAAATGGGACAATGGGTTCCAGCTGAAAAATAGCCTGGGGGAAAAAAAAAAAAAAAAAAGTAGTCTTTTTCAGCCAAGTCAGTTTCCCTATCTTGTTTACTGCACAACTACACAAACTCCTGTCCTAGGCAGTTCAGAAATGGAAATTATGGCAGAGGAAGAGAAAACTGGAAGGCAACTAAGGAATGCACAGGATATAAAAATTAGATTAATTCTGTGTAGTCTTTTAATTGGGCTATATTAAAAAAACCAGACTGGTTTAATAAAAGGTCCATTCTTCCTTATATAACCATCTCTGGAAAGAAGGAAGGAGAGGAGATAAAGAACAGGGTAGACAAAACACAAGTCCTGCAATACTCAAAATACGTTCCTGCTCTTTCATTTGAGCTATGTCAGCTGGAACAGAAGATTAAAGACCTGTGTGTCTCACGCAGCATTCACCACAGGAAGAAGAGAGTCAAGGAAAAGAGTTAGGTGCTTGTTCCAAACAACTGTTGACACGAGAAAAAGGCATATTGTGTGGGCTGCAAACAAACATAAGGGAGCTGTGATAATATGGCTTGAGAAAATGCTTTTAACACAACTGATTACTTGGAAGAGTGAAATAAAAAGAGATATCTGGCACAATAAGGTTAGAACCCTGACTAGAGTTCTCAAGTTCTGGTATTTTTGAAGAAAAAAAAAATAATTATTTCCACTTACTTCATCTAAAAGAGGATGAATTTCTGCTAAGGGATTGTAAGGTATAAATATGAGAAGTGCTGGTCCTTTCTTCAGCTCATTGTTTAGAAGAAGGCTTTTTCCACCATGTGGTCTCAGCCAGCGTATGACCATCTCTCGATTTTCTAGAGCCCACTTGCAAATGTTCTCAGCAGTAAAGTTCATGATGTCATTTGGATAGATCTTGAAGGGAGAAAAAAAATAATTATTTTTCCTCACTTAAACATATGGTTTAGTAACGAATGCAGTTCTGAAATGTGGCAGGCTTTGTTACTGTAACGTCTAGAACTCTTCCTAAATTTAACTACTCAGCAAGCTTCAGGGTTTCATATACCCTTTTCACTTTGGGAAATCTTTCCAAATAGTCATCAGTTCATAGTAACACACACGTTCTTTCAGGCAAGAAGTATTCCACCAGGGAAGCTCCTCTTTCTTTTACTACATCTTTATAATCTTTAGTTTTCTCATTAGTATAAATTTTCTTTGGAAGTGAAAGAGCTCAATCTCTAAGTTAGTACCATCACATATCTTGATTTACAGCATATTAAAAAGCTTTTTCTCAATATTCATTCACGCTATTAACTCATTTTAAATTAGTCTTTTAAGACCCCAACATCAAGACTGCATTAAAAACTGGTATTTCTTGTTTACTGAATGCAGGGAAAAGAAACACATAATAAAAAGTGCCCACAGCTTCTAGTATCATTTTAGGCAAATTTATCATAATTCATTTGCACAGACTAAAGTAGTTTCATGTATTTACCATTAATTTGACCTGAAAAATACATGTTTTCCCTAGTCTCAACTGAATAAAATACACATTACAATACTTATTTTCACAGTTTCCACTCATGGTAGCAGTTTGTATAGGTAATGCCAAAAAGCAAATCTGAAAGCCAGTATTTTCATTTTCATTCCTAGTCTTCCAAAAACAAAGCACATGAATTAAGAGTTACTATAAATTTTCAATTAAATTAATTTACATTATTTTTCTAATCAGTGTAATGTCATACCTTTAAACTGAAATGCAAGTTTTTACTATTTCCCTATCCCAACTCAGGTGGCCTTCTAATTCTAACCCACTGAAAGCGGCAGAAGCTTTAGGAAAAAGTCTTTGTGTAGTAATTTGTGAGGTGCCTGATGTAGAGGATTTTGGTTTGATAGGGATGATCATCTTGAGTCTTAGCTACTGTTTACAACAGCTGCTGACTGGTAGAATGACAATGTGTATTACTGTACAAAAATATTCTTCTTCAACATCCTATATCCTAATGCTCTGTGAAACATTAATTAATGGTCTACTATGACAGAGCTTCATTCTCCATGTCACTACAACGTATAAACAATACTCACAAGAGATGTGTTGACATGCCTGTGCAAATACACGCTGCCCGAATGCACCAAGGAGATCTCCTCTGCAACTTGTTTATTTGTGATCACTCCAAAGCGTATTGTTCCAAGGTAATCTGAAAGGGCACATTTTCATTTTTTAAATACAATTATACACACTGAACTTCTGCCCTGAAAGCCCAGTAAGACACACAGAGAAATCTTGCTGAAGAGCAACTGCCAATATTGGTGATGAAGTGAGGTAGAAAGCAGATGACAAGATCAGGCAACGAAAACAAATGTGTTTCTCTTCTGCGCTGAAAGTACAGATGTTAACCTGAACTGACCAATTTCTTGATTTGCTTATTAAATATAGAATCTGGTTTCGCAGATACCATAATATGTAGCAAGTTGCATCTCAAAAGCCACAATGAGATACGCATGTAATGAAAAGGTATGAACATTGATTTAAACGTCTAGATGATGTACATTTCTAAATATATATTAAACACTTATTCCAGTATCTTCCATTTATAAATATGCACATACAAGGATAGAACGTGTCTCATCTTTGTATTGCAAAGAACTATCCCAACATATAAATGGGTAAATTACAGAATGAACTATAGGAGAACAGGCTCTGTATCATATATCAAGTCAGTGGTACAATAACAATCGGAATAACATTACCAGTTTCCTTCATTTGCTGACAAGAAGAAATAACCAGAAAATGCACCAATATGAACTTTACCAGAGTATATGACACCCCCCCCCCCAAAGGTATTAATCATATAAGAAGTTTGCATATTTAAACACAAGAGGTTTTGTATTTTAGATTATTAATGCAAAACAACAGGGGGAGAAAACCCTTCTCATTGTGTTACCTTCTACCAGCTCTGTAACTCCATCCCGGAAGGCACTTTGTTGATAAATAGTGACAAAGTCACGTTCACCCTAATGCCTCTGAACCTGACATTTCAGTTGTTGCACAAGACTAGGTTCAACTTAAGTAAGTGCTAGTCTAATTATGGCTCCATATGGGTTGCAGCTACACACGTAGGTTTTTGAGGAAACTGTACCTTGATGTATCCTTGAATAGCAGCCTGTCATGTACTTTATTCCATGACAGCTGATCACAAAATATACAATGAGCCTTTTATGTAAGCAACTGTAATAAGCAACTGTATGCCTCGCACTGTAATAAAAGTCTCATAATTAGAGCAACATCAAGAAACACTCAAAAGGGATTAATTCCCAAGTTACAAAACATTGGAAAAAAAAACAACCCACCTACTGAAGCCCGTATACAGAACTAATTTACAGATGCCTTATGAAAAGGACGCTTTTACCTTTCTTTAATGAATGTAATGCTGACGTGAAGAATGTTAAATAACCAGGCGGCTGAGGTGAAGCATTGAACTCAAAATATCCTACAACTCCAGGCTGAAATAATAAGGATTAGAGTTAGTTAAGGTATTTTAAAGTATAAATATGCCTACACTAACACACAATAGATTTTAAAAAGACAAAAATGTTACTGAAGACCAGTCACTTTATGCTGCAAGAAAAGTTTTAATATTAAAAGACTAAATGGCAATCAGTTTTAAAGTTGTCATTTGAAAGCTATGTACAAGAGAGGGGTTTTATGGCTGTAGATGTGTAAGTTTCAAACCACGTTTTTCCCATGTTAGTTAAAGGTCACTAAAAATAATTAATATTTGCTTTGCAAATATTTGAGTCAGTTCCAGCACAAACAGAAGAACCAAAAACATCATAAAGACTTAAAAATTTGAATATAAAATGTGATTTTTCAGAGTATAAACAACTTAAACAGTAACACTTTAATTGTCCTCTATGTTGCACATGATCAGCAACTACATAAAAATTTGTGCAGTACATGAATGCTTGAATTGCTAAACCAATTTATCATCCCATCATTAAGCTATCGGTCATTGTAAGTTCCTTCAGTATCTCCTGCAGGAGTGAGTGAGAGCCCAGCTGCACAAAAATAATCAGTGCGCCCCCTATCCCACCTGCATATCCATAAAGTTCTTCAAACTGCTAAATAGACAATTCAAATAAAAGACTCATCCCTAAATAGGCATGTTGAATTTGCCAGGTATGAAGCCCAAATGGCTTCATATTAAAGTCAGGAAGAGAATCTGGGAGAAGCTGACTTGGAACAGAGAGGTGCGTAGTCTTTACACTTCTCATTCCAAAATTTCCATGAAGTTTGGAGTTTAAATTTTGCAAAATATAATCCATTAAATATTATTATTAATTCTGGGTTTTTTAAATGCATCATTCAAATTGGCCTAATAAACGTTCAGGAAAGAGTAAGTGATGGAATTTGGTTATTTTGTGTTATTTGTTTCCCAGTTCCACCAGTGCATACAAAAAGAGCATTTGACGCACAAAGCATGAGTACTCTAGGGATTGCTGTGGAACAAAAGATTCCAGACTCACTGATCACCCATTTGTGTGGCAAATATATTCCCACAGAAGTATTTTCATTTGGTACTTTGGAAATTGCTTTCTTTTTTGGTAGAGTTTTACACATAATTTAATTTCTTTTTAAAACTTTAACATATATTTTGCCTGTTACTGTTATTAGTGATATGAATTCAGTTATTCGTATCAGCCATATGAACTGAGCTAATTCAGTATGAATTAGGGGTCTCAGGATGTTCACTAACAGCAGCACTGCCCATGCCAATTAACGACTTGCTCTTTTTAGGCAGGAATTATCTTTCATGAATGAATGCTAAGCACAAGATCCTTATTCATAAAGATTTCTTATGAGGTAACACAACAAAATTATCAAGATACAAGCAGTTAGTGAAATTCATGCAATAACAATTGTCAAGAAGGAAATAAAAATAAAATTAAACAGAAGTAAAAAAATACAGCAAAATAATAGCACTCCTTTTTTAAACAGTAAATAGGTTAGTAATTAATGTTCATCTTTTTTTCTTAGTATTAAATTAGGACAGTAAAAAAAAACCAATCCCTTATTAAAAAAAAAAAAACATTTAAAGCATTCAAGTGAACCAAAATAAGGAGACAGATATAATCAAAATTTCAGTTTCCCATTTTGTAGGACCATTTTTGAATACTATTACTGAACAAAGCAAACTTAGGGCACCAAATACTGAATGAAAGAAGAGTTAAAAGCGGCAGTAAAATGTGACAAGAAGCCAAAAGTCATAAAGTTATTAAAAAAGTGATGTTCTGATTCTGACTGCCAGTTCTGTTGTATGCTAATAGCAGCTTACAATTTCCAGATTGTGAAAAATAAGGTTTTTTCATGTGACATTTTTTGCAAGTATTTTTTAGTATAAAAAAAATTGTAGTGAGAGAATATATACTAATGCCATATTAATGAACTAGATTACTAATTAGGCATATCTTTTTAATGATCATTCCAGAACAGTTAAAATTTCCTCCCTGTTACAGACTGCTATTAAACACATGAGGAAAGTATCTAAAATGCAGTATTTCTTCTTGAGTACCACACAATTTTTCCTGTTCTTGCCAGAATGAAGAGATTTGCTTGCTAATACCAGCCACTCCTGTTCATTTTAACAGAACTGAACACTTCCAAATGCTTAGCAACTAAGAAGGAATCCTGCTCCGTACAAGCGAGATTCAAGTCTTACAGAAGAGGTATCTTGAAGAGGTTCCTGCTTTTGAATACGAGTATGCTAAGAGGAGCTTGACGGCAGCAGCTCCCATTTCCCTTCTTGTATGGAGCTCTGAAACAATCAAGAACTGAGGCAGCAACAGCTACCTGCATGCAGGTTGTGCGCGCATCCACACACAAGCTGTTACTGATGATCAGCTGCTTCCAGGCAACCAACTGTTAATTGGTTAATTATCTTCATGCAAGCAGTTAGGAGTAACCAGTTGAATAGCTCTATATAAAGCTGGAGGATAAAATACTAGAATGGAACAAAGGGCTAGTTTGATGACACAGTAAGAGTGTTGGTGTTGCTAGAATGGAGCTTACTGGAGCTTTTCTTTCCATTAAACCATTTTCAGCACCTGTCTCAGAGTGTCTGTGGAAAACGTTTTGGAACAAACTTGAGGGCACCAATTGCATAGAGTCATGAGTACTATCTCCTAATGAAACTCATATATGGAAATGCAAATCATTAGTTGTAGTTGTAGCCTATTACTTGCTGGGTCTCTACGCCAGAGGAATGGAAAGTGACATGTGATGCCAATTAAATCAAACAAATAACAGACCTGACAGAATCTCAACAATTACAGACAAGCAAGTTCATAGAAACTTTAAGAATTAACATAGAGCTTCAGGTCAGTAATTTTTATTGGAGAACAGCCAGCACGGTTTTATTACTGAACCATGCCTCAAGTCTATCACTGTTCTTTGAAGGAATGAGCAGGCATGTAGATGACTGATCTACTCAATGCAGCACACCATAATTCCCCAAAAGCCTACAAGAAGTTACCAAACACACTGGAAGAAACTAAGGTGATAAGGAATAACACAGAAGGCCCTTTTCTATATTAGTAGAAAAGAGAGAAAACCGCACAGAGAAGTTAGTAATCTTCCACAAAGACAGCCAGCCAGTATGTGCACTGATGCTCACAGAGTTCAACATTTCTGCAAACACTTTAGAATAAAAGGAAGAAAAGGCTGAGGGACAAAATTTGCAAAGGCTATTGGGAACCATCAAACTACAGCTGACTCAGAAGAGCTGCAGAAAGAAAGTATTGAATGACTATGTGATGAAAGAGCTCTGAAATTTAAAGGTAAATAAACGTGAAGTAATGGTTAGAGAACAGGAAAAAACCCACTGCTAGCGAATAGCTTTTACAATTAGATAAACACTTTTACTACTCAATTAATTTATTTCTGCCCCAATTTTTATTTATTTATTTTTATGTTTTGGCTACATTGCACTGAGGTAAGGGAGATGATGTGTTTTTTCAAAATCTCAGACTTGTGCAGGCAGGCAATTCCTGCCTCATTTTATCTGTGAACACAGGACAGAGAACAGCAAGAGGAAAGGAATATGTTATCTCTGGGGAACTGAAGAACCAATAACACATACTACTCATTCTGCAAAGAAAAAACTGTTGATTGATATTAATTACATTTACAAGTAAGAGTCTGTTCATTTTCTAGCAATGTCAAAAACGTTGTGTATCCAGAACTGGAAGCAAATTCTCACATCATTTAACATAGGTACCACTGTACCCCAGTACTGTGACAGTATTTTGACACTATTAAGTCAAACCCACTTCTGGGTCAGATCCTACAGAGCTGGTAAATGCTCAGGAAGCATTTCTACACAAATAAAGCAAAGAAGAAAGCTGACACCATGCTAAGGCACATGCCAACTCCCTCCCCACTGCTCCTGAAACCAGGAAATGATGAGCTCCCTGGGCACATTTATTTTTCATAAATGAATGAAGCTTTTTGTCTAACTACAGACGCTGCATGTTTTCTTCCTCTGTTCGTCACAAGGATGAGGCCATTTCTAGCAGCTGGGTTAGTCAGATGTGGAATGAGATGTGACAGTTTGGATTAAAATGAAACTGTTACATGTCTGGAGTTAAGAAAACAAAAGAAGTCTGATTATAGGTACCTACAGGTACCTGGAATTATGGCAGGAACTGTGTATCTTTCCCCAATGTAAATTAGATCTTCCTACACATTCCAAGATTTGAACTTTCTTTTACCAAGATTCTTTTTACCTTCACTCTCAAAAATTAAAATCTAATTCTTACCCAGTTTGCACCAGTATCATTCCACCACCACACACACACAAAAAAATCCTTAAATAATATCAGAAAACGAAGAATCCTAACTTCCAAGAACCACAATTTTTTTTTGCGGGATTTGAGCGCCCTCTTGTGAGCTCAATATAGCATCTCTCAATAGTTATGATTTGGTTGAGCAAAGGAACGTAACACCAAGTAACTAACATCACTTGCTCTTACATTTAGCTGGATTCCGTTCATCAGTATTTTTTAGAAATAAAACCATGCTAATTAACATTTGAATACAAGGTAAGATACTGCTAGATTTCAGTATCTCTTGGTATGGTTCAACTTACAAAAAATGTTTTGAATATTTATCTTGGTACCTTTACAGTACTTGTTAATTCAGTCACACTAACGTGTTTAATAGTTTTTGATACTCAGCTGAGTGGGACTAGAGCTCCTGGCATTCTTTCCTAGATGCTGTTTCTCCCAGAAACTGGCTAGTGGAATTTGAACACAAGATTAAAGCACAAAAAGTTTCACAGATTAGATGGAAAAGGACAACTATGGGCTTTTAGTCCTGGCTGTCAGTAACTATGGGCTTTTAGTCCTGCCTATTGGCAGGCAACAATAAAATGCCCTTGAAACAGAAGAAGGGCGTAAGTTTCACACTCTTCTAAGTGTGAAAACACATGCCTAGCAAAACTTCAGCTCAACATAATCCCCTGCAAGTGAACCAGTCATCTACTAATAGTTTACCAACCTGTTGCATATGCCAGATTATACATAGTGCTACCCTTGGACAGAGAAACGAAACAGCAAGGGCCAAAAGCAAGCGACAGACAACTTCTCTGTAACCTACTGCTTCCATAATACGGGAGACCTTAATACCACAGCAGAATGAAATAGCCAAGGAACAGAACAGGCACTGCCCAAGCGCAGTCTGGGGATCAGCTATGAAGAGGTTCTTTTCAACTCAAATTTTTAAGTCAAAAATAAATATCCCTACCACGAATTTGCAGAATCTATTCCCTAGCAGAACACAGAACTGAAAGTTAGATACTGATGACAAAAATACTCTGAGCTTCAAATTAATTAGCATTTCAATGACAAAATGCTAATTAAAACCTCATCAAGCAGCAGACAGCGGTCAAAATGCCCAATGATCTACCCTTTACAGCCTTCTCTCCCTACTTTCTGCTAAAAAACCTAACATTTTTTATATCTAAGAGATCAAAAAGCAAAGGAAGACACTAGCCAAGGCCCTCATATAGCAATTAATTTGCACCATGCATACGCTTCTGTAACCTACTCCTCAAACTTTCTCACTTCTTAAACACAGGAGTCACCTCCTGGATTTTATCTTCTCCTACAAAAATGTATAAAGTACCTCAACCTGCATGGAAAACATTAGCAAATGTTCACATTTCTAACTGTTTAAAATGATGAAATAACCTGTTTATTTCTGGTTTCAAACTAACTTTTGCTTTGTGCCGATGTTTCCCTCACCATACATCTGCATATACAACTCTCTGTTTCTTAGGGTCTTCTCTGTACCCCAGCTCCTGATCACTCAGCATTTGCTTTTCTTATTGCACTCACCTGGACTTGTGGTAGCCAACACCCTTTGCCCTCAATGGCTCTTACTGCATGAGCTGGCTGTTATTTTTGTAGCCCCTTCACCCCCTCTTGCTTAACTTTACAGAGGCAAGACACTGAGCATCTAGTGCCACAGTCTGCAAAATAACCTCAGCCTTAAATGACTTAAATGGCAGCATAACAGATCACTCTTCTCTTAGTCCACTTCAGAAAAAAGAACCAACAAATTCTTAACATAAACATATATTGGGTATTTGGAACCACAGAATCTGAAGCACAGGAAGAGGGGAAGTTTGAACACAGAAATAAAAATATCTGTTTGATTGCTAAGCAGTATTTAAAATTTCTGGTTCCCCCAGAAATTTGTCTTTTAGTCTTTTTCCTCCTACTCTAAAGCAGATTTAAACTTAATGATACGATGCTTATGAGTTACCTTTAGCAGCCTACCTAGAAAAAAATCACAAAACACAGACCAAAACCCAAGCATGGCCACTTTCAAATAGGAGGCAAAAAAATAAACAGCATAACTGAAGCAGCGGAAAGGCAACAGAATTGCTTGTGATCACAGAAAGTATCAGCACCAGAGACAACTCACTACTCCTAACTTGCAGTCCCTACTTAAAACACTGGAAAACTAAAAGCATGAACTGCTCCTGAGGGATAAGCTGGAGCCTGAACAGCACAGCACCTACCCATGGTAACATCAATCCCCTTATGCTGTGACAGCTTTCAATTAACAGCACAGGTCGTGCTCCATCCTGCAGCAGAACTAGTCGTAAGAACATGTGCTAATTCAAAGAGGAATTCTGCTTCTTTCCAAAACACTGCAAAGCCCTTCACATCTTTTGGCCACTACTACCACATCAATTTGTGACCAGGATTCCTGTTCTGCTCTAATGGCTTGGGGTTCAGCAAGATTATGGTATTTCTCCATTGTGCATGATAGAACTGAACAGTTATAAAGGGATTATAAATGGTTTTGCTTTAAGTGCACTTTGTCTAATTGGAAGTTATTAATCCACTAGTATTGCTACCAATCTTGGCACCTCCGAACACAACAGACTGAAAATTAATGTACCAGTGGATTAAAATAATGAAATTACAGCATACAAAGTGGTTAGGAGACATTATCTCAACTGATTTCACATATGTTTTTACTTAACATGATTTATCTTATTAGAAAGGTTTAATATTCCTTTAAAAATTAAAGCAATGATTATATATTTCTCAAATGCTTTCCCAATTTAGACTGCAAGACTTTTGCAAAAAGATTTCTCCCTCCTTTCTCATTCATATGTAACTTTTTGGTGAGGTAACAACTTTGACTGTCATCTCTACATACTAAAGTACTGTAAATTAAGAGCATCACTAAATCATAAGAGTCACTATACAGGGAACCAACATTATGAATTTGTCATTTCATATTTTTATGATTTTAACAAATTTACAGGGTACTGATTTCAGGATCCTGGAAATAAACTAGTAGTTTGGAGCAGATCAAATTTCATTGTGAAACAAGTCAAACTCTTTCTGAACCACAGCGGTAAAGCTAGAGAAGAGAGACAAGTACCTCATAATTTGAGAGGAAATCTAGTAATTTTGATCGAGACGAGATGTAGAGTAGTGGTGTCATCACCCGGCGAACAAACTTTTCAATATAAACAGCACTCATAGGGCCTTTGTATTCAATTGGTCCAAAACTAGTACCAAAAAAAATAATAAAACATTAAGACTTAAATTCACAATAGAGGGAGTCCCTCCTGGGGTGGCAGAGAGAGGAGTTACATTGACAGCATGCTCAGCCTCTAGGGGATTGCTCTCTGTGTTAATTAACAGTGGCTTCTGTAACTGACAGAGGAGTTGTGTTACTAGACTCAAAGCACAGCACAGGAATGGCAGCAACTAACGCAGTGTCTATGGGTAGGTGCAGTGTGCTGGTGGTGACGAAGGGGTAGATGAGTCCCATTAAAGAAGTTGGTAAAACGCACATATGAATTATATGATCATATACGTATCTTTCTGCTTTGTCTGAAGTAAACACATGACTTAAAAATACAGATCTGAAAAATGCCACTATTTTCACTTGATTTTTTTAGAACTTTAGAAAGTTCAAACGGTATCAATCCGAAAAGGTGCAATATTTTTACATAGACTTTAACAGGTAGCACTCAATAAAGCAGGGACGAATCCAGTCACGCTGCTGATGAACAGATTTGGTGAGTCTACAGTTTCTCCCCAAGTCATCTGATAAACAGGTCACACCACATCAGGTAGTGCAAAAAACAAAGGAGGGCTGGGCCTTATGGCTATGATTTCCAAATTTTCTCCCTCATCCCCTTGAAATTCTGCATCTGATTTATTATCCTATAATTCAACAAAGCATCACAGTCCAAAATGAAATCAAACACAAACAGCATGAAGAATTAGTACATTTCCACTGAGGAATTTAACATGATGCATTTTTTAATATAATTTATACATACAGACACTCCGAAAAATATCAAACTTGCACCGAGATACCTATATTCAGATACTCTGAAATGGTATTCTAAACCCCACTAGATTATTCTACAGCCTACACTGGTTTATTACAAACTTTTGGTCTTAGCAGCAACATGCATGCTTCAATGTGTCGCATGCCCAGTACATAACATTTGATGTTTAATATCTCAGGCATGAGGGGCTTTTATGAAGTATCAATATGAATTTACATCTCATCTTGTCGCAACTCCGTTTAAGGTTACTAATAATACCCAAGTGTATCAATCTAATGTGTTGTAATTTCAAGATCAAGTAAGTTTAAGTCAATATACATCCAAGTGGGACTGTTGAGATATTTTTATTACAGTTTGAATTATGCCAGTGCCACCTGTGTCTATTCCAAGTTCAGCTGAAAATGATCAGGATTGTTCCTCCTCAATACATAAATCCCCAGAAAAAAAAACAAAATCAGCCTCTGTAATGGAAGAGAGCTGGAGTTGAATATTAGGATACACAAATAAAATGCAAGTGATAAACTACACAGCACCCAGGTCTATTCCATGTCTATTGTACCTAGCATTAGAAAGCGTGTTTCCTTACCTTCTGCTCCACACAAAAGAGGGGGGAAAAAAAAAAAAAGGATAATACATACAAATACTAAAACATGTAAGTGAGATTATATAAAATGTTATACAGTGATATCTCAACATTTGGAGCATACAAAAGTGACTGAAAAGTTCAAATTTAGAAGGAAGTCTTCAGTACATAGTGCCATTTAAATATGCACTTAAATTCCACTAACTTCAATAGCCTTTAAGTCCATACTTTATTGCTGTCACAAATTGGGACCAGTTGGTATAGTCCATCTACAGAGTGAGCAGATAACCGGAATTAATATATAAAACTGAATTCTTTACTTTTCATTGGAGGCAGAACTTCCAGCAGATGCATGAGCAAAAGAAAATTTCCTTAAGGATGAAGAATTGTGCAGCATGTCATTTAACTGACACTGAAGTAGAATACAGGATGAGCTTTATCCAGATTCTTCTCCTCTATGCCTATTTACTACAACCATAAATATAACATTTTCAAAATGCAACATTTTATATAATCTGTTTCCCGATACAATAATAAAAACCTAGATTGTAGGTATGAAATCTTACCTCCGATGGTACAAGTGTATCACAGGAAAATAAAAGAAATGCTTCTGCTTCCTGCATTTCCCCTGGTTCCACCAGCAATTTAGAGCCACAAACAGCACCTGCAAAGCAGGTAAAAATTAACAGCTAACAAAGTACACTACTGTGACCTTCTTTATATAACACATACTTTTTCCAAGCCGTTCCATCTGCTATTTTCAGTGTCTTTTCAACTCAGTATTCCATTTCTGTTCCTCTTAATTCTCACAATGCTTTTTTAAAAAAATATATTTTTTTTTATTTCGCAACAGTCACTTTTCTTTCTAGTTTTTAACCTTAAGCTAAAGTCTTCAAATTTACTAACTTAGTCGTAATCCGTATTAATTACTTTTTCTGCAGAATGAATGGAGGTTTAGGACAGCTGTACCTGTGAAGTGTTCACAGGTAACCAACTGTTAGAAAGCAGTGCTGTAACTACAATCTTATATGATTACCAGTGTCTCCAAGGATCCTGGAATTAGAAGCAAACTCCCTGTAATCTCTGTCTAAAGACAGATGAATAAATCTGAGAACACTGTAAGAAGAAATTTGTAGAGTTCCCCATTCAGGAGCAGAAATAACAGACAACTGAGCAGGCATCACAGCTTTTCTCCATGTATTCTAACACTATGTTAAATTAAAATTTAGTCAACCAGCTGAGTTAGCCTAAAACGTGAGCTTTCAAGTCCTACTGGTTCTCATGGGATGACGTGGGAAATTAGCACCAGCTTGGAGATTAAAAAGCAATCAGGTCACGTTTAAGATTCATAACTTCTCTCGACTTACCTGGTCTGACAATCTGCTGGCTACATGTTCTATTTCTTCTCTGGCTGCAATGGACTGGCCACACCATGGTGCATAGAAGAAATACAGCACAATTTCCGAATCCTGACGAAGGTGCTCTGCATAGTCTAATTGTCCCCGAAAAAGATCGATGACTGGAGATCTTGTGGAGAAAAAATTCACTGGAAGCTTTGCTGGCATTGTTACATCTTTTGCTCGGCTGCAGGGAAGAAATGAAGAGTGGCTATTGAGACCGTACAGCAGTAGTTAGAAAAGTGTGCTCAAAGCCCTAATCTTTAGTCTTAGCAAAGATCATGCAATGACAAAACTTTAGAAATTGATGCAAATGACTACAACTTGGATTGTCTGAGTTAGTTTCATGAAATACCATAAAAATCTATTGACCACCCTTAATAAGCTTTAGAAAGCCACACCGTGACACCATGCACTACGTTTATGGGTATGTTAGCTCACACTCTTATTGCTGGTTGCTATAGAGCATAAAATTACCAGGAAGAGTGATTTCTTTGGATTTCTTCCCTGGCCTCATCCTCTTTTAACACTTGTGCTTTAGGTAACAGGACCCTGATAAAAGAAGAGACACTGGTCATAAAGTTTTGTGATGTGATGTTTGTATAAACAGAGGCTATTACCCTGCCCTACACTTTGCTTTAAATTATTCTACACTTCTCCCCCAGTCAGTAACCCAGCACCTCCTTCCCCAGCTGTTAAGTTCTTATGTCACCTCACAACCACTACCTCCAGCTGCCTCCTGATCCTGCACCCCCTGCTCATCCAAACTGCTCACTCCTTCCTGTGATTTCTAACTGGTAGCCGGACAGGACACAACACTGCTACGCTGGGGCTCCAACTCACAGGTCAGCACACACCTGCTGATTAGCTGCTGAAAGCAAAGCACAAAGTGCTGATCTCATATTAACACATAATCTGCCAGATACTTTAACTAGAATTTCTCCTCTTTAACTGCTTTAATGAAAATGGACAGCCCAAATATGTTTAAAACCTCTGCTTCCCTCTACCGATTTAAACTGGAAGTGGACAATTCCTTCAAGAGTTATGGAGAGTGGGCAGACAGATACAGGACATAATGGCATAAGCCTTAAAAATGAGAGATGGAATTGGTTCCAAATTGCAAGGAAGTGTAGAACAGACCAACAGAAGTCCCATGACATGAATGGGTCAGGAACCACAAGGCTACTCTCAAATATGTAAACTCTACTAATTATTAAAAACCGAAACACAATAAATCGACAGCTACCCGCTTCTTAAATTGATTCACTCAGTAGTGTCTCCCTCTGCAATACCTACTGCATAAGAGTATTTTTACATAATTCCCGGGTCTACAAAGAGAATAGTGCTTTGATCCCCTAAAAATCATACAAGTATAAACTGAGGATTACATAATACACGATTATACAAACATAATGATCATATACTGTTTATTAAAACACTGTGTTATCTACCTGCTGCACAGAGCCTATGAAAACTTGCACTCATTTCAACAGAACAACCTGGTAATAAAAGAAATCACATGCAAGTGCCTGTAGGATCAGCAGCTGCCTTTGACAGCAAGGTCCTGAGAGTGGGGTTGTCTCAAAAGCCATTTGCATAGTACCAAAAATAATTCAGGTCCTAAACCACAGGCTTTCCATAATAGTACACGTCAGGTCAGGCTTCATTTGGCTACTCCCTGAGCCGCTAGAGCCGCAATACCTCAAACCTCACTAAGAGGCTGCCTTGCAGCAAAGGAATTTTCCCTTTCTATACTTCTTATCCATTGGTCTCAAAAGCTACACGTTGTAAGCGCAGTGGCATTAACTGTACTCTGGTCCTGAGACTTGTTTGCAAACCATACTGATGCGTCGCAAGAAACTATGTACTGTAGTCATAATTAACACGTGCATTTAACTACCCTGCAAATCACACAGAGAATTTTTATGCTTGAATTTTCAATGTTTCTGAAAGCAACAGAACTGGGAATACTTTTCTGACATTAGTTTGTCTATTTAACTACCATCTGAAAAGTCAAAACCTTTCTAGAATCTGAAAAGCCAATCAAACTTCCTGCACAGAGTACAGGGTGGCGAGAAGCACATTCCAAACTCATTCCATTTGTGAGCTTTCAAAGACAGCTAGCAGTAAAATGAAAGGAACATGCAGGCTTGAAATCAAAGAGGAGTAGGAATAAAACAGAAGCATCACTGTAAGGGGAAAAAAAATATTAATCATTCAGCAGCAATAGACAGTAAAACAGGGGTCACTGTGAGGTACAGACTACTGGAACAGAGGCACTGCTTCTCATTCTTAGCCTTAAAATTCACCCAATTCAAATAACACACCCTCTGTGGACAGACAAGAAATGAAGGCCTCTGTATTTTTCAGAAGTATTACCTGTGAATCAAGTGTTTCTTGCAATAAAGATTTGCGAGATTTTGCAGAACAGGGAAGTAATCAGATCCTTGAAGCCTTCTCCCACTCCCAAATGCAGATGTGCTTAAATTAATACAGCGTGGCTCGAAGCGCGTTAACAGTCACCTTGACCTAAACCCCCCCGGTTGGGGGCTCCAGAAGCGAGCTGCCCAGCCGCAGGGCAGCCACCTGCGCCTCCCTGCTCCTCGCACCCACGCCTGCCCCCACCTACACCAGGATCTCCGCGAATAGGAACCGACGAGACTTTTGCAAGGGAGAAAAGTTCCAGCTCCCAAGAGGAGCACCACCAGGTTGCGGGAAACAGAAAGGAAGCGCGGCACCCCTCCTGCGGGAAGCGGGTGCAGGCAACGGGGGTACCGACACCCACACGGGGCCCAGAGGAGACCCGTTTCCTCACACCCCGGGCCCCCGCGCCGCCCAGCCGGCTGACAGCGCTGAGGGAACGGCTTCAGCCCCCTCACCCCTCCCAGGGCAACGCGGGGTACAAACTGGAAATGAGAAAAAACAAGCTTTCTCCACAAAAAGCCCGTCCCTCGGGTGCGTGCGTGTCCACGGACCCACCGCCACACCCCGCCGCCCTGCGAGGAGGACACATACCTGAATTAACGATACCGCCGCTTCTTCCTCTCCCCCGCGCTACCGCCGGGGCCTCCCGCCCTGCCCCTGCCCCACGCCCGGCGCCGGGCCCCGTGTGTCCCCACCGCCACACCGCTGCGCTGGAGGCGGAGACCCCCCGCCATGGCAGGCGAAGGGCCGCGGTTGCCATGGGGATCGCGTGCCGTGGGGGCCCGGGAGGCAGATGTCCGTCCCCTGCCCCGGGAACGGCCGCTCCGGACGCCACCCGGCCCCGCGCGGCGCCTGAGGGAGCCCGACCTCAGAGCGCGGGAGGCGCGCGGCCAGAGCGAGCTCAAGGCGTCGCGCCCGGGAGGGCCCCGGCAGCCGCTTCTCCCGGGCCGGGCCCCGCGTGTCCCCGTCCCGCCCGGCCCCCGCCATTACCTGCAGGTGACTTTAAGGGCGACGAGGAAGGCGCAGCCGAGCACGATGGCAGCGCCGCACAGCAGCTCGGGCCGCCGCGCCATCTGGGCGACGCGAAGCCGCGGCCGAGGGGCAGCGGCAGGGCCGGAGCCGCCGCATAACGACATGGCCCCCGGCCGGGGCGGGGAGGGGCGCGGGCCACCGGGCCGCTCCCGCTCGCACACGTCTGCCTGCCGCCCGCCTGTCAGCCGCGCCGGGGCGGGACCCGCTACCGCCGAACCCGCCGCCGCCACGTCGCGCCGCCCCGAGCAGGCGCAGAGCGGGGCGGGGCTCTCAGGGGAGTCTGAGGGGAGAGGGCCCGGGAGGCGTCGGCAGGGCCTCGATCGGCTCCGCGGCCTCGGGGACAAACGTGTCTATAATCTGCTCGCCTCCCGCTGCCTGCGCAGGACACGGTTAAAATGTCCTTCCCCGGGATCAGCGAATAAGTAATTTGTGAATAAATCCTCCCCTTCTGGAAGGGCCGAGCCCCCGCCGGCGGCTGTTTCCCGACAGGCCCCCACGGCAGCCATTAAAGACTTCACACCATCCTTACAGAACAAGGATTTCATGTTTAGTTTTGTCTAGAATTACTTCCAATAATTTACAGAGCACTTACATTGAACAATGAAAGCATAAAATTGAGAAAACAATTCAGGAAGGCACACAATAACAATCCCGTTTTGTCACAGAAATAACTGTCCATAGTACTCTCTTTCAAGCTCAGTTTATTACAAACAAGGTAAAAAAAACCAGCATTGCAGCAGGTGGTATTTCAAGCCCCAGCTAATTTTGTACTGCTCACGTCATCGAAAGGTGCTTCAGCCCGGCCCGTAAGAACAGCCCCTGCTCACGGTCCCCTGGGGCTGAAGCAGAAGCTGTCGGGTTAATAATATTCCTTGTGCTTTTATTTTGCGAAGAGAAAGGGACACAGCACCCAGGCTTGTCATGGGTACGGGTACCACTGAACTTTGGTTCAACACTCCTTACATATGCAATAGATGGCCAATGACTACATTCAAACTACTGAAGTCATTCTTTAAAGCTCTTCTAATTATATAAAGTCAGCCAGTAACAGAAAAATAATCTCAGTAGAAGGGAAAAAGAAGTCACAGGGAAAATAAAAAGAAAACTAGCTTTAGCTGTTTTGAATGACTGTATGAAAGAAGCTTAGTTTTAAAAAAAAATAGAAATAAGTGAACACACAAAGAAGGCTGAAAGCACCATCTGCAGAGAAGCCAAATTGCAGGAGAAGCTCCAGTGACTAAAGCCCAAAGACTCATCAGTCAGAAGTCATGTCCGCCTGTGGATGCTTTTCCATTTCCTGCAGGCTGCAGCAAATGGAATTTGAAGTACCACCTGCCTCCCAGCTGAAGTGGTGGTTCATGCTCAAGTCAAAAGGCTGAAAACATGTCCCAGTAGCTCCAAAACGGTGTCTACTTCACAAGTTAGTTGGCCATTTTTGTTATTTTAGTGATGCACATGAGCTAATGACAATACAGAGAACTGGAAACAAGCAGCTGGAGACACAAATACCAACTTACTAATTTTTTAGCTACAGGTGCTCAAGCTCTTGCTAATAGGCAAATCATTGTTTATTTTTACAAAATCTCAGTCCTGAGAGGCTACATGCAGAAAACAGCTTTGTGTAAAGTTCTCTTTATTACAGGCAACATTAGTCCATACAATAATACACAATACTGACATACAAGTGTAATCTTTCAAAATCATCATTTAAACAGCGAAGACCAAGAAACAGAATTTTAACTACTTCATTTTCAAAAATTAATACGTTTTTTCCTCCCAAGATCCTTTTTCAGTAAATTATATTGAAACATACAAATAGAGAAAAAATACCCATTCAACATATATCGTAGTTAAATGGTTATTTTGTTTAAAATCTTTAATAAGAAAATCCTTTTTAGCAACCTACATATAGATAAGTAGCAAACTTTGTTTTAAACAAATCCTCTCCATTAAAAGATCTGAAGAATTTTCATCCATCATTTTCTTCTTAACCCATAACACTCTGTTTTGTAATACCTTGATACCTTGAAGTTTTTCAACTGAAGGATTGATACTAGGGGGCTTTCTAGACATTATAACCTCTCTCCCCCCCCCTCTATTTCCTAACGTTCTGTCCAACAGAAGGTGAATAAGCACGTAATACTTCAGATTTTTTTAATCACCACTCTGTTTCATGAGAGCATAGACAGGTCTGCTCAATCCCCCTAAATCTACTATATTTTGCTGTTTAGGGGGAACAATATATGCCAATAAAAGCAGAAAACCTGCAGCTTTTCTGTCACATGCTTTTGATTATTGTCAATTTTTCTGGTTTATGCTTCCAGCTGATAACATGTATGTGTCACCTCAGTGTTAGTTTAAATCTTTAAACAAAAAACTATATTTTCCAAAGTCATTATCACTGGGAGCAATCAAGTGGTCTTTTCTTGCTTTGCTGAGCTTCATTCTTAAAACTTGTCGTCGTTCTTCCCACTCATGGAGTTCAGCGTTTCCATGGGCAAATTTACAGTTGTTCCCTTCAGTGCAAGTACCAGCCATATATCTGTCAAGACAGATTTCAAATAGTGTTTTCATAGAATTATCATGATCACTGTTGTATCTAGGTATTTTCTTCTGGTCATGATTTTCAAATACATTAACTCTGTTCAGCATTTGATTGTATTTTCCTTCCCCAGCTGTCAGGTAATAGAGGACAAGAGATGTATGTCTCTCTTCTTTATACTCCTACTTTCCTGAGTCATTTCATGCTTGAAACCTTTAATTTCATCAGGTAAATTAATACTGTATCAATTAACTCGCTAAGCTAAAGAAAAAAAAAAGTCCAACTAGTTAATTATCCTTTGTTAACTAAATATGGGTTTTAAGTACTCAGTATGACTTAAGAATCTATTTTATCTTAGAATTTTTGTATTAAGTTGTAAGCATGCCAGTTTGCATTCACTTTACACTGCATATACAAGGCCTGTTAGTGTTCAAAACATCAACTACGTTTAGGATGTTACCTAAAAATTTAGTAAAAGGGGGCACGTAAGCTTTCATGCAAAGACTGCAAACAAAAAAATAACTTGCTTTATATGCTGTGCAATTTCGTAAGATCTCTAACAGATTCAAAACCTTTAACTTGAAATGGAGTTACAAAGGTATCCCTACCCACAAATTGAATCTTTATGTCCAGAATGTAGATTCCAAAGTTTTTAGCCTTCCAAGAAGATTCCAACAGTGGAAAGAACTTTCAGCAGATTTACAAAAAAATCTACTGCAGTCAGGTGAACAGGCTGCATTTAAGAATTAAAAGGAGGGGCAAAACATACAACTAACACTGGGGAAAACCAACAGGTCTTGGAAGTTCTCTTCCACACTTCCATAAATTATTTCCAACAACAGATACTCGAACGTAACAGATTTGTTTTGATGCTAACAACATTTCCACTTGCCTTAAAGCTCCAATATCACTCCTAGGTACTCTTCTCCTGTTCCACAGGCAATTAATATGCAGCTACCTAAATACACTTTTTTTTTAATACCAGAATTATTTTGTGCAGCTGCAATAACCTTGCAACCCCTTATTAACATCAAACAAGCAATTCATTTGGTTCCACAATTAGGCACCTTGTCACTCCCCAAGTTCTAACACTACATGTTAAAATACTCTTAATTAGTTAATTTCTTGTTGAAAGGTATGCAAAGCAAGAAATACTAGAAACAATGTGTGTCAAGACAAATAAACTTCTTAATTATTTACACTATGAACTGTCATTTTTCAGCATTTTTGACATCTTAAAAACCACATACCTATCACAAATGCTAAAATATCCGGTTGGAAAGCGATACTGCCAGCAGTTTTGATCATCTTCAGTGTGGAAAACCTTCTCTTTATGTTTTTCAGAAGAAATGTGACCCTGCCATTGCTTCTCACTATTACAGTTCTTCCCGCACATCCAACAGTGAAAATCCACCTGTTTTACAGGGAATTTGAAAACAAAACATTAGAAATCCAAAACTGCTCCTAATACATTTTCAATGTTTTCTGTATGTTGGCCTGTAAATTGTTATTTACCTAATCAGACACAGTTATTTAAATAATCACCTGATGTTTATGATCTCCACTGGCTTTAGAGGATTCAGAAGAACTGCTTTACAAGCTTGAGTTAAAGTTTGCATTTAGTGTAGCTAGCTAGGATCTAAGAAAGCACCAAGAAAATAAGGACAATGTATGTTACTGACTGGGGGTCAATGACATCCTGAAAAAAACCCATATGTGTGAATCTAGAATTATACCTATGATTACTTACTGTAACTTCAGCATAGTCAGTCGGCATGTGAATCTGCTTCCCATTTTCTTTGTTTGCCTGAGCAGCTGCATCATCTCCTTTTTCTGGCTTTTGACTTTTTAGCCATATGTCATACAACTGCTCCAAGTCTTGAACTAATGAGAGCAGAAGCTAAAATAAGTAATTAGCAATTAAGGCAAGAGTTTGAGAGTACTAGATAAATGACTGAGTTTGCAAGCATAATTTAGTCCCCACCTATTGTAGGAAGAAAAAAGGAAGGACACAATGTAGGCAGTTACACAGTTCAGAGATAAGAGCCAAGAGCAATATGAATCTCTGGCTACTTAGCCAGAGCCATTTCTGCCCATCTAGGGAGAAGTAAGATGTTGCACATTTCTGAACTGGCACCCAAAGTACAGATAACACCTGTGCTGCTCTGTATCAACATCTGAATTTTTAAGTGCTGATATAAAATGTGCTACAGCTTTTGGTAAATTTGGTCTGCTTTTTTGCAGACCATGATATCATTTATGTTATTTATTACTTCAGATTTTCAATTATTTCTCCCCAGTAACACTCTAATGGGATAACAAGTCAACAACAGAAAGTGAATTGTAATTCCCAGTAAATCCACTGAGGGAGAAAGGGAAGGAAATCCTTCTGCAAATAGCTTGCTCCTGTATGTTGGTAGCAGAATCCTGGTGTATGCACATGGCAATACGGAGTGCAAGTACCAAATAAAATTGCTGCATGGATCAATATGCTATTTCAAAAACATCTAAGAAATTGATTCAAACTACTTTATTGTTAAAAAACCACGTCAAGTAACAAATATGTCATATAGCTATTGTTATTTAATACTGTTTTTGAATACCCACTCTGGGCTTTTTCCAATGTAAAAAAAAAGGCACCTGCAAGGTTTACTACAAAAGACAGTGAAAGAAGGTACATTAAAAAGTAGTTAAGGAACAAGAATGAATAGCAGAACAGTCAGATTTGCAACATGTTGGTTTACTCTTCTACTTACTGCTGTTCTCCTTCATATAGGTCCACATCTCTCTTTCCTCAGGACTGTGAGCAAATGAGCAGTTTCCATCATACTGACATTTCTTGCCTGAAGCAATATGATTGCACAACTGGAATGTGAATTAAAGAAAGGATCCTTATGAATATAAAGTAAATTGGACAATAGTAGAAAATCGTATTTTTTTTTCAGTCTCGGCTAGCATTTCCCCTCCCACACTGATATTTATATCACATGAAAAATAAAATGTTTATTTTATAAAAAACTCTTCTATTGTAGTTAGAAAAAGCAAACTGCTGGAAGCAAGGGTTATGACTGTTTTTTGCCTCCTACCAGATTACCCAAGCACAGATATATTCAAGCTATTTCTGAAACATTTACTGGAAATAGTAAGAACTTAGTTAAATCACTTAAAAAGTTACTAACTTCCACTGATGAGAAAGGATTTAAGTAATAACACATGAGATCAGTGCCTTTCTAAGGCTGAACTCTGTAGAAACACTATTAACGTATTCCCACCAGCCCCCATGGGAATTTCTGCAGAACTGATGAAACCAGCCCAGTTACCAGTGTTTTCCAGATACCCTATTTTCTTAACTAAAATGTTAATTTTAGGTTAACATACATCAAATTGCAGAGGCACTTGTTTCTTTGCGGGAAGAGGACGAATGGTCATCCACTTCTTACGTTCATTAGACATTACTAGAACCACACGGCGATCTTTGGTCCATCTAAAAAACAGATGGATTCAATGAAAGAAAATACTCCTAATAGAAGACACACTGTGTACACTGAAGCAGAACCAGGAAAGCTCAGAAAGGTTCTTTATAAAGCTTTCACTATATATTTGAGATTTAAATGAACTAGTGAAATTTTCCCATAAGTGATAATTAAAAAAAAAACAAAACAAAAAACAAAGTGTTTCTCATTCCCAATTAATAACTTACTACAAGGACTTGTCTGTATTCTGCTTCAATATGTGTTTTTTTTTAATTCCTTGTGCTTTTACTGCTTTCCTAAGCAGTAACAAAGTTTCCCAGAAGAGCTTCTAAATGGCTGACGAAGTGGCAAAAATGTTTGGTCTTACTTACGGGTGTCTTGCCTTTGCACTACAGTATTTTTTGTTTCTGTCTGGCTCATTAACTTGACCATTTCTCCAGCACTGACCACAAACAAACTTCATCTTCAAATTAAGTGATCCATATTTCATTTGGTTCCCAAGGATCTTAAGCCAAAAAAATAACAACAACAATAAAAGGTATTTTGTATCTGCAAAAAAATCCATACATAATAATGAATTACCCCCTATGATAAAAATTTGCAACACGTATCCGGAAGCAGATATTACACTGCGTGCCTTGTAATAGTTTACCTTGTAATTGCAAACTGGGCTTGTCTTAACAAATGCATTTTTATTTAACTTATTTCTGATTTTGGTGTATGTACCCAAAGATGTGATAGTATATACAAACTAAACACATAAAAGTCCTACATATTGGAAAGATAATTAATTGCCCTATGGCAGCTGACTTTGAGATTATATTTAGGCTTTATGTTTTGTCTATGACAGAATAAGCAAAGGAATAAAGGAATTGCATAGAGCAAAGCAGGGATTCTATGGTAAGTGGAGGAAGCCAAAGAAAGCCTACTGAAAGAGGTTATTTGAAGAAGGCATTAAAACAGTAATTTCTAAAATAAGCTACATTATACACAGACATAGAAAAAGAGTTATTAAAGTCACTGTAGAATTAGTTCAATGGAAAAATGAAATTACCTGTGACCCATGTGCACTAGCTTCCATGTTCTGCCAGTATTTCTTTGATTCTTGAACAATAGTATCATGTGAAATAGCTGTAAAGGGAAAAAGTTCTTGAGCACTTATGACTGTTATAGAATTTCAGACATGCGCAAACTTGAGTATCTCTGAAGCCCCAAAGCTTCTACCTATTTTTCTTTTTATATATTGTATACATATACACGTATTTGTGGGTGTGGATATACATTTACACACACACACACACTTACTTAAGAACTTCATGAGAGCCTCCAAAACAGAAATGTTGTATATATCATCACACTATCCAAAATGCAAGATGACAGACGCTAGATTCCCCTGCCCTCTTTCTGAAGATTTAAACAAGCCTGGTTAATTACGCTTTGTTTCAGGAAAAAAATAAATTTTTATAAATACTTTGGCTAAGGTTCCTATCAGAGCTATATACACACACTGTAATATTTACTGCTCTAATTTCATACAAATACAGACTGTCATCTGTGTTTGGATTTGAGGGCTGGTAAAATGTTTCTTTCCTGAGGCAGCATTCCTTTACTTCCCACACTTTGCACTCAGAAAAGGAACCTCTTTCAAAGAACACAGGCTGAGTTTTAACTGACTTTGGCTAAACATGAGGGCAGCACGAACACATCACATCATAAAATAAAAAATATGCCTTTTGTGGCAAATCAAGTTTCTCAGTGAACCCAATCCTTACTTCAAAATAGAAATTATACAGTAAGTTATTTGCTATCCTTGGCTTCGTAGGGACAGCTGGTAAGAAAATAACTGTTTTATTTTTGCACAGAAACTTCTAAAGGCTCAACCCAGGAGAGAGAACAGGAAATCAGCAAAGAAGTCTCTATTTGACTGTCTTCCTCCAAAATGTTCAGTATGACATCTTGTGTCAGTATGCCCGTATGAGAATCTAGATAGAAAGCTGAAGCGATAAGGAGCCTCTTCTTCAAAGAGGGCACAGGTGACGATATATGGGATACAAAGGGGCAAAATCACCAGAAACACTGCGACACATTGGGGTTGCCACACTGCCCGTTTTCGTCCGAGCATTGCAATGATCCAACATGATTACTTAATAAGTACAGTACTGCTGTCATACTGAGCAGGGTAGGAAGAATGAGCAACTGTCACGTGATACAAATTATTTCCTGCTAAGAGTTCAATTGCTTTTTTTAAATAAAAAAAAAGGTCATGGAGAGTTTGGAACTCATGACCAACGAATGGGCTGTAAGTACGGAGACATGTAATTCAAAAGCTATCAGCTAGAAATGAAGTAGTAAAATTTGTTATCCTCAAAGAAGCCAACAAAACCAAGCCACATCAACAAAAAGCAGCCAAAATGTCCTGTGTAACCAAGAACAGAAAAGCAGTTAAGTTTTATCAACACTTACACTAACCAAAGACAGAGCAGCAATCTGCAAATATTTATTTTCTGGCTCACTATATAAAAATATCAGAATGGCAGTAAGCTAAAAGAAAAGTTTAACTATGAAAAATCTTGATTCTTGTACTGGGGGATGGAAGAAAACAACAACATAAAAATTTCAAGCTTTTATTTCAGTGCTCTGTGAAAAAGGAATTTGATCAAGATCTTCCAAACTTTGAAGGTTTAAAAATAAAAAGCTTGACTTGAATTTAATATCTGCTCAAGACTTCTAGTTTTATTTCAAGAAGAAAAAAAGTATCACTTTTCACAGGTTTTATTATCAAAAACTTCCTAGTTTTGAATAGCTAGTGGCCTACTCAACACTTTTTATCATATTAACATTACTGTTTATTGAATATGCTGTATGAAAGATTCCAGTAAATTGTAAATGAATGCCCTGACCCCAAGTTGCTAATTTCAGAAGGGAGCTGAGACAAGAAGAAGTGGCATTACAATGAAGAGTAAAGTGAGCATTTTACCAAACATACCTGTTTCCTTTTGCATTATCCAGACTTTAAGCTCTACCAGGCTGTGAGCATAAAAGCATTTATCCTCTCGTAAGCAGCCATAATGCACCTCATGTCTGCACAGGTCAAGCTGGCATCGAACTTGAAAAGGGCGGATTTTGGAATATTTCACCATAGTTTCTCGCAAAATGTGGACAAGGCACCTGTTTTGAAAACATTCATGTTTAGTTATTCCTTAAAATGACTTTGTTCATGTGTGGAAAACCACATAAAATAACCATCCCTCATCACAGCTTATTCAAATGTCTTTATAACACTTTTTTTACTTGCAATGAGAAAGCCAGAAAAGTTTCCAGCAGGAAGTACCATCTAATTATCATTTCTAGGCTGGGTAACATCATGGAACAATACTCTTGTGAAATCCAGAGGCCCCCCTTCTGCAAAGCATTACTGAATTTAACCCAGCTGGATCACTGATCTCCAAGAGGGAAAGCATATCATGTCCACTTTCAAGTACATATCCTGATCTAAATACAAACATAAGTACTTACTCTTTTAAAGAGCACTATTAAAGAAAAGTTGATACATCACAGTAACAGCCTGGCTCTTATAGCTGCCGTGTTTCTTCGATATAGGGAAGTAGAGTACAAACAAAGCAATTAAAATGCTCCCATTTATGTTTCCATCATATGAAACCTAAGTTTATTAATTCTCCAAAGCTTATTCAACACTATTAGCACCGTGAAGTCGTTGTTAACTTTCAAAGAGTAATTAAAGACACCTTCCTCGCACTTCTTTTTTTCTTTTATCAACTAAATTCATAAGAATTATTGTCTATTTCAGACAGAGTAATTAAGGTAAACCTGTTCTTATCTGAGTTAAAATTACAGCAAAATAAGCAAAACAGATCAAAGAAAGCAAACGTGAATTCCTATACTAATTTAGTAACACATCGATTTACATCAATGTAGCTCACCAGGTAGATAAGCTGTTAACAATCTGACACCAAAACAAGTAAGACTCAAACATGAGGGTGGATACACTAATTTTGAATGCACTGATAAAGAAACAGTTCACTTTCCATTTAGTTACATGAAACAATCCTTGTTCAATGAATTTGTCTTATCAATACTGCCAAAACATAAGACATTTAGCAAGGAAAAGAATTTAATCAACAGGTATGAAATGAAAGTCAATATTAAGAAAAGCCCTGGAACCTTTGCTTTTCATTTGAAATTTAAAGAAAGCGATGGTATTTCAGACGTACTTGTTATCTTCAAAGTCATGCATAGCAGGGTGAGAACAAGAAGATGAATTATCCTTGTTCCTTTTGCTTATTATTCTGGGTTTGTGATCAAAACATTTCTGGAATACAAAAACATTATTTTATACATTTAAAAATATATCTTAACTTAAAGAGTTTAACAGAGACTTCAACTAGTCTCTGATCTAAAAATAGACAGATTATTACTGAAAATGCATTTAAAAGTTTGCAAAATAGTTATGCATGAACCAAAGCACTTCTTTCCAGGTAATTTTATTATAATTTTTATTGTGTCATTAGAAATAAAGCAGCACCTCACAAAGAAACATAAATAATCCATGATGTTCTTGAAGGAGTCGAGACACAGTTAAGTTGATCTTTCCATTTCCTCCAAAAAGAGCTTCTCGACTAAAGGCTCCTTTGCGCTCCAGTGTCCACACATCTATCTCCTCTTGGCAATACGCAAACGTGCAATGACCTGGGTATCGGCATTCCTCTTCAGCAGCAACATCTAAAGTGATAACATTGAATACGACATTGCTTTTACAAAACTCTTATTGGAAATTCATCTTAAAACTTCCACTGTCTCCATTTCAAAGGTTTTTACATCTGTTATAAGTGGGTCACTTAAGTCTAGCAGACAGAAGCAAAACCTTAGGCTGAAAGACTTGCTGAAAATGTGAAACGCCTCAGAAAGGCTGATGGACACCTCCACCAGCTATCTTTTTCTAGTCTAAGGCAAGAATGCTGAGAACGCAGAATAGCCCTTGCTTAAATACAGTCAGGTAAAGCTGTTAATTAACCCACGTGTCACCTTGCTTACATCATAAGTAGAGTTTCATACCATGGAATGTTTTTCTGTTGTTGTTTTGAACAGTAAAAGCCCAGCACTTGGAGGCAAAGTTATTCATGATGAAGAACAGTACAAAAGTACAGTCCATGTTCTCTAATTAACCGCATTAATAGTCAAAACATAGCTCCCCTTTCAGTCTCTGAAAATATAAACAACCCAGTGAACTTCCTCATCAACCTCCCATGAGCAAGAATTAAAACTCATTCTATACTTCACTGTGGAAAAGCTAAATTATATGACTTTGAGTACAGGCATTAATATTTTACTATCTACAACACTTACCTTTACAAATATAATATGGTCCCACATATTGTGTCTTTGTTGGTCTTGGACGTATTTTTTTCCATGATTTATCTTCTGAGTTTTTTATTCTACCAATTAGAATATCCTTCTTACATTTATGTTCTAAATTGGGATGGTAAGCATAATCCAATAATTTAGGACCTGTAACAATCACAGAAAATTGCTTATATTTGCATAAATTCCAGCATACCTTTAAAATTTCCACACACAGGCTGGCACATAAGCCCAAAAGCAAAGTACACAAACACCCTGTATAGAATTCCTACTTGCACCAGCAACTCTAAAGAACCAAAAGTCGTTAACAGCCATGTTGAGCAGAACAGAAAAAAACTGAATACTTACAAAACCACCCGTCTTGGGAAGAAAACATCCCCACAAGTTATTTGGGGATGGATGCTATGTTACAACCTTAAGATTACTTTGGGACAGCATCAATTTGCTGCCTTTTTTCAAATTCCATAGCATACATTTCCATAAGATTAATTTAAAACTTAAATTGCTTCTTTATAGTAAGTCAATGAGGACAAATTCCAAGGGCCAGTAAATCGCTCTCTCAACCTTCAACTTTTACTGTAGCAGAACAGTTACTATGTTTAGAGACAAAACACACTAGACACATAGTACACACATACCAAAAATACAAATGCCAATCCCAGAACTTTGTGGGCTTGGAACCAAAAATACGCTTAGCTTTAAACTCTGTCTTTAGGATGACACTAAAGTGAAGATTACATTACCGCTAAAATGAAGAAATCGGAGAGAGAGTCTGAAGCCGAACAATGCTCAATGAACTTTTCTATTTTAGGGGACTACAAAAACAAGAGTGTGACCCAGTTTCCCTGACAAGAAGCTGATGGAACAGTACAATTTCAAAAGTAGGTAGTAATAGCAGGAGACACCTAAAGGCTTTGATGGAGATGCAAAGAAACAGAAGAAATAGATGCTTTGATACAAATAGCCAAGATAGAAATGTGCTAAGTACTTCCACCAACATTTTATTGCTCCTACTTTTAACAGAATATGTTTGATGGTTTTTCAAACATCATTTTATGGATTTTTCTTGTTCAAATGATTTTATACTCATATAAAAGTTTTCAAAACTATAAGAGTCATCCCCTAAATGTCTCGATACAATTCTTTATAAGATCAGTTACTACACTGCACTTCATTAGTATATCAGTATCAATGACACCTATGATTTGAAAACAGTGCTTATTTTTAAGATTAGTCTTAATAAGACCTACTGCCTCTAGAATACAGCTCCATTTAACAGCAATAGCTCAGGCCTAAAAGATTAGTTATATTAAAGCCCAATACTGGTTAAGATCCTTTGAGTCAATACAGTGGAGTTAATGATTACTAAGGGTTGGAAGCCTCAGGATTATGATTTAGAATTAGTTTGAAAGAACAGTAAAACAGATGGGATGTGAAGGTTACCAGGTACTTTGAACTGCGGTTCAATTCCCCATGGCCAATCAGAGAGAGTACTGCAAGTTTTTTTTAGTCTTGAGCAAAGGTGTCATTCTTCACAGTACCCTGGGGGTTGGGAGGAAAGCGAATACAGAATGTGAACGACCTTACACAGTACACCTAGAGGCTGGGGAAAGCGTGTGGTGATCTGTGGTGGTTTTAGGAATCAAAAAACTATTAGGACAAGAAATAAAGACAAGAAGAAAAGAGATAAAATAGATGCTGGAACATTTTACCAGTTCCTTAATCATAAGATTGTACTACATCTGCAAAGAACAAGTCAGGATTAACGCAGTTTAGAAGCCAACAGTATTTTAACTTATGAACACTAAAATTTTAAATATATGCTTCTTATTTAAATAAAAAAATAAAAAATCAACCCAATTAAGTCCAAACGCCCCTTACCTTTTTTGACAAAACATAACTGGCAGGCCTGTCGCAGGTCATGTGTGCCTTCTAATGGGTTTCTTCCCGCAAGTGCTGAAGATACAGGTGTATTAGCAGTTGCACTGCTAAAAACATTTGAAAAGTCATTTCTAGTTTGGCCTGCAATTCCCATGTAATTTTCGGATCCAAACAAACTACTAGGGCCATTTATCTGTTGGAAGAAAGCATATTTTACTTATTCCATATAATTTAATTTATTTACAATTAAAATTTAACCCACTGAATTTATTCTTCAAAGCATAAGAAAGACTATACACAAAAAATTCATAATACAAATTTAACTACATGTCTAAGAAGGGGACACAGAGGTTTTACAGAAGCCGAATACCCAGGGCATACTAAGCATATAACAAGACCCATCCAGGTACAAGGAGTACAGCAGCACTTGCCAGGCTAATTATTACTCCATCCTGGCTCATGAGGCTGCAATCCGTCATGCCACCCTTCCCCACAAAATCAACAGCCAGCAGCATGACTGAAAATGTACACAAAGACCAGATGGATTCCCAGACACAAGGCAATCTTTGCTCTGTTCCTGTACTCAGACAGTTCTCCAGGATTTCTCATGTTTGGCACTCAGACCACAACAGATTTTCTCTCTCTTAGGTTGGTTATTTTACACTTCCACAGTATTTTACAGCAAGCTCCTCAGAAGGGAAAAGTGGCTACGGCAGTAGCCAAAGTTTCCACATAGAAAACATTTGTAAATTTTTTTGGTGTTCAATTACTATTGCTCTGAGCTACTGTACAACTGTTTTCCGAGCCAGAATTGTATTTTAATGGCAAAAGTGCCATTTCTCAAAAATAGCAACTTCTACTGTAAAAATTAAGATCAATGTTAAGACTTCAAGTCGTTAACATTTGAAGTGATGTGAAAGACACCACAAAAAATACTTACAAACAATGGGGAATTATTGCTGCTAAGTGTTGGTGTTCCATCCCTAGAAGCTGAACTTGAGAGGTCTAGAGGAATTAAAAGAAGTTTTAATTATTTCAGTTCCCCAAAAGACCCTATGCAAAAAGTTATTTACTGTGCCTGAGAAGTATCAAAGGTTTGGTCCTCTGACAAATACTAAAGGTTTTTTTTTGTATGTTATGGTAATTTTTTTCAATTATGTAAAAATCCCTTGTAAACATCTGGGATGAAAAATCTCTTCAATATAACCACCTGATATAATATCTCTTCAATATAACCACCTGATTAACAGCAGCAGTAGCTTCCCAGGCATATGCTGAAGCAACATGAAGATACTCGTGCAGTACAAAATGGTAGCCAGATAAGCAATACCTGACTATCAAAAATGAGGATATGAAAGAGTTAAGAGGATTTTTCTATTTTTAATTTTATTTTGTAAACTTGGCTTAATTCAACATAGAGCATGCTCCCGCAACTGTGGTAATTAGAGACAAAACTTTAATTTCTCTTTTCTAATTCACTGGCTATTTATACCTTATTACTTTACATACCTACACTACATAATTTCACTACATAATTATAGTCCCTAGAGTTTGAATCCGAACATGCAATATACAGTTATATTAGCCTTTTAGAATTCTTGCTTATTGCCAAATCATCAGAAATGGTTTAAGCTGTAAGAACACATCTGTTTTTACAAAAAAAAAAAAAAAAAGAAGGAAGGAATATGGTTCCTTCTTTATACTTATTTATCTGCAAGAAATAACACAATAAATGCAGAAAAAATGAACAGAGGAAGTCTGGCGCATGCTTATGCCGACCCTAAGTAAACAAAAGCTTTTTTAATCTAAATTCCTGTGTACAATCAACACTTATTATCAATACTCCCAAAAAATTGTGAGCATTGATCAAATGTTATTTAAGTGTAAATATTACTGAATAGTTGTGAAAACTCACTTGTTAGAAAGAGAAGCCAGCTGCCTCATGCACAACTCTCTCATAATAAAAGGTTAAATATTAAGACTCATTTCTTACCTCTTTTTGGGTCACTGATTGAAAAGGTGCTTAATGGTGAACAAAAATTTTCCAGTGAAGAAGCCAAAGGCTGTGAAAAGATTTCTGAAAGAGAAGGTGAAGGAACAAATCCTGCGCTAACTGGTAGTGTCCCCAGCAAAGAGGCAGAGAAAGGTACACTAGGAGCTACGCTTCCTGCAGGAATAGCCCCTCTGGCTCCTGTAGTTTGCTGGAAAAAAATAAATTTAAAAAGAATGTTCACACAAAGCAAAGAAACCTTTCAAGAACACAATGTGCAATTACTAAAGTTTTTGCAAAGTTTTTATATGGCAATGAACAGAATATAGAATAGAATATTTCAGTTGGAACAGACCTACAGTTGGACCTTTAGTCCAACTCCCTGACCAGTTCACGGAACATCCTAGGATCTCCTAAAAATAATTACTTTCTGCATTTCCAAAAGACATTCTACAAAACAAAGCGTATACTAAAGAAAATTTGAAGCCCAAGCATTTTTTGATTTAAAGATTTACAACCGCATCCACAGCTGAATGAGGAATTAAAATCACAACTAATTGAAGAATTACATATGTCACCATCTCATTTAACATTGCAATACTAAGAGCTCCAAATGACTGGCAGGGCCACAGCAGAGAGTCAGTAACTTGCTAATAAGTTCAGACACCTCTGCTCATCAATCAGAGCCCTCATTTTTGTCTAACAGTTGAATGACTGTATGCTTCACAGTCTGTTCAACCTCTGGAATGATGGTGTAATTAAGAACAGCTCTTCATGTGCGTAAATTTCTCTAATAATCTCTTTTGCACCGAAAAAAACAAACCCCAACAAACCTCACCCAAACCAAACCCACACCAGCCCAGACTTCAAATGTCTGCTTCGCTATTCATAGTACTTCATGGAAGCTGTATTGTCCCACTGTGGTAGCACTGCAGTACTACAGTAATATCTCTGGGGCAGCATCTCTCCCCCAGCAACCTCGCTGAGGATTTCCAACACACAAAACCAGTATCCTTGTCCTTGGAGCTCTGCTGGGTCCTGGCATTTTTACAGCCCCATTTGCAAGAATCTGCACCAGAGAAAAATCAACCCAATCACACACAAATAGAGCTCAGTGCAACTAGGAAATTTAACTCATTTCACTACTCGCATTTCACTACTAGCCCACTTGATAAAAACGCAAAATCCACTCAGAAGGACAGTCTTTTGAGAAAGAAAACAAACAAGTCTTACCATTACACTCTCCTCTGGATCAGGCACAGAATCAAGTAATTCATCAAGTTCTTCACCAATAATTATGTCTCCATCTCCACAATCTAAACATGCTTCTGGCATAGAGAAAGAAACATTCCCTCCATTTGCCAACACTGCAGAGGGCAAAGAAACCTTTTCCACTTGAAGAGGCATAACAGAAGATAAAGATGGCACAGGTACTGATGACACTTTAGACACTTCAGAAACAAAGTTTGATGAAGAAGCAGCAGAAACCGTCTCTTGCTTCTGGTCAGACAAATCTGAAACATGTAAGATGGGAATTACTGGAAATTTTGCTCAAAGACGTAAAAAAATATCTTGCATAACTTTTACCCTGACAATGTGAGGGGCGAGGGAGTGGAGAAACACAAAGAATATTTAAGCAAAACCACATTAAATCTCTTCAGCTTCCATTAACTTCCAATTTGCGTGTACTTGTATCTCAATGTCTATGTATTAAACTAAAATACACCAAAGATTTAGTAAATTTTCAGATCTGTATCTTTTCCTCTATATTTTCCCCTCTCTATTTTCCCAAGTGAAAGAGAACAGTATGAGACAATGACTACTGGAGCAGTTACAATCATATCAAGGAGACTGAAAGGAAATTGGCTCAGCCACTTAAATTTGTAGCTTTAGAGATAAACAGATCAGACTTTTTACCACAGATCTTTCAAATGAAAAGATGAATTTTCTTAAGAAGCCCCAGTTCAAGAGGGACAAGGAGCTACTGGAAAGAGTCCAGCGAAGGGCAACACGGATGATTCAAGAATTGGAGCATCTCCCTTATGAAGAAAGGCTCAAGGAGCTGGGACTCTTTAGTCTGGAGAAGAGAAGGCTGAGGGGAGACCTTATCAATGCTTATAAGTACCTAAAGCGTGGTTTGAAGGAGGAGGGAGCCAGACTCTGTTCAGTGGTTGCCAGTGAGAGGACGAGGGGCAACAGGCACAAGTTGGAACATAGGAGGTTCCACTCAAATATGAGGAAAAACTTCTTCACAGTGAGGGTGACAGAGCCCTGGAACAGGCTGCCCAGGGAGGTTGTGGAGTCCCCTTCTTTGGAGATTTTCAAGACCTGCCTGGATGCAGTCCTGAGTATCATGCTCTAACATGCTCTAGGCAATCCTGCTTCAGCAGGGGAGTTGGACTAGATGATCTTTATGGTCCCTTCCAACTCTAAAAATTCAGTGAAATTCAGTGTTTGCAGCACTCGAAGCCTCTTAAATGGCGTCTGAGACCAGTCCCATGGAGAGGGAGAGTGTAAAAATGCCGTAGATATAGAGGAAGAATGTCTTCTTCCAAGTGCTGCGCTGTGCTCAGGTCTAGGCTATGGCAAGTATTCTTTAGAGCAGGAGCAGGGAAGCAGTCATCAGTAAGATATATTGCCCAAAGCTATTCACTAACACTGTAAAACATTTTTTTTTCTTCCCTCCTGCAGTAGGTTTTCTCATTGTCTGCTGATGAATTATTGGATTACAAGCAAATAAGCAACATGTCTTTTAAAGGCTCTTTTTTGGTAGAAATGGCTTGGAATTTATACATTCACATAAGATCTTGATTAAATATCACAAACCTAGGCGCAATTTTCATAAGAAGCCTGTTTCATAGATAAATTCACCCTCCCCCCATTCGTTATGGTGAATCCAGATTAATTCTGTCAAAGCCAATAACATTGATCTGGATTTGTACCATTGTATCTGAGAGGAGAATTTAGCTCATAGTATATATTAAATGATGATGAGTGTACCATATACGCTTTGTATGCAAATGCATTTGCTCTCTTACCCATTCTTCCTCCCACATGATATTTATTTGCATATTATTATTTACATCAAATAGACTGTTAGCATCAAAGTTATAAAGCTGAAGTCCCTTCAACCAGAAAATGCCAGAAATAAGCTACCACTTTAATTTGTTTCTTTGTGTTTTTCATGATGATGCCGTCGATGTAGGAACCCTATCCCATCCAGTTATCTGCTGGATACTTTTACAGATCCAGTATCCAGCCTTTATGCACTGTTTATTTTGTTCTCACTAGTTCACTTAGTGGCTGAGGGGGGGGGGGCGTAAATCGAAAAAAAAAACAAAACAGAAAAACAATCCTTGAGAGGAAAACAACTTTGAAAAAGACAAAGTCTTGGGGGAATTACTGGAACAGATACTGTGTTTCTTTCTCTCTTTTCTTCACTGGTAGGAAGATGTATAGTCAGCTACTCAGTCCTTGTAAGCTCAGCATCTCATGACAAAGCTCTACCTCTTTTTTTTTCTTTTCTCTTTTTTTTTGGAATTCCCTATTATTGTAACAAGGTCAGAATCTGTCCCCAGATGCCTTTCACTCTCTAGTCTTTCTCAGCTTTCTCTGTGCTTGTTTGTTGTTCTACTTTTTCTTTAAGTAAGCAGAGCAAAGTTTCCTTAGAAGTCAGCCAAATAGAGACTATCATAAGATACTCACAGAAAAAGCACTTCAGCAAGCTGTTAGGTTTTTGGGGGTAGGGGGTTTCAAGGGCTTTTGGAGTACGTCCAAGAGGCTTTAAACAGAACCTTGCAGAATCCTTGCTAAACTCCACATGGTTGTTATCTGACTACACTATTATTATTATTATTATTTTTGCAAAATGCATTCATTGGTCACCATCATAAGGAACTGGAACTTTTAAAAATACTTTATTATGATCCAAAAGGTCATTCAGACATGACGGGCCACATTCTTGTATACCCAGTTGTGCTTTAGATTTCAGTGGCTCCTCAAGAGTAAGAAATATGAAATGAGTGTAAAAGTCCTCATGCATTTCCATTCAAAGACCAATTTGGCCAGGGAAATCTGGTGTGGAAATGGAAGTCAAGTTGATGCAGCCCTTTGCAGCACAATGCATGCAAACTCTTTGGTTGTTCTTATTATTTTTCATTTTTGGGAAGTATCGCATGATATCAAAAAAGCTCCAGCTAGCATTTTGCCCTCCAGCACCTTGGCTGAATACTGACATACTTACTGGCAGGAATATATAAAAATAGGATAAATATTTCAAGGAAGGAATGCAGCGCGAGGTCTTGTTTCCCAGCAACCGTGTGCTTAAAAGGACATCTGACAGTCATTGCCACTGAGAACTTGATGGCCTTCTAATTATCCATTGATGGAGAGGTCAGCAAGGTATCATAAGATTTATAAAGGACTGTGAAAACAGCAGTAAAAACAAGGTAAAAATAGATACTTTAAAAGGATATTTCTAAAATGTCAAAGTCATTTTAATTTCTCTCTTGTGTTTCATTTTAGACCTTCATGGAAACAACCAGTCTTTTCAATGGACATTAGTAAAATTAAATTCAAAGGAGACATATCAGCGTATGTTCTTATTTGTTCTTATCTTACCTTCAGCCACAGGAGAGAGGGATCCACAATAAGCAGGCACATTAATATTTTCAAATGTTTTTATTCATCCGACTTTCAAATGTTAAGGAATAACTTTATGACAGTGTGCTGTGAAATATTCCAGCTGTAACTACTCATGGCTGCCCAGGGTCAAAGTCTGAGGTGAAGTTTGAAGTATGGCACCAGTTTTTTTTTTGCATTGAAACTCCCCAAAGCATTCTGCTGCTATATATGAGGAACAAGACTCTCATATCACACGGTTTAAAGGGAGAAGTACAAATTAAATTTAACTTTTTTCACCTTCTTTAAATATTTATTGTTTTCTTTATTACTGTGTATAGCAAGACCCCAAACCTGTTGAATGCTGTGGTCTCTTCTGGCTTTATAAAATTATTTGGTTTTGCATTGCAATGATATTTAGATGTCTGCCCAATGGGAAAAACAAGATCCACTGGTAGAGTCTGTCTGGGCAAATACACTGTAAGAGACTGTTAAGTTTACAGTCTCATCACAAGAGGTGAAAAAATGAGGCCAGAAACTTGCTCCAGGTCATCAAAGTGAGCTTCAAATTTAAGCCTTGGGTCTCAATCTCTGTCAATACTTTTATTCTCTGGGATGCACCACTTACTCTCTTATTATAAAATCATCGTGCTTGCCCCAGGAGGTTTAGGACTTAACAGCCCTCCCCAGGATATCTGATGGTAGGAATAGCAATAGGTACCATAATCAAAGACACTGCAGAAAGGCAGGAGTATGAAATGGCTGGGGAGAAGGTGACCTCAACCCCAACACAACCTGAAATAAAAAAAAAAGGATGATACAAAGCTACTACCCTTGGCAGCTATGCTTGACAACCTATGCTAAGCATGAGGTTAGGGAAGAAAGAGGAGAATGGCCTGGGACACTGAAACTTGCACCCACTGTTGGTGAGCGTCTGGCAAGCACATGCTCCGATGCCCATGGAGCCTGCAAGAAAGTCAAGGAATAAGCAGTGAGGAAAAACAGCATGAAAACAGGCTGTGGGAGCCGCTGAATTTTCCAGTGAGCACTCCACCACCAACACAGAGCTCCAGCCCAAGAGGCGTGAACAGGCTGTTGTCCTGCAACATCTCTAGGTGCTCTCAGCTACTCAGGGAGGTGACAGCTTTTGCCACTGGTGTGAAACGGATTTCTTGCCTCCTCAGATTGAAGTGTTGGTTCCATCTCCTTTGGCGTAAAGAAGCAAGAGCCCTGTGATCTCAAGGGCACCTTTTTTCTGGTAAGGCGTGCTTCTGAACCCACTCCAAATGCCTTCTCCTTCTACATTCACAGACTACTATGGACAGGAAAGTGTGGGACACGTCGTAGTGTCTCACTGTCAGAGAAAATAACTGCTGACAGCTTATACTTGTTCACCAGAGGGTTTTTCCTGTGATTTATTTAAGACACAATTCCAATGAAATATGTACCAGACACTTTTAGCTGAACCAGAAATACTTGTTCATATGGAGAATGGCAGAAATGCAACATCCCAGCCTCTGCGTGGAAAGAAACTTTAAACCCTACAGATCTTCCTTTAGAATAAAAGGAGTTTTGCTATTCCTGCAATGTTGTTTCCATACTACGACTGGACTCTGTCATTCCTGCTTCTGACTAGTGTAGAGGAAAGCATGGACCTGGATGGAGAGTGACTGGGTGAGATACTGCTCCCATTTGGTCCTTTCCTTTCACAATTCCAGGAGAAGAGAATCTCTGAGGGTGCTAGCTCCCTTACAGCTCCCCTACACATGTCTCTTCCTTGGTCCTCAAGGCTGTGATGACCACAACCAGACTCCACGATGTGTCAGTACATGGTTTCTGTCACAGTGCCAGAGACCTGAGGAGATTGCAGAGCCAGGAGCCACAGCCCTGCTAAGTCTTTTCCATGAGATGCAGACAACATAGAGTTTCCTATCTTATTACATATATACTGTTAACCACAGTTTACATGAGATGGACTGTTTAAACCACCCAGTGCTGTAACATATAGAAGTCTTTAAAGTGTCCAGCTTCTGAGCCCACAGCCCCAGCGACACCCTCAGCAGCATGCTGGAGTCTCAGCGCTGGCTCCAGTTGTCATCTAAGCCACCCTGCTGGTGCTTTGCTACTGTCAAAAATCCACAACTTGGGCCATATTGATAAATATTTACTGCATGGGATTTGCCACAAACCTAGTTCAGTTTCTGTTTTCTCACAGTCCAGTTCACTGCTTTTCTACCAGCTTAACCAGTTTTTGGGGAACTTTTTTGATTCTTGTGACCACAGAAGGACAGCTCTTAAACTGTCCTGTGGCTTTTCACTATAGCTGAATTTTGCAAGGGTAAAGGCTGGCATCAGCCTGCACCATAAACCCAAAGATAAATCTTCAGAGAAGAGAGCTTAGGTGGTGCATAGTCTTCTCTCGTCATTCTGTGCAAGAGCATGTTCTACCTTTGACTTCTGCAATTAGGAAACAAAGAAATGCTTGTTTTCAGCTTGATCGACAGTGTCAAGTGGCCAATCCAAACCTAATTTTTCTCTGTCAGGTTAAGGGATACTGAATATCAATTCATAATCTTGGCTTTGGCTTGACATTTGATGTTCAAAAATGTTCACAGGAGCACAGCTTGGTTCAAACAAATGGAAAGAGCTGAGAAAACACTGTATGAATATGTTTAGTCCAGCTGCAACTCAAAATTCACTACCTGTAGTTTTTTAATGATATTTTCCTTTTCCTGCCATTCTTTCAGGTCAGGATTGGGGCATGCAATTAGAAGCAGCAGGGATTACTTCTTACTTACATATTAACCTTTTCAGCACCCCATGCCCTCCCTTTTTACATTGTACAGTAACGGGCTTCCGCTGATACAGACTGTCTGTTTTGGTAATCGTGTAAGATTTGAGTTCTAGAAGGAGGGTGAGCATCTAATAAGTGACATCACCAATTAGAAGAGTCCTCCTTAGGAAAGGCAGTGTTTTGAAAGGGTAGGTAATCAAAGGACTAATAAAGCCCACTTGGAAATCATATTATCCCCAACAGGCCAATCTTCATTTTGTTAAGTCTCCTCAAGTCTGAGCTATAAATCCCCCTGGCTTTGCAGAACTGTAATGCATAAAACTCTCCAAATTTTGTTCACCATTTCCGAGTACCATGTAATGACCACACAGCCCAGGCCCTTAATGGTACTTATGTGTCTGCTAGTACTCTGAGTGCATCAACAGGTCTTAGTGGCCTCACTGCAGACCTACATCTCCACCCCTGTTTCAGTTCAGGCTTGGTCTTGCCTCTGGTCCAGTCTCCTGGAAGGACCCTGGGCCTGTCTTGTAGCTTTGTCTTTGGTCCCTTATCCTGCTGCTCCCAACTTTGGTCCCTTATCCTGCCTCCCTGAATGGATCCTGGACACAATTTATCACTTGTTTTGTGAGGGGTTTATGATGGACCCTGTTACCAGCACTCAGCTCAGTGAGAGCACTGTGCACACCAGGGTCACCCTCAGCTCCTGTTACATTGCCCTGATGATGGTTACCATCCCCTGTAGGTAGCGAATACCCATAGCATCTAGGATCTGGGTCACACAATCAATGTAGCTCACAAGCTGTGTAAACTGCTGTATGTGTAAAGAATACATCTAATGTTCACTGACTTCCACCAATGAACTGCTAGTGGGGTTGCTCTTGAAGACTAGCTTTCTCCCTTGTTCCCTTTCCGTCTAAGATGTTCACATTCCTGCTTACTTGATTTTATTTCTAACAATGTGAGATTTTTTCTGCAAAATCTCTTACTGGAAAGCTCCAGTCGTAGCAGCCCAACCTCATGAGAAATCTGTGGGCATGCTTGGAGAAAACAGTTGGTGGGATTTGTCATTTCTGTGTTCCAGCCTCCTCCCCTACTCTACATTATCTGGGTTGTTCAAAACATGACAGACAGTGATGATGAAAGGGTAAAATGCTATGATTAAATAAGGCATTGATATTCAAAGAGGCATATTCTACCCTATGGTTCCTCCCCCTGCTCCAAAAGTATGAACATAAATCACGTTGCTGGTTACATTATCACCACGCACTGCAATCAGGCATTCGTAAGATTCAAATCCACTGAAGTCATCAGCGGTATTTGAGTTAACACATCCAAGAAGGCCCAAGAAGTATTTTGCAGTACTTGGTTTTCTGGTTTTGCAACATAGTTTGGTCTTTTGGAAATAGGGGTCGGCGGAGAGCAGGCTGAGTTGAAGATAAAAAATTAGCATATTTTAGTATGCTTGAACTGATTCTGCATCCATTTGAACATCGTTTTCTACATGACCCTTTGCCATGATTCAGACTTCACCTCCTGTCACTGATAAAGTCCCTGGTATTCATTCTTAATACAACAGAATGTTACTGTTATGTAATATTTATAGCAAGCCTTCCTAAATCCCCTAAATTACCTAAAGTATGCAAAAATTCAAGCTATGCATCAAGGACCAAGCACAACAGCTTTCAGTTGTGGGAAAGAGTGAGAAGTTTAACTCTCAGTTTCCTGGATTTGACAAGCTTAATCCTAACCCAGAACATTTGTTTTAATGCATTTTCCTGTGTTTTGGGAAACAAAGGAGCATTTGTCTCCACTGCATCTGCACACAAAACCAACCTCAGTGTCTCCAACCATCACTGAAAAGGTTCAATCCTGAACTGTGTTCTTGTCTGGACACATCAGACTTGAGTAAAAGATGCATGATTTTGAGATGTCTTAGTCTTTCCCTAGTGTATCCTAAGAGTCCCTGATACATGCTGATTCAGTTTTCTGGTCAGGAAACATAGAACCAGATAAAATAGCTTGAAAATTACCATAAAGTCAGAAAACGATCCTGGCAGGAGCATCTGCACAAAAGGACAATCCAGGCCCCTGCTGATAGTCTGTCTTCTGCTTTATTCTTGAAGATCTCTGTGCTGGCAATTGCATCTCCTCCCTGTGTATGTCAGAATATGGGTTCTTGCTCCCAGCAGAAACTTTTAGTGGTCTCTGACCTAAATCTTCCCTGATACAATCTTATTTTATTCCCTCTTATCTTATTCACCATGGTTGTAGAGACAATTTATTCCTTTTCTCTTTTCATCTTCACTTGAAGGCTATTATTTTGCCTTCTCCTTAATCTTTTCTTTTCGAGAATAAACAAGTTTAAGCCTTTTGATCTTTGCTCATAGGTCATGTGTTCTAGATCTCTCTCTGTTGGTCTTGCCTGCGCTATCTCCAACTGTTCCACATATCAAACATTGAACGTCTTCACTTGCTTTAGATAGGACAGCCCTGGTAAAACATCCTGGCGTTACCCATCCTACATGCTCAAGTCACAGTAATGGGGCAGATGGCATCGAGCAGAATGTATTTGCTTTTTACAGATACAGGCTGACAAGGCGACATTTTTCCTACTGCCAGCACAGTTGACCTAAAGAGAGATTACAACAGCAGAAATGTACAAGTTTACTTACTGCCTTAGAGTTTTGGTCAACTTTAAGTCATACTTTTGAATGTCTAGTGTAACATTTATAAGCATTTTAATGTGTATATATAAGTGGATATATACATAAAAAATATATATTTTATATTTATGACCACACACATATCCCAGTATGTGCACGGGGGCAGAGTGTTATATATATAATCACACACAGATACATATATCCGGTAAGCAATTCTTCCTTCACTTCCCTTTGTTAAATGTGGAAGGAAGCACAATTTCATTCACAGTAAAAGAGCCTGTGCAGCACGGGGCAGATGCCTCTAGTCAGCAGATTGTTTTTGCCTGGAGGAAACTGGTGAAATTTTACGCTAAAGGGCAGGGAACTTTACTGGACCTTTTGATGATCTCCTTCTGTAATGTCACAGAATCATATTAGCACAAAGACAATAAAGCAGGCTTGTTTAAATAACCCATTACTGTTCATCTCTTATTCAGACCACACCACCAAATAAATGACTGCTGTGTCTGTTTTTTGATCAATCCTTCTTTGTTTCAGGCTACCACAGAGGTTTTCTGGATTAACTCCCGAGTAAATTAACTAGTTCCTGCTGAATGGACCACACTGAAGGGGGTACCCACCCAGAAAAAATACACGCCTGATAGGGACTGAGAATTGGTTCCTTCTTGAATGCTACTAAAACCAAGGTGCAGACATGTAAATATTAGTGTTGAAATGCACGTGAAGTGATTGGATTTTGTGCATGCATGTTCTTCATTGACATATGAAGGTGTTGAATGAGTAGTTCTTAAGTGTCAAACAGTTTTTCTCAAATTTCATGTGAATCAAGTAAAAAAGCGATTGGCTGAGCTGGTATTGCCGAAGGGAACAGCCCTCCTACCTCCTCCTTCTCTTCCTCCTCCTCCTCCTCTCCATCGTCACCTTGCTCTGACCTCCCAGGGAGCTGATTCAACTCACTCAACCAGCAGAAAACTAAGGGAAAAAACAGAAGAGGGGTTTGCTGGCTTAGTGAGCTGAACGGGTTCACCTTGAGGCCATCCAGTCAAACTTGCTCCTCTCAACCATGTGCTTGTGGGCCAGGGCCTTCTACAGCTTTTGTGCAGCACTTTATTACATGCCAGAAGTTGACTGTCATAAACCATGTTGAACGTTAATCAGCTGCTCCATTTGTTAACCCATTTGGTAATCTTCACTGGGAAAATTACCTTGAATTTACCTTGGTATCAACAGAGAAGGACGGACTTTTGGGAGGGAGATTCAGAGCAGAAATCCAACTTTGCCTTTCTTAATCAGCTTTTGGAGAAATACACGTCTCATGGAGGCAGAAGGAGTATTAGGCTAAGTACTCCCTAGCCACAATAGGCTAAGGCTAGTTATGAGAACTCCTCTTGCCACCCCATCAGTATCATTAAAGACTGAGGGAAGACGATTGGACTCAAAATTCTAAATACTGATGTTTTATCTAAAATAACCTGCCAAAAAAAAAACCCACAAGAGAAGGCACATTTTTTTAAATTGAATTTCCCATTAGGAGAAGTGCTTATTCATTGCAGTGATAATATAAAAGTGCATATCTTCAACAGTGATAAATAAATAGCAGCTCTAGAAATTATAATTTGTTATCAATCTTCAGGCCTACTTCATCAATGCTAAATAGCAAATTTGCCTTAAAATGATGATACAGATTCAACCTTTTCACAAACTTTAATTAACAATGCCAGTAATATTTATTGTATGTTGCTATTTATGAAAAACAGAAAACTAAAGATAAAAGAAAAAAATATATATTTGCAGAAATAGAAATTGAAACCCATAGATAATAACCTGGAATATTATTCATTTGCAAAGGCAAGCAAATCTTTACTGTTACATTTAGACAGGAAAGAGTAACCCCCTAACTTTTCATTGAAGGCAGAAAAGCATCTGGAAATTAATTTGCCTATATAAGTTAGGTGAACTTTTCAGGCCTTGTGGTATCATCTCCCGTTTGGACGAGGGAAGACCATATCTCTTGAAGCAGTGGAATTATTCTATTAGAAAAGAGAAGAAAATTAGACCAAAAACTCTGAAAAACCCACCTAACAACCTCCTGCTACGGGGGTTTGCCACTGTTACAGAAAGCTGGAAGTATTCATGTGTCTGTTACCCTTTTAGTGTTATTCTGGAGCTCCCATTTCTATCTTTGGTTGGAGTACTTGTATCAAAACAATTGAAACTCACATTTCAGAGCAGCAGAATCTGTTTGTGTTCATCGCATTTAGAGGACTCTTCCAAAGACTGATGTGTGTCGTGTCCGCATTCAGATTCAACCTGTGACTCCACTATGCTCAGTGGGAAAGCTGCCACCAATTTCAATAGAGCCACATATCACCTGAAAATGTGAGTGAAAGCCAAAGCCTACCAAAAAGCCCCACCTTTCTGAGATTTGCTGTATGAATAAGTCTCAGTCCAGTATAAGGGACCATACCTCTCCCAATCCATGGTTAAAATCATCACCTTTCCCTGTAATATGAACATTGCATTAGTGTGTTACTCTTTACTGTATCTTTTAGTGCATCTTCAGTCCCTGGTGCAAAAATGGTAGTCCCTTTAAAGTTCAGCTGTATTTTACTCCATTTTGGTTTAATGTATTGTTTTGGTTTTTTTCCTTTAAGAAGACCGAGGCAACAGCAAAAGAGAAAGATGATTCAGCAGGCTCCTGCTGATATCAGCAGAATCGTGGTTCAAAATTGTGAGGCTGGGCAGCAAAACTATTCCTTTTCTTGCATTCCAGGGAGGAAGTTCATTTTCCTCTTCTCTTCAGTCCAACAGCAATGAGCAGAACTGATATTCTGAACAGCCAAACCGATATGGGTGATACAGAGACTTCCTGACCCTTCTCCCCCTGCTAAACCACAGCTGCACTGAATCTTGGCTGAGGTTTTGGCAGAGTCAGATTAGTTCTTTCATTACATGTTTCTTTTCCGTGGCCCTTGAATTTCTGGATTCGAAACACCATAGTATCAAGTAAAAGACATCTTTTTCCCCTCACTCTTCTGATTTTCCAGGATGGAAATGGCAACAGGAAAGTTACAAACTTAGCAAACTTGCAAAAAGTGTCTCAGGAGTGACAGATTTCCTCCATTTCTAATGATGCACTTAGAAGAGGGAAGTTTTCAAGTCTTGAGTTTACACAGGAGCTGATATTATCCTGTTGACACCCTCACCCTGGGCAAAGACAGTCCCTCAAGCACCGGCATGACAGAACCGCTGTCATTTCACCTCTGTGAAGCTCTGGGAGCCCACATCTGTCTGGAATGAGTAGAATGTACCCTTGGTTCTTTCCAAACTGTTAAAAACAAACTTAGGTTTATATGCCAGTGAAGTTCATAATGTCAATTTTGCCAGTGGCAGAATATGTTCTGTGTCCACATAGTTCCCCTCGTACCTCTTTGCTTTCTGCAAAAGAGCTCTGCACGACAAGTGGAAGGAGAATGCTGCCTACAGGTTTTAAAATAGAGGTATTGTGAAAAAGCATTTCGCATTGTATTGGGATCTCAACCTGGGAACTAGTAGTGGCTTTTTTTAGCAGTGTGCCATGGGAACATTTGGCCAACAGAAGTGTGCCCTCAGGACCTGCTGACAGGCTGGAAAGAAGGAGCAGCGTGGCTCTGCTTCTACAGAGGCAGTGGTACATCACGGTCCTGCACAAAGTTAGCATCAACGTTGGCAAAAGTGTCAATTTTTGTGCTGATGTGAAACTTCTTTTCTAGGGGTTGGCACTCCGTGCCACTACGCTCATGCATAAAGCAAATCTTTTCTCCTACAGCAAGTACGTACTTATCTAAGGATTGGTTTCTTCCTTTCTTTCACATAAGGCAGCTTGAAAACATCAAATTTAAAGAACAAGAAACAAAACGCTTTGCGAAAACATATTTTCACAAACTGCACTGCGGAACACAAAAATGCCTTTACACAAACATACATAAAGTTCATTGCTCAGGGCAACTATTATTATTCCTAACTGTTACTGCTCACTCCGGGGCATCTGCCCTTCACTTTATACTTGCATCTGTCTTAGGGATGTGATTCTAATGAATATTGTTCACTCCTACATACTCTGGATGAAATCCTATTCTCTCTGAAATCAATGGCAAAACATCCTTCAGTGCAGCTAGAATTTTTTCTATAATTATACCTACAGTTTATTCTCTGTCTCTAGTGCAAGTTTCTCCGTGCATGACGCTGGCGTACTCCTTCCATCTGGCTCCTAACATATTAAATTTCCTACTTGTTTTTACAAATGTATAGCCAATGGTTTCCAGAACTTCATTCCTAGATCACTGGCTTGCGCACAATTTGTCAAAACTTAGTTAAAATATTCAATGTCCCCACTGGCCTAAGGATGATAAATGGGATGTCTGTTCCTCATATTTCTTTCCCTAGGAAGCTCTAGAAACTCCATTTATGTGAACTGAAATCCACTATCAGAGACTAACCAAGAGAAACTTGTCTGGTAAGTGATACTTCTGTGCATTTGCTGATGTAGTCAATTAAAATAATAACCTAATATCCATGCGCTGGCTCTGTTTCAAAATACTTCCCAGTCCTTTCCCATGTATGACTGACTAAGGAATCTGGATGTGACACTGACATGGACGTTACAGATGTTTTTTCTACATATCTGGCAGAGACGCATTTAATCATGGCTGATTAAAACTATAGCCCAACCAATTATTATCTCTAACTGCAACCCGAACGTAACAGGATGTGTTTTTGACATATCCCTGCTACATGTCATGCAGACACGGAGTGGCCTTGGGTTTTCACTCAGCGGGAACAATTCTAAATGCAGACAGCCCAAACTCTCCTTCGGCTGCTGCCCTGAGCCCGCTCACAAACAGTACAGCACGCTGCTAAAAGAGTGACACTTCAGTGACAATACAGCAGTGAATAGCATCTGCTTTACCTCCATTACAGCCCTGCTGTGTGCACGTTTTAAAGAAAAAAAAAATATTAAAAAATCATTCTTACGATGTGGTTTGCTGGATTCAGACTGGAATTTGTGCCACCAGCTCTCTAGCTTCATTCCTTCATGCTTCATCTGCCCAATTATCAAATCCCCTGTTGCACAAAGACACGATTCAGCTGTTCCGGGGGCTTAACTGTGCCCTCGGATACAGGGATGCGCAGTGCCCTGCGCCTTGTAACATCAAAATGCACAGCAGCCAGTTCTCACAGGGTACACAGAGACGCATCCACACCTGAGTACTGAAGTAAACAAGTAAACACGATCTGAAAGATCGTTAAAGGAGACGAACACGTGTCCAGATGCAACGAACTGCTGACCTTGTCAAACCGGGAACACGCACCAGAACAGTACTGAAACATGAAGGCTGGGAAAACAGATGCTCTGATTTACTTGCACTGTCCTCCAAGAGCAGATATCCTGGACGTGCAAGTGCACTGTAAGCTAGATTTTTATCCAACTTGTCAGGTATCTGACATTCTCTTTCTTTTTGGGTAACCAGCTATTCCCTTTCGCTGAAAGATTTGTCACGGCCTTACTTCCACATGGACTCTCTCCCTATCAGTTCATCTCCCTGATTATCAGCCACCTCTGAGAAAATCCCTACGATTTAAGATGTTTTATATGTGCTTGCATCTCTTATAGCACGTTACAAATGAGGAGCCTCTTCTGTGCTAAAAGGACCCACACGCTGATGCCCAGAGAAAGTGTTTCAAGTGAAATACTACAGAACAAGAAGATGGAGGCAGAGCTCCACTCTAGAATGATCCAGCAAACCTGCTTTTGACCAGTACTGAGTCATGGGTTGTTCACTCTCTCCAGAGCCTCATGCTGGATTGCACCTTTTTCTACACAAAATAATAGAGGGATCATCATTCACATTCACACGCATTCTGTGTGTGATCATAATTCACTTCACTCACAGAAATGTGATTGAGGTCAGTGAAAGGAGATTTTCTGGCCTTCAGAAAGGAAGGGATGGTTTCAGTCTGACTACTTTCTGCCATCATAGATGCCCAAATAGCATAACCAGAACTAGCTGGCATCCACGGCAGTGAGACAGGTCACTTCACAGCCAAGGGTCAAGTGACACCTGAGAAAGAGTGACCATCTGTCCCCATTGGTACCTTCTCCAAGAGATCCATGCAGATGGGGAAGGGAAGACTTCACTGCCCTGGCATTGCCTCTGTAGGCAGGCACATTTGCCAGGTTTCCAATGAAAGGTTCTTTTCATGGCGCTGAGGATGGTTTCCGCTCTGTCTCTTTAGTCATCTGCAATTCCAAGAAAATGGAGATGTGTCCTCTCCCCCAGCTTGTCAGTGAAAAGAGTCAGGAGCCTGCAGGGAGCCATTCAGAGCATTTAGGTTACAATTCTGATATTGTCTGTAATAGGCAGTGTCTGTCCCTCTGCCACACGCACATATTTCCCCTGAAGGAACTAACCATAGGGAAAAAGCTCATGAATAGTCAAGGTGGGAACATTTGGCTATCAGCAGGTAAAGAGAGGACGTCATTCCTCACAGCTTCTTCAGCACTTTGAAGCACTTCACCCTACAAAATGCTATAATACAGCAAAGTTAAGAAATGGGGACAGACAGATTCAAAGGCTTCCTCTCCCTGATGAAGCTGTTTGTTAGGCTTTTGCAGCGTGTTTAGTTGGGGAGTACAGAAGAAGGCCTATTCTTTAAAAGCAGCCATCAGCTTTACTGTCAGGCTGAGCTGTCAGAATTCATTATGCATACAGGTAAAATCAAAATGCAGATCTCTGCAGGAATAAATATCTGCGCAGCCAAGGTGCTACTTTACTATGGTTACTACTCAAAAATATGCCAGATATGAACTCATGGAAAAGTTCCTGTTAAAACAAGAAATGAAAAATAATGGACGTGTAGCACTGAAGCCTTCTTAAAAGGTTGCATGAAAGACTTTATAATTTCAGAAGCACGAAGCTTTCCCTTGGAGCATAGCGAGAGGTTGCTAGGCTCCTGAGAGAATAAATAAAATGGAGACGTTCATTTTTCATTCTCAGTAAAATATTGATGAAGCACCTTTGTCAAAATCTATTTGGCAAACTGCACGGTATATCTTGAAATGCTGCATTTTATGTTTCTGGACATGAAGAACATCATCTTTCAAGATGCTCCAAAATAATAGTTGTAGTGAAACAAAAACATTGAATTTTGGTTTATTACAATCCACTAGGTAATAAAACTGTCAGTGTTACATTTGGACAATTTTACTGAGTAGAATAAGTACTTGTAAAGGTCAATGTTTTTCACACTGTTTTTTAGATGGCCATTTTCTCTTTTTACCACAGTTTTCAGCTTCATTGTCATCAAAATCATTCCCTTGAGAGAGCCGCAGGCTTATAAATATTAACATGGATTTTCTGTTTGGATTAATAGGACCGACCGATAGGTCAGTGTCCCAGACAAAGACCAAGGAATCTTTTTTAAGAAAAGACTTTTAGTCACGTTAGAGTGGTGCAAGTATGCTCGTGATTGAATTGTACCTGTGTTTGCTGAGCACAAGGTGGGTAAGTAAGTAGAGCAGAGCGGTGATTCCCCTCTTTGAAGGGGGAGAGAAAGAATCAGAAAAAAAAAGAAATCATTTAAGATTGTTTGTCCCTGCCCATGGCAGGGGGGTTGGATCTCGATGATCTTTAAGGTCCCTTTCTGACTCAAACGATTCTATGATTCTATGAAGCCACATGAGATGTGCAGGAAGAGGGGAACTCCAGCCGTATCCCCGGGCAGCACTGCCACCACAGAGGTACATATAGATACACACGTATGCGTACGGCTGTTTGGAAAGGTCGTTGCCCTCACTGCATTTTGCTGGTAAAAAAAAGAGACAAAGAGCTTCCCACCTTCAGAATAGCCCTCACCAGCCCCCGGGGCTGCCACCCAGCTTAGAGCTTAGGGAACTCTACAGCTGGCCAAAAGGTTTAGCGAGCCCTGTGCCTGCCAGTCTCGGTCAGCCCTGCGTTTGTTCTCTCTTTCACCCGAGGCTCAGACGCGGGGAGTCCCGGGGACTTGTGCCCCAAAGCCCTTTGTGGTGGTCCCACCTGGGAGATGCTGGCAGGTCGCCGTCGACCGCTGGAGTCGGAGGACCCGGCCTGGGTCCCTGCCCGGGAGGCAAAAGCGCTGTGAATAGAAGAATAAGAATGTGCTCCTTCACCACTAGTGTGTCTGCACGAGGAATAACCTCGTTTGTGAGAGCGATCACGAATAGCGAATAAAAGGAGGCACGAACTCGATCACACCCAACAGCTGTTGGGAACTGGAGCAAATGTCGGCGAATACTCATTTGCAGCATTCTTCTAGCTCTGGGTTCTCTTTTCTCCCCTCAAATATGGGCTCTACTTGAGTGGCTTAGCAAAATAAAGACAGATGGCAATGGATTATCTCTAACACTTCATTAATTGCAGTGCAGCCATTACAGTCTTTCTAAAGCCCTCGCTAGAGCTTTGCCTGATGATTTCCTTTTAACTGAGTCACATGCCACTTAGTGAGTAGGGACCTAATAAGAAATTGTGACTTATTAATTAAGAATGCCTATGTTAGTCATAACAGCATATAAACACATTAGTAAATTTCATAGCTGAATATATTGTGTACTTAGGAAAATTTTTTAGCGTAAAATAAGAAGCAACAAATTCTTGCAGAGGCACGGCTGCCTTATACTGCTGTGCAGTCATGGCACAGATAGAGAACGGAATCAAGCCAGATTTTAGAGCCTAATTCACTCTGATGTCATTCAGCTTTCAAAATTAGGAGCCTAATTTCCTATTTCAAAATTGGCTTAGGCATATACAGCCAAAGTGAGAGATGATTCAAAGCCTAAAGATGCAGATAACACACAGGGAAATTACTAACGTGACCAGGTACTTAGTTCTAATGACCTCAGAGTCTATCTGGAAATCTCTTGGATATACTTCCTTCTGTTTATAAAAATGTGATTCATCCAATCCTGGAATAGAAATAATAGCAGCTGGCTTAAGTAACACACCACCTTCACACCTGAGGATAAGTGGCAGCACATGTCTCATTTCTTTAATTTTCATTTAGGTAAGTGGTAGATTGAAATATAAGTGAAGGAAACATCTGTTGAGCAATTCTGAATAATCTTGTTTAAAAAAAGCAAAGATAATGTGCAGAAAGGGAAAGGACTATATTCACAAAGGATCTCCCAATTTGGATAGAGAGCAACTTCACATAGTAACAACTGATAGGCACTTACTTAAAACATTGTCACACTTCCCTTTTTTTCTTAAAAATCAATTGAGGTGTTCACATACCTTGTCACTGCACACCAGACAGGCATTTTGCAACACCGACATTCACAATTCAAAAGAGTTATCAAAGTTCACAGATGTTCGTCCAGTGAGAAGCTGTCTGTCTCCAGCAGCTGCACAGCCTGTTCAGCTTCCATGCCCAAAGAGAGGACATCTGCAGTGGTCAGATGGACGAGAACCATGTGTCGCATGGAGGTGTTTAGACAGGAAGGTACCAGGGAGATGAGAGATGGAGAAAAGGTGTGAGCGAGTGAGAGGTGACACAGGATCACTAACATGAAGGGTTTCGGAGGAGGATGCTTCCTTTGCACTCAGAGTGCACTCTGATGCCCAGGGAGATGCTGATGGCCCAGGCCACCTAGAGACACTCTGAAGGTCCAGCACCATAAGTGATGCATCCTCATGGTTGACTCAGCCAAAACCTGCCATGCTGTCCTGAGCTCTTTCTCCAGGCTTTCCCAGGCAGCAGATCCCATGGCACAGTAATGGTCAGTGCCCAGATCCCACCAGCAATTAATTCCCTTGCCCCATGCATAGAGGACACTGCCCCCGAACTTCTTCCAGAGGGAGCAGCGACTCTTTCCCTGTACTGGCCTGAGAAAACTTCCATCCCTTTCCAAGGTGGCATCACTCCACCAAACTCAGCATAGGCTGAAGAGAAGCTGTTCATCCCCAAGTGGGATCTTTGGGTTAATAGGTAGCCACAGCAGAGAGAGAAATGTCACCTCTGCCTATGAGACAATAAAAAGTCCACCCCTGGAACAGTCCCATCCTGCTGTCCAAATTAAATGGCAAATATAAGGGGTGTCAGAAAGGCCAACAAAAATAATTTGTTGTGCTCTGAAAAGACTGACTTAGAAACTATTAGCCTTGATAGCCTTATTTTGGCTAAGCAATAATTCAGTCACAGTCTAATAGTGCCAACATGAGGAAAAAGATTACTGACAGTGGCGGGGTCTTTAATTTGCAAAGGGAGAAGAAAACAGAAGACAGGGAAAAAAAAAAAAAAGCTGATGAAATAGGAGCATCAGCTAAACAAAATCAAACCAGAAATAGCACATTCCCAGCAGCAAGGGTGGATAATTAGCCACTGGAACAATTTGCCACTGTATGTGGTGAAGACATTAAATCTTCACAGCAAGGCTGGATCTGTTCCTCTCCAGCCAAACAGAAGTTTTGATCTTTATGGAGAAATCACTGAGATGATTGTTTCTGACATGCATTGTCCTGAATGTTGGACCACAGGATTTCTATATTTCCTTCTGCTCTGACTATTTATGGGCTACGTGTTCTTCAGATACCAGGTTGTTAAAAAAATGCAAGCAATGTTATGTGGACGTTTTGTTCTACATTTGTTATTATTTATTAAGAGGGTTCTCAAAAGCCCTCAAGAGTAAGTGCCAGGCCCCCCTGGGGTTCTCCCCAGCCAAGTTAAAGTATGAAATACAGCTGTGCCTCCGAGAGGATGTTGCAATGCCCAGTGTCCCCTGACTTCCCAAGAGGAATCTTCTGCCCGGGGTTGGACATGGCAGGTCACCCTGCAGTGTCTGTGGGGTGCCGGGTGCCTTGGGGGGGGATTCGGGACAGGCAGCTCACTGAGTGAGGAGATTCCTAAACTAGCTCTAAGAAAACACTGAGAGACAGATGCTTATTTTTCCTTCTGTTCAGCCTAATTCTGGAACGCAAAGGAGTAACCAATGCAGCTTCTGGGCTCACGGCTCAAAACCCGCTCTAAAATTAGACAGTGAGGTGTTGCTTTCAAAACTGAGCTGGGCTCACCCAGCCTTTTAAAATGAAAGAACTGACAGTTCTGCTCATCAGCAGCGATTCCCCATCAGAGGGCACTTGGCCAAACACAGGTCTTCTTCAGACCCTGGAATATGGGTTCAAACCCAGCCTGTTTTACACACTCTTAGTTACCTGGCACGGTGAATGTGAGCATTTCCCAAACCTTGCACTGAATATATGGTCTCAAAGGTCTCACTGAACCACGACAACTAAAATTAATTGGAAATATGAAAAGTTTGTTTTTTGATTCCAATGGGAGTAGAATTGGATAAATAATTTAGCTCTTAAAGTACATGTGTAGAACAAATATGTCAGTGCTTTGTTTCCTAATGGGCTATCATTAATTTTATCATGTTTTTTCTTGAATCTAGGACTTTTCACACATCAGGTGCTCTCTATCGTTGTATTAAAATCCCATCTTTAAAAGGTCTTATTTCAAATGAATCTTTATGGTTTATTAACCACAATGCATTTGTATCTCTTTAGTTTTTATTGTGCATAAGAAAATTTTGCAAAATCTTCTCAAGGCAGGACACCAACTAACCCCATGATTTGAAAAGATTGAGAAACAACAGTAAATATCAATAATTATTTTTTCTAGTGCTGGGAAAAGGCTGAGGGTTAACAACTTATTCAGAACAAAGACACAGAAGTGTCTAATTTTCTGAGGTTAGCATTGAGAGGTTGCTCTCACGCTGATCTTTTGACGGAAAGATTCTTTTTTGATTTATGGCTGAACAAGCACAAAGAAAGCACGTGCACAGTAACTTCCCAGAGAAACTGAAAGGAGCTGTGAAAAATAATTTTAAAGAGTTTTAGGGGGGGTAAAGTTATGAGCAACTGTATTAGTGACACTGTCCCATTCTTTCCTCTTTAATTTTTCAACTAATATAAGAGCATAGGAATTGTTATACTAGGAATGGGCTCCAATACTCTTAACTACTACCCAGCAGATGCTTCAATGTAAGTTTAAGAACTTCTCAGTAAGTGCAGATGAGGCAGTTGTCCCTCATCATTATGTCCCCTCCTGATCCCATAAAGATTAGCCTATTCATGATATTTTCTAGCTATTTCACAATAGCTATTGCAATTCTTTATAATAACTTTAAAATCTTTTTCAAATTCCCAATTTTATTGTCTTTCTGTTGTAGTGATTTGCAGGTCAGCTGCTTCACCGCTCTTTTCTGAACTTGTTTTTTTCCTCTCCCCAGTACTGTTCATTGTATTTTAGATGGAGCTGCACATTTGGTTACAGCATTATAACTTCTGCAGGGTTTATCACCCCATCCTTATCTCTGCAGCATATCCTGTCTTTTATTGACCGCATTCAGCAGAGCCTTAATGGCGCTATGGTGAGAACCTGGCCTCTTTGCTGGGCTGATAAGGTTAATTGAGAATTCTCTAATGTCTGGGTAGTTCGTGCTTTTCTCTCCAACAGGCATGATTTCATGTTGCTTAACACTGAAATTTACTTGCCATCATTCATCTGGATAACCGAGGTCTGAATTCCTCCTCGGCCTTCTGGTTCTTCTAAGTCACCTTGACTCATCTTTTCCTCAGTGATCAGTCCTCCTTCCAAGTCACATATAGGTTTGTGTAATAAACACTCCATACCTAAACAAGCTGACGTATCATATCCTAATCTTAACCACTGTCTTTATCACTGTTTCTCCACCTGCTCTTCTTCTCAAGAACAGGTCACAGGAGTCTACAGAAGACTACAGCCAGCTTTGCTGGGGACCACACCAAGTCACCAGCACTTCGCAGCCACCTCAAAGCAAGGCACTGCGAAGGGAGGCAATGATGAGCAGTGACACAGGCTGCTGGCAAGGTAAGGTGCCACCTGTTATCAAAATTAGCTATTTTACAGCATCATTATGTCTCCAGTTTACACCATGAGTATTGACAAACTAGCAAAACAAATCTGTGTGTTTCCACAGATGCCTTCAGATGCTTGAGAGGGTTTGAGTGTGGCACTGAGGTTGATAATATTATGTGTTGTCTGCATCCATCTGATTTGAAAAAATGCCAGGGAGCAGTGTAATAGAAACTTTATTTAAATCTCTGCTATGACTGTATTTCAGTCTTTATCAGGCATTTCACAACAACAAAAAAGGCATCATCATTTTTCTCACAGCACTGAAATTTTACTGGTATTTTGTAAGACCTGTGGTTTCTGTTCCAGTATAAAACAGCTCATATTCCCCTCTTACCTAATGCTGACCTTGCACTGCATTCTGCAGTATTGAACAGTAGGAGGGTTTCCTATAAGACTTGGGAAACCTACATGAACTTGGGAAATCTACCTTTAATCTTCCACATGGAATAAACCTCCTGGGAACCATAGTGGATAGGTTTACATGGAAATCTAATTGCCTAAGGAACAGCCCTCGTTTTCCAGAACAAACAGGAGTTCTGAAATACACCAGCTATGATTTTGATCGAGGTGGTGGTATATCTTTATAGAAAATTCACTAGTAAAGCTATTGCTGTGCTCCTCTTATGAAGGAAGGGGGTAAAAAGTTTAACAAAAAGATACTCTGATAGATTTCATGAAACAGACAAACGCTCATTGGGGGCGTACATCAAAGTTTGATTAACTCCCTGTTACTTTTAAGTTTTTTACATACAAGGGCACTTTCTGGTCTCATCCCACCCTTTTTCGAGATGCCTGAATATTCTGGAGGAGGAGAGCTGCAGATTCCCTGGAGGAAGGGAAGCTGGTTCTCCCAGGAGTTCAAACGCCATTTTTCACATGAGAGTTGTGATAAACTCCAGGCGCTTTTAAAAAAAAAATATTGGCACTGTCTTAATTCTGAAGACTGGCCTGTTTGGGTTTGTAATGGATCGTCTGTGCTGGAGATGCAGAAGCTGTTGCTGGTCTGGTGTGAGTGTTTTGAACCGAGCTTTAGATGAGAGCAAGGGATTGACTCCCACTGAGCTTATCCCTGCTTTCTTTGGCAGAGCTGCTGCCAAAGTTATTCAGATTTTCATCTGAATAACAACAGTTCAGCTTAGGCACCTCGAAACAGTGAGGTGAGGAATGAATTTGGGGCAGCCGGCACCGATTCTCACTCCTGCCTTCTCCTGCCTTTGTCGCCTGACTCTTGGGTCCCCTCAGCATGCACGGATGGCTCTGCAGCTCCCAGCTGGAGCTGGGAAACACTTAATTAGTGTAATACTGTCTGGAAACACTAGCAAAGGGTATGAACCTATCATGGGGAACATCTGAACACAGGATCTTTTCAAAACACTAAATGACCCACACCAACAGACCGAGTTTATTACAATAGTTTATTAAGACAAAAGAAAGGAGAATGCTCTTCCTGTGCTGGGAAACTGCTGAGTTTTTAAAATTTTCACCCTCAAACTGGGTCAAACAGTCAATACGGAAAATTTCCTCAACTCGGTCACCACTAATAAGAAGAAACAATGGGAATTATTGAAATATTTCATGACAAAAGTATTTCATTTTTGTTTGAACATTGTGTAATTCTTCTTTTCTTTCCCACAAGTTAAATAGATTTGCTTAAATAACAGTATGAACAGTTTGAATTTTTTGTTAGAAAACAGAATTAATTTTTATGAATTCAGAACATTTTTACAAAACCAAATCCCAAATAAGAAATTCTTTATAATCAGATCTTTTTCACAAATACGCTTGAGTCTTCAAAGTTTTTCATAAAAAATAAATCCAATTTCTCTTTGCTCTTTGAGTAAAAGTGAAACTCACTGTTTCTCACACCTTTCTTCTGCAAATATCAGAGCGCTCCAACTTTTATAACAACATGATTAAATCTGTTAGTTTTCATTTGCATAAATATTTTAGCAACTGCGCTAGACTTCAATGTCAGTGTTTTTATCTCAGCACAGGAACAACTCGTCCTCGAGAATCTCTTTTCCTCATTTTTATAAGCTTGTAGAGATATGCTCCAACCAGACCCAGTAGGAAACGTGCCGCCAATACGTTTCGTGACCGTAGCAGTTTTACTACTATTGCATTTGATGAGGCTGCTTTGTTCATTCCAGTTATCTACTTCAAGGTCAAGAAAACCCCTCCTGCAACAGCTGTTTTCAGTGTTCTGTTCCTGTGTACTGACCTATACCCTCCCAGCAACACCAGGTCAAATAGAGTGATTAACCATTCATAAACAAAACGGTGATGTATTACAGCCACAGACAGAAAAAGAAGTTGCTGCTTCCTGTGAATGTAAAGGGATGAGATTTTCAATAAAGTGAGGGTGGAAATGGCACCGTTCCCAGTTTCTCAAGGCTGTACGTATAAGGATCCATTTTTCACCTCAGTGACAGAAGTTCTGGAACTCCTGTCGTTAATGCTGAAGGAAAACACATTTGAATGTCGTGTCAATAAATCATTTGCCAACTAGAGGGTTGAAGGGTTTTACAGTTGTTAATCTGGCTGGTCTGGGAATAGAATTTACACATCATTTTCATTCATTACTAGGAACAAAATAAATCCAGGTTATTGCAATCATAGAATAAAAGAGGGAGCTTCAGTTTCAAAGATTATTAACAATGCAGAATATATACAAAATAACATTGTGCAATATGAGAAACTGAATGTATTTTGATAAGAAGTGATGTGCTCATTTTTCTTATTCTGATACATTACCTAAAAAGTCTGCAAAACTCAATTGTTTGCCAACTGCTTAACAGAAAACTGAGTTGTCTTCCACCACCACCACCACCACCTCCCCTCCAAATTGATCATACTGTGTTTTTTGTCAAGAACCAGGCAAAACACATGGGCACTGAGGCAGAATCTGAAAATGAGTTAATCAAAACTATTCTGGGCAAAGGATGGGCAAGCATTGTAAAGCCTGTAAGGTCAACATCTGTCAGCAGTTCACCCTCTCCTATGAAACAGAGGTCAAACATCAGCATCTCGCCTGCCCGAAACCGTGACAGTGAATCAAGAAGGGCAGATGTGATGGGATCTCTCAGGCAACCACAACCTGGCTGTTTAGTCACTGCTCTATCAGTTTATGCTCCATTTATGTCTTTCAGTGGAGATAATACAACTTTATAAAGTGGGAGGTACCATCAGAGCAATAAAGCGCAAGTCGAAATAGCTTTTTCAATGAACATTTTTATAACAGAAATATTCAGAAGTATTGAAAGGAGATATTTCCTCTTGGAGTTGATAGCTTCTTGGGCTTAGTTTCTCTTGCCTGCTTAAGTATAGGACACAGCTTCTTCATAGTTAAGTTCATGAGATGTAGGGAAATTATCAGTGCAGACAGTATGCTAAACATATGGCCTCATTAATTACTAATTCATGAGATTTTCAGAGAGGGGAATATGTCAGAATGACTTACTGAAGGGAGAACATGTCATAAATAAGCTTTATATTATACATAATAATTACTTTATTGGTATATTATTTTTATTAAGAGACCATATGAGAAAACAATGATTCTTGAGGGGACAATTAAATGGGAGGTAAGCTGTTACCAGCTTTAATAGACAATGTTTAACATACCTTTGATGAAAAAACTTGCTTGAAAAATGTAATAAGTAGTTCTGCTGATTTGTTAGTATGTCTTCTGCCACGTAGATCACTGAAAATTTCTTGTTGTGTTGCGCAGAGATTAGACTGTACATAATCGTCCCAACTGAAACTTCGGTTACACATGAAAGGCTATGGTAGAGTTTCATAAATGTAGCAGGGACAGGTCTGCTCTTCAGCAGTAACAAAATTTAACTTGGGGAATCCAGAAGATTTTGAAACACTTAATTCTGGAGAACCAAAGATATTGGTTTTTTTCCAAGTGTACTCAATGAGGTTACTTTCTTAAATATATTGGCATAAAGGTGGAGTTCATTAATCTGCCCAAATTTGTAGGCAGTCTTAGGCAGCAGTTCATCTGACCTATTTTAATGTGTGGCTGAGGAGGGAAAGAATTGCCCAGAAGTGGGTATTTCCAGTGAGACAAATTTGTCAAATGATCAGATGAAACCCACCTTTACTCTCAGCTTTAGGAAGAAGAGATTTCTGAAGAGGAGCCCAATGTGGACAGAGTGTGGATGGCTGTGGGTTGGCTATATTTCTTTCAGTTGTTTTGACCAGTTATTTAAGCCTGTGCAGAGTAATGTATGAATATTATGTTTAATGATGACAGAACGTGTCAGATTCCCTGTGGGTGCTGCACAGATGGTCCACAGTAACCCTGATTGTATTTACTGTGCACAGAGAGACCACTTGTCCCACACATATGCAGGAGATTTGAAGCCTTCCAGAAGCATCAGACGCCTCGCGCACTTGGTGAAAAGTTGATCCTCACATAGGAGGAAACCCGCGATGAAGAAACTATTCCAGCTTGGTTCTTTGTTATCTGTAAATCCCAGGCAAATGTACACATTCCCCACATACCACCACACAGCTCTTCCAGAGAGCCAAGGGGACATGTGTGGGGAAATCCAGACACTGGATAGCCCTGACATTACTGTCACTAGGAGGGCAACCCTTCAGAGGGATCAGCGAGCCTAAACTACCATGACAGCAGACACTTGGTGTAGCAGACCTGCGGACGGCTGGGTCGTCGCAGGAGAAACCCATTGAGGGTCGACTTAATCCAGGTTCCTAACAACGAACAAGCTGGAAAGTCATATGGGACTCCTGTACAAGACTCAGATTTCACCTCATGTTTGTCCCAAAAAGAATCATGTCTTCAGGAAGAGCTGCCATTACCACTGAATTTAAATATCTTCTCTGTTAGCTAATCAATTTTTAGTGTCTAAATCTGGTTGCTTTTCCTCATTTCAGCTAATATTTTACATCAGTTGTGAGAAAAAAAATCAAGGTATTACATTTTATATACAGTGCTACTATTTTTAACTTCAGAGTTAAAAAGAAGGGCTATATTTTTTTTTCCAAATGACAGTTTCTCTCCATCTTTTAACCTGCTGCCACTGATATTGTGCCACCAGAAGACATTCTGTGTTCTACAGTTGTGTGCAATTTGGGAGATGTAAATCAGCGTGAGAATCCTGGATGCTCTAGGCTTGTTCCTGCTTAAATTACACCCAAAACAGGTATTTTGGGCCATCAGGTGTTCTGTGGCATGCTGATGTAGAACTGTAAGATATTCATTGGATCTCCTCTGAATTTCTACATGCCGTTTTGTTCAATCACCAGCAGACTAGAGCTTTAAAAACAGTTTATTGAACTAAAGCAATGCAGGCTTGTTCATCCTAAAACCGGTCGTACACTTATGTGAATTTTGCCCATGTGTGTGACTAGATTTAGAAATGAGAAGTAAAGGAGTCCTCACTGACCAGCTAATGGGTTGGGACACTCTTTCTGGACCTGAAAAGCCTGACTTTGACATTTTCTCCCAGTATAAGAGCACTTCAGGAGAGTGCTTTAACTACCTCACTAGAGAATATGATGTGGTGCATGAAGAAAAACTGTTAAAGCTACACGAGATTTTGTGCAAAGTCCTTAAAGACTCACTAAAATAAGGCAAAAAGCTCTTGTTCAGTCAGGGAAGTGGGCTTTGGCTTGCCCAAAGAGGGAACAGAAATTAATTTCCCACTTTATTCTGTGAGTGGTTCTCAGAGCTGCCTCTATATTTTCCATTACTTGCATTTATTAAAGTTGCCCTGATTGAAAATGAAAAGTTATAATTTTACCATGCCTTAGTCTTCATTGTGGAAACAGGGAACAAAACGCTTTCATTTTGGTTCAAAAGGTTCTTTTTACTGATTTGATTTGAGAGTGTCAAAACTTAAGCCGAATTTACTCAAGGAAACAAAACAAATAAAAAATAATTATCCATTCAATCCTCTAACTAGAAAAACATGAAAGAAAAAAAACCCCAAAGATTTATTTCATGATAGAGCTTGACAGATTTACAGGTGCGATTGTAAGATGTGCTTGTGGCAGCAGTGGTCTTGCACAGAACAGTCAAATGGGTCTTCACACTCCCATGTTTCTTTAAGGTTTCTCTTTAGGGTTTCTTGCTGCTGGTGTGAATAACAGGAGGAAGCTGAAATTTAACTTGCAGAGTCCAAAGATAAGGGAAAGATTTTTTTTTTAAATTTTTTTAATTTTTTTTTTTTGAGTGAGAGCAGCTGAAAACTCTGTATTGAGGAGAGACTGAGGAGCTGGTAGCCATGGGAACCAGGCTGATGTTGGTGTCTTTGCCTAAAGGAATGAAACCTCTCAAAAATCTCAGAAACATCTTTATAAGAGTGAACAGCAGCAGAAGTGACAGCAGGAAGAACAGCTATTGATGCCCTGCCAGGTGAAACTGCGAATGTCAGGATTTTGCAAGACCATGACCATGATTTAACAAGAAATCCATAGTAAATACAAGAAAATTCCAGCAAAGAAACCCCCAACAGCTACAGAAGACGCTGTGTAGCAGCTGTAGGGAAGGTGGGTTTGGATGTAGGAGGGGATGACTCAGGCCTCAATTAAGCTGAATGCCTATAGAGTGGAAATTGTGCCCCAGCTCAGAGGATGTGGTCGGCAGATTTTAACCCTTGCACTGGAAAGTGAACCACGCGGCAGATTTTTTTCCCTGTATGACAGGAACAGAGAAGGTCTTCGGAATCCTACATGGCCCCTCTTTGGAAATGTCAGCCTCCCCAAAGCCTGAATAAAGTGGCATTGCAGAAATGTCTGCTCACAACTAAAATTGAGAAATGCCAAGGAGCATGTTGCCCACCACTGCAGCAAGATGAAAAATGGTTTCTTAGCTGAGGTGGGAGAAGAGCATCTCTAGGCAGACGGGATTGGGCCACAGAGCCTGCAGACAGGAGGCTGATCTCAGAGCACCTTCCTGCAACACCACCTCCTCCTGCGCAGGGCAGAAGACACATGCCAGCACCTCTCCCCACACGTGTGAGAGGAGAGACACGTCTAGTCTTCTTTAACACTAGACCCCACCGTTGCCCCAAGCTACTCCTGACCTGGCAGCAAGCACAGATAAGGATGTTTAAAAATGAGAACCTAAATCCAAAGTTCCCTGCTAAAAGCCTAACAGTGGTCTGATCGGCAAAAAGCCTGAACCTCTGATCCCGCGGATCAGAAGGAGTTTGATGGATCTGGGGCTGTTTAGTTTGAGGAAGAGGAGACTGAGGGGAGACCTCATCACTCTCTACAACTACTTGAAAGGACACTGTAGAGAGGTTGGTGCTGGTCTCTTCTCACAGGTAATTAGTGACAGAACAAGAGGGAATGGCTTCAAGCAGCAACAGGGTAGGTTTAGACTGGACATTAAGAAACAATTCTTCACAGAAAGAGTGGTCAGGCACTGGAATAGGCTGCCAGGGAGGTGGTTGAATCACCATCCCTGAATGTGTTTAAGAGTCATTTAGATGCGGTGCTGGGGGATATGGTGTAGGGGAGAACTTTATAGGGCAGGGTCGATGGTTGGACTTGATGATCCCAAAGGTCTTTTCCAACCAAATTGATTCTATGATTCTATGAGTATCTCAGCTGCACAGGGTATGCTGACTCTTGGCCATCATGGTCTGGGCATTGAAGAACTGTCGTGGTTTAACCCCAGTCAGCAGCTAAGTCTCATGCAGCCGCTCGCTCACTCCCACCCCTGCCACTGGCATGGGGAGAGGATCAGAAGGGTAGAAGTGGAAAACTTGTGGGTTGAGATAATAACAGTTTAATAGGTAAACCAAAAGCTGTGCACACAAGCAAAGCAACGCAAGGAATTCCTTCACTGCTTCCCACGGGCAGGCAGGTGTTCAGCCATCCCCAGGAAAGCAGGGCTCCGTCATGTGTAACTGTGACTTGGGAACACAAACACCATCACTCTGAACATCCCCCCTTCCTTCTTCTTCCCCCAGCTTTATATGAACATGACGTCACATGGTATGGAATATCCCTTTGGTCGGTTGGGGCCAGCTGTCCCAGCTGTGTCCCCTCCCAACTTCTTGTGCACCCCCATCCTGGTCACTGGTGGGGTGGTGTGAGGAGCAGAAAAAGCCTTGACTCTGTGTAAGTGCTGCTCAGTGATAGCTAAAACATCCCTCAATTATCAACACCGTTTGCAGTACAAACCCAAAAGTTAGCCCCATACTAGCTACTATGAAGAAAATTAACTCTGTCCCAGACAAAACAAGTACAAAAGCTCAGCTTTTTGTGCTCCTCTTTGACAACGCACTGTATGAGAAAATCCCCAGGTTTGTTCCCAGCCGCTTCAGTATATAATATTTAAATGGAGAGATGGGATACCTGGAGTTAAAAGATCCACATTTATACGTGTGCTGTTCCATAAAACAGATTAAACCCTCAGGAGCTGCTATCAATAATCTATCGGGCACTCGCCCAGCCAGACATCTTATGGGAACCTGGTTTTAATGCTGATCAATAGAAAAGATTCTGGGAAGTGACCTGGAGAGCTACTGCCTAAGTGGCATACATATTTTGAAATATTGGGAGCTTCTGAGGTTTTAATGCAGTAGTTTCTGGAGAAGGAAGCAGTAGTGAAGATTTGTAAAGGTGGCATTTGTTGGAGGCAGATATCCAAAAAAGGTGGAATTTCTGGGAGGAAAAAAACTGGTTAAAATCCAAGAGTCTGAGCCAAGCTGTTTCAGCTGCATTCATGGCTCCTCTGTGAGTTTGTTGGACAGTTACTGTATGATCAAGTCATGAAACTTCCCTTCCCTGAGGAAGTGGTAAGTATTTCTCATCACAGCCAAATTGTGAAGCTTTAGACATTAATATTGGAAATCCTGACTTGTAAATGTTTTAAAGAGTGAAAAAGAGTTGCTTTTATCTATAAAGAAAAGTTTCTCTCCTTTGTAAGCTTAAAATTTCTTACGTGTGTATAAATTCTACTCAATATTCCAAGTAGTCCTCCTATGCTGTCCAATACTTTAAGGATGTATCCACATTTTTAATACCAGATAAATATTATGTCCTTTTTCTCCTTTACTATATGCATTTGGCCTTTTTGGTTTGGCTCCAGACACAAAGCAATTAGACTTTGCAGTATTTGCACCATTACTAAGGCTATAATAACTTGGAGTAGTACCTAAGAACAAATATCAAGCCTTTTTTTTTTGTCAATAAATATTTTATGGCACGTATTTTTACATTTCCATATCCATTTATCCATATCTTTATTTCTGAGGAAGTCAGTATTCTTTATCAGAAATACATTTTAAAATGTGTCATTATGGTAAAACATTCTTTATGTCAAGTAGAGAAGAAATTGCAATCATTTTCATCATCAGGTGTTAGTATAAGGAAATATAACTGCTAAGCATTTTTTAACATACTCTTTATTTTAACTGAGAGTTTTCATAAAAGTCAGCAGACTAATGTCTCAGTCTGGAAAAGAAAGTTAATGTCTCAACTAAAAAATATTTTAAAAACTGAAAAAATACTAAAAAAAAATAATTAAAAACTGAAAAGTCCAGCATCTTGCAAGATATGTTTCCTTAAATTATTTCTTTTCTGCCTTGAATGCAAAATGAAAGTAATCACTAAGCTAGCTTAAAGCACAAATTCCGCAGAATAATTATTTGTGCGCCTAATTGCAGGTACACGGGCGTGCAACTCCAGTGTCTACAGTGAGGTCTCTCACAAGTCTGAGCAAAAGTGTGTGTTTAAGTACTTTAAGACCTTAAAAAAAATATTGTTCCAACCAACAAATTAAAGTCTCACTGATAAAATTCTAGTGTAGAGAATTTAGGATAGGCAACCCCACTTACAGAAATCCCACTTACAGAAATCAAATAGCAACAGACAAACAGCAATGTATTTTCTTTTTCTTTTGAAATTTAATGAACAAATTTCTTCCCCTCCTTTTGCACTGTAAATATCAGACACAAGTCAAAGGCAAGCATCTCTTTGCCCAGAGAAGCTGTGGCTGCCCCATCCCTGGAGGGGTTCAAGGCCAGGCTGGATGGGGCTTTGAGCA
>JAOQGH010000069.1:11604659-11627579 GCA_025769975.1 Gallinago jamesoni | reverse complement strand
GAGTAACATGCTCTAGCTCTGGGCAATCCTGCTTCAGCAGGGGAGTTGGACTAGATGATCTCTACGGTCCCTTCCAATTCTAATAATTCAGTGAAATTCAGTGGAATTTTGTAACATGAAATAGCATGGCATACCTAGCTTCCTAGCATTAATATTGTCCTCAGTATTAATAACCAAGATCAATAACCAAGACTCACCTAACTCAATATCTTCTACAGAAGAAGAAGAATTCTGTAAGCGAGACAAAAAACACCTCTCAGCACTTTGCACAAGAACCATTAAAATTTTCAAATACATATTTAGAGGCTAAGAATGTAACTTCTCAAATTCAGGTTTTATAAAATTTGAAAATTATGAAGTCTAATGGAATTTAAAGGTCAAATACTTTTTTAGATAAAGCATCCATTTGCAGACTGAAATCCACTCACAGTATCACTGAAAACCTGCAACCAACCAACAAAAATGAGAGTGCTACTTCATGGAATAAAAGAGTCTAAACAGCATCTTAAATGCGCTGTTCCTACATTTCCCCATTCAGTCACAGCTAAATTGACTATGTTCCTGTGAAAAAAAGTCTGTAAGATTAAGATGAGCTCCTCTTCATTACCGCTACTCAGGCATTAAAATAGCAAAATAAATGCAAGTTCGGCTGCTAGTGAAGGTCAAAATTGGACAAATGCATAAATTAAAAGGGATTTTATCCCAGCACCCTTCACTTTGATAACTGCCAACAAAATACATACATACATAAATGAATAAATAAATAAGCAAGCACATTAACTATGCCCTTGTCTCAAGACATTAAAAGTAAATATATTCATTGCATTGGATTTAATGTTCCAGCTAACATTTATTCTACAAAGATAGCTTGAATGATAATCTTATGTGCTAGCCTGCCATAAATATACAGCAAAACTGAAAAGCCCTGAAGTCCAAAATAACAGCATCTTATATAAAATGTTAACTGCACTATTTTCACTTCATCATCATGAAATTATGAAACAATGATTCCCTGTAGTTTAAAGTCAGCTTGCACTTGGAACATGCAAAACCTTACCTGAGTTGATACATCACTAGAAACTGAGTTTGAGGAGGGTGGCTGCAATGAAAAGATACCTTCATTAAATACAAAACTGATAGCAAGAGAGGGAAATCTTAATGTAAAATGTTAAAATAAAATCTTACCTTTGCTCTTACATATGCTTTCCTTATTTTTAACCCTAGTTTCTGAGCTAGTTCTTGGGTAAGCTTAATCACACTTTCATCCTAAAAGACATAAATAAAATTCCATAATTTACATGTATTTCCATAATTTACATGTTGTCATCTAGTCAACAAGCGTTTACATCTCAGTCTATGTTCTGCAAGATCCCTATACGCAGAACATCACATAATGCACAAACATAAAAGAACTGCAAGCTGACACTAAAAAATCTTCAAGAAAAATTACTCCAATATTTGGATTTTTTAAAAAAGCCAGAAAATAGACAGTATCCTTCTCTTCCACTTACTTGAATTTCAAATAATGTCAGATTTTTTTCTAAAACCAGAGAATTTCAGAGAAGCGGGCTTTTTTGTGGGTATGTATTTTTTGTTTGTTTATTTGGGGACGTGGTTGGTTTTTTTCGGGGGTTGGGTTTTTTTTGTTGTTTTGTTTTTACACAAATTGAGGGCCACATTTCCGATTACCATGATGTCAGCTACTACATAACACTGCTAAATATTTAATGAGAACTCTGTATTTTGGCAGTAATTGCATCATACAAGTAGAAAATTGAGTTAAAATCCTGTTCATATTTCACTCTGTCCTATAGTTTTAACTATCCATTTAAATTATTTTAAGATTTAGTTTCAGAACATGTCCTACAGCTAGAAAAAGCTAGTTATAAAACTTATATAAAGGCATATAAACCTTAGGCGAAAACATTCAGATCTGGGGGTGCAAAGTGAGGATCCAAAGTCCAAAGTCACACATTCAGATAAACTGCTGTGTATTTGGAAACACAACTGAAACCTTCTCTATATCCAGGGGTAAACCTACGCTCTACAGTTTGTCTAGCAATTTCACTGTAATTTTGACCTAGAAAGGCAAAAAAAAAAAAAAAAGCATCTCAGTACTCTGTCCTGTGATCAGTCTATTTTGAGTAAAGCATATAGTTTCCATCAGCATTTTAGTTCAAACCATGAATGCATTTCTGAAGTGAAGCTCTTAATCATCCTTTTATTGCATTTTAGTTTGTGTTTGAAGTGTCTCAGAGAACCAAATTAGATTAATTTTGGATGAAACTAAACAAAAGTGCCGCAGGAGTACACTTGATGCACACTAGCTCTTTAAAAAAAAACAAAAAAAAACCCCAAAAAAATCCAAAAACGCAAACCAAAGCAGCAAAAACCCAAGAAACCACAACCAACCATGGAGATCGGACCCTTAGGACCAGCATTTCAGTTTACAGCTCCTCTCCTATTACACCTCATGCTGATTGCTAATACACGTCTCGCCTAACATTAGAGGTGCCAAGTAAGTGATTCAGATGGAGGACAAAGCACAGATAAGAATGTTACTAAATGCTTGGAAAGCTAAAATACACTTATCAAAAGAATCAATATTGTATGTTATAATGATGGGTGCTTTTTCTCTTTATGTCATGAGTATACTTCTGACTGTAGAGAATTGTAAACAATTAATTCATTGATTCCAGTGTTTATTGCAAACATTTGTGGCGCTTGACCCTCACTGCAAATTGACTATTTCTTATGCTGAAAGTTAACAGACCAAACTGAGCTTGGGGACGGTAATCTCTGCTATCAGTCTTCACCATCTTCACTTCCACAAGAACAACAACAACAAAATCTTAGAAGAATAAAAAAGAATTTTACTGCTTTAAAAAAAAAAAAAGAAAACAACAAAAAAAACCTTAAGTGGTCTTGATGCAAATATATATGTTCAGTATTAAATCTTTTAAGAATAATCATCAATATATAATTTACCTACCTGTGGCACAGCAAGAGAACATTTTGCTACAGCATCATAAGCTGTCTTATACCTTCCTAGTTCGTTCAAAGCTTTTGCTTTCCGATAGAGAGCTCTGAAATTGTTTTCATTTAATCTTAATGCTATTTCACAGTCTTCTAGAACTTTTTCATGCAATCCCTACAAGGAGAAAACAGAAAAAAGGCATGAATCAGAACCATTATCATTGAAATACTGAATTTAAGCTGTATTAGATGAAGGTATTGAAACACTATAAAACATTCACCAAGGCCACTGTACACTGCATGTGTGAGTTTTGCCAAGTCACCAACTAAAAAGAAGCAGGGCCATCATTTATGTAAAATCCAACAATAGTTATGAAGACAATTTAGCTCTTTCACAAAAGCCATCTTATTCCACAGAGAAAGCAACAGACTCGGGTGCAATCAGCAGTATAAATGGATAAAAAATACTTTTCCATCAACATCCAAACCTAGTATGACTCTTCAATGTTAATATTCTAGTAACTAAAAATATCTAGAAGATTATACTTGTAAAAATAAGAGATTAAAGAAATATGCCAAAATGATGATTTGAAATATGCCAATTCTCAATCCAACACCAAGAGTTTTCCACTCACTCAGAAATGTGCCATATCTTTGTACTCTTAGCACATTGTTCTTGAGAAATTATACAGTTTAAGCAGAAGCTTACCATATTTGAAAAACATGCTATCCTGTTCACATGCAGCTTCTCTAATATATCATCAGAAACATGGATTTCTTCAGAATTAGCATAATCAGCTATATTTATAGCTTCTGTATAGTGACTCAGTGATCCTCTCCAATCACCTTCTCGATATACATCATTCCCTTCATTAAAAAGATTTCTAACAAGCTCACGTATAAATAACTGGAATAAAGAAAAGAAACACTCATCAACAGCAGTATTTGTTGTTTACTTCCCCTGTTTCCAAACACATTTTTAAATAGAAAATTTATACTTGTAACTTCACAGAATCAAAATCAAGTGCAAAACTTTTGCCTGTATTAGTATTTTTCTTCTGACATTTTTCCAAGACAATCTCTAACATTCAACACCACAATACATGTAAATAAAAGGGACGCTGAACTACTCAAAACAGAATTACTTCATATAAATAAGTTTAAAAATATATATACATATATATGCAAACCAGTAGTGCATAAAGGCTGCTTTTGCAGAGCAAAAGATTTTTTTTTTAATCTAAAATGTAATACGCTCTCAAATACAATGAAACCACCTACTACTGGATAAAAAATGCTAAAAAGATGAGTCTGGAAATATAAATTAAAACATTATGCAAAATAATAACATGTACAGAAAGAAAATACATTATGAAGGTTTATGTAATGAGGTCCTTTTATCTCACTTTTGCTGTACAACTGTAAACTTGACCCAGAATAGAACATTGTTTTATCCATTGAATGCCCCAAATTCATCCCTAACACCAGTAGAGAAAGTTAATCTGAACTCCTATATGAGTATATAAAGAAGTATGTACCACATTTATATGTTCCCGAGCATCAAAGTATCTGAATAGCTGTTTCACAATGCAAGCAGTCCAATATTGAGACATTGTAAATTACAATTCATGTTATACCATTACTTAAATGATGATTACAAGCAAGAATATAATAAGATACGCCCATATTAAAAGCCCTTCTGAAAATGCAAAAGTAATTTCATTACCTCATATTGTTCTTGCGTCCCTGGATAGGGCAAAGTAGATCTAGAAAAACAAATTACAAAATTATCTCACTATACATACTGCTTAGGAGAGGATCACACGGGAGAGCACTGGTTCTCACTGAAAGCAGTCTCACCTGCCGCAACAGGGGAATCACTAAATATTGTCTATTGCCTGCACTGAACAAGGCAGGACTGCTGTAGATTAGTTTTGATTAAACAACCATGTTTTCTTACTACTAATGACTCATTCTCATTTAAAGTTACAGTCTTAACTCTGCTGTTCAAAGCATATTAAGGTTTTGCATGCTTGGAGTTTAAAACCTCAATGTTGTTTGTTTAAAAACAATTCCCTTCCTCTCCTCCACTGTGCATAAACAGACTATACACGAGGAGAACTGCAATCTTCTTGTAAGTATTACAAAATGAGAAATTATCTGTCAAAAGAAAACATGAATTTTAATTAAGTCATACCAATGACACTACAGGAATTTTAAGAGTTCCTTTGTATGACACACAGCAGAGATTTTTCTCTAGCACAGAACAGAGGTATTTACTTCTAACTTTGCAGGAAGAAAAATAGGAACCCTTACCCTTCCCATATAAGTTATCCGAGAATCTGTTTCTAAATAATTTTTTTAAAGGCAGTTTTCTTTTTCTTTTTCTTTTTTCTTTCTTTTAAAGAATGCCTTATGTGGGCAGTGAACTAGAGTGAGGTTTCACAATGATTTTTAGCTAACCAGGATCTTGTAGAGGAGAATTTGGCATCGATCCAAATGAGAATTAACTACTGAGGTGATTTTTCACTAGGTTAAATCTCAGCTCCAGAGAGCTGAAACACTTAGGTAGCTGTGAGTAAACCCATCCCTCTCAGTAGCAACCTAGTCTTAGGTGCAGCTGTCTGTAAGTACAAGGTGGATTTTCAGGCCATCAACATTTTCCACCCACCAAAAAAATTCAGTGCTGATTTTTCTCAAAGGCAGAAAAGGAATACCCTCCCACCTTCAATCTGCTCTGTTTGGGAACAAAGAGGGGTTCAGTCTTTTCTTTAAGATAGTTCTCTGTTTCTGTGCTCATGGTAGCAAATATTCTGAGGACAAAGACAGGTCCTCCTCCTTCCTCCACTGGTGCTTTATTAGAAGGGCTTTCCCAGATCTATCTATCTCATATATACGTGTATAAGCGCACAAGAATAAAACCACAAAATCATACTCTATAAACTGGAGTCCTTTCTTAATGTCCTGTTGTCTAGTGCTCCTCTCTTCTGACACATTGGACATGTTATCCTGAACATCCACTTTTCGGATATGCCACTCCTCAAAAAGGAAGAAAGATAAAATGGCTGTTAATATAAAGCAGTTTGCATTTGGACCCGAAGGATGCGATCTCACATCAACACTAACTCCATCGTAGAAAGATGACTCCGCACCACAGCTTCGGAGAGCACCCTCTGAAGAAACCTCAGGCAAACCCCGCAGTGCCCACAGCCGTACGGGGAGAAGCCCCAGATCAGAACCAGCAGCCTGTCTGTCAGTGCCCAGTTGCTCAACGCTTGGACGCAAAACTTGTCTTCCAATTTCTACTTCATGGTTGGTTTTCCACTTACTTACTCCAGATCGCGCAGCCATGTTGGTGAAACTCCAGCAGCAGCTCGCAGGCGCCGCTGCTAGGCCCAGCTCAGGCTCCACAGGCCTCCTTCCACAGATCTGTACTTCTATTTGTTTGTTGAAGTAGAAATAAACTCAAGACCCTGATACAGTTATTAAGAAAGCCCAAACCGATTACAAAACTACTATTAAGTCTAATTCTAGAGTCTCTCATCATCAGCCGACACCTAAGGTGTAATTAGAAGCAAACTACTACTGCTTTAATAAGACCTACCAGCTGACCAAGGCGAAAATCTTGGAAACTTCACCAGTAGCAGACTACCTACTTCATCTGAAAAATTGAATTCCACATCGTCAACTTGACATTTAAACCCAATTTAAGTCATCTGAATCCGTGATTTATTTTTTTCTTCATGTCTTTCATTTACTGGATTTACAAATATTCAGTAAGGCTAACTGAAGCATAGTGTCACTGCTGCACACAGTCGTGACTAACTGGAATATAAGAACACAACTTATTTTTACAAAACAGATCAGTAGGACACAACTTTATTTTGAAAACACCGAAACTCAGAAAAAGGTTTTTAGCTTCAGGTTTATTTTTTTGTGAAGAAAATTACTTTCTGGAGGAATTTATAGTTAAAAAAGAAAAAAAGGATTTGCATGCAGTACATTTCTGTTAGTCTTGAAACTAGGCTAAAAAAAGCCAGTCTTTTGTGCCAGGTTACCATTTCACATCAATCGCAGAAGAATGAAAGCAAAGTGAAATAAAAACCAAAATAATTTCCAACAAAATCAACAAAACCTCAAGTGAGAATAGAAACCGGCTAGAGAAGATACCCTACTTTCTCGAAATAATTTGGAATATTGAAACAATCTGAAGAGCATTCAGCTCTAATAATGTTTACAAACCTTTCCAAAGCATCTTCAATGAACACATGAAGTCTACACCATTTCAGGCCTTTAAGAGTTAGCACTATTGTAACACAGTCCCAAAACAACCAAAAGAAACTGAGTAATTTTCTTAAGGTTACTAAGCAAACTAATGGAAGCACTTCAAGGTCCCCATTTCACCTCACTTTCTAGTGTGACCTCTAATATCACCAAGCTTCAAAAAAAAAAAAGAAAAGAATCAGTCTGTAGATAAATATAATGGACAGCTACAATAGTTCACTGGCATGAATTGTTAAGGTTATAGCTTGTTCAGGTATATAAATAGCACTCAGCAATCTACTCTCCAGAGAGGAAGTAACCATGAACGACTCTTGTAACTGTTTTTCATGTTATTTTATGCATCATTTTTTCTTCCACAAGTTACTAATACATAGAATGCTTTTGGCATATATATGAAAGACTTTTATTATAAGATAAATGTTTTAACGAGTAAAAATAGTGTATCTATAAACAAAGCTAAATATAAATGCCAAAAGGAATTTTTGGGGGGAATCTGAATTTATTTTTATTAACTCATTCATGGTTTAGATTTTCGAATTCAAACAAGGGCTAGTAAGAGTAAGAAATTCTCACAGTAACCAAAGATAGCAGCAATATCATATGCTTTCCCACAGAAATAAGCAAGCTATGTAATACATGTTTTATTCCCCTGAATTAACAACTGATAAAGTAATACCCTGCCAACACAAAAGTCTTGCACATGTCAAGATCTGGGCAAGTATTAAGATCAGCTTCACTCTACTAATTTTAATCAGCTCCAACACTCCAACACCTTCCAAAGAGACAAAAAAAAGTCCAACACAGTAACAATTACTTTTATTTATCACTTCTAGGATAAATATTAAAGAATAAATGATATATTGAAAGCTGAGGATGTGGAGACCCAATTTTTCTGTAACAATAAAGTTAATGGAAATGTTACAACTGGCATCACAGATAAAAAAACAGCTAGCAAGTGAGGAACATATGTGAGTGGTGTAATTTATTATTCAAAGCAGTTTTCTATTTTTTTCCTACTTACTCATCTCCATCCGTAAGATGCTCAGGCAAAAATTATCTTTCCTTAACAAACTTTGACAGTCACATTGCCCCAATACTTGGTGATTTTGCAGTGGTCTTAAAATTGTTACAGACAGCACCTCTAACAGCATCTCTCCCGTCCAAATCATTCTTTGATCCTCTTGAACAATACAAGGCAAATAACAATCATGTCTTGACTTTTAATGTCATCCATCCACTTTCAAAGTTTAAAAACCCCAGCTATTTTGCAGGGACAGAAATTAAACCAAATATAAATACATACATATATTTAAAAAGTTAAAACATTGCTTTGTTGCTTTTATTACTAGAAAAGCTTTGCTCTTCATACAAGTCACTGAATGACTCAAGCTAAAGGAAAAGAGAGAAAAAAATATATTATGGGATTGGGAAAATAAAAAAGCAGGCTAATATATCTGTAGTTAAGGTCATAGGCAGAACTGACCTTTGCATTAAATGTTATATTTGTACAGCTGCTGCTACATGACCCATACAAGCTCAATTTCCTAAATCTAGTCAACAACAATAAAAAAAAAAAACTGCCAAAGCCCAAACAAGTTAAAGAGCAGTTTATACTGTTTTATCTTTATCACAGGCTTCAACTCATCACGTTTCACAAAAGCCAGAGCCAAGTGACAGAAAGTACACTGCCAGTAGCCAATGTCACCTTTTCTGATAGATGCTGGTCCGGTTGTACAAACAGGAGATACAGAGCAAAACACATTTGTGGCAGCTCTGGCAGCCAGGAATACCTACACTCTCCTCTTACACAAAGCCACTTATGCCTCGTACTGGCTATTTGCTTTCCTTCTGGCACAGGGCAAGACAAATTTCTATTTTGGCACTTCTGAGGCATTCAAGATAAGTTTTAAAGGACATTCATAATATTTAGGGATAATTCTTCAGGCACAAGAGCTTTGAACACAACAACTGCTAGACTATCTTGCAAAACTGATCTTTGGAATGCAAGTCAATAAAATCATACAGAATGCAGACAACTGAGATGTTCTGTAGAAGGAATACAGGCCTTGGTTATCCTGAAAAGGAAGGCCACGCTGCTTAAAGCCTTCCATTTCTAAACTGCAGATCCAGGGAGTAAGTATCTACAGTTCACCATGCACACAAGTTCCCCCAGTTGAAAATTCAGTCCCAAAGGGCAGGGAACTGGGCAGGACTAATCTTTTCTCCTGCTGCCTACAGTTGTGCAGCCAGCTTGTTTAGAGATGGAGAAGAGAGGAAAAATGCATAACATTATTTGGGGACCAGAACTACCACCACTGGGAATTAATGACCTTCAGCTGACCAAATAATTCTGGTTTTGTTCCTTATTGACATTAATGGTTCCTGTTATATAAATACTTTAAATAAGCATTCTCTGCACCTTCAGACCTAAATGCTGAAAACAACTGGAAGTCAGTGGTCCTCTGTGCACTTCCTTCTCCACAGAGCTAAAACTTAAAAACTAGAGCAGTGTATAGATGTGTTCTTTTAAGATATAGAAGCATATCCTCTTGTCATGCCTCACTGAGTTCAATATTAGTGCAATTACTGGGTTACAGGCATCTCAAATTAGATCTCTGTACAGTACAAAGCACATTGAAAATTTTATCATGATTGCTGCTGATAGATCTGGATCTCTACCAGCCTCAGTGGTTCAGTTGGATTATGAACCTTGACTGGGGTGCAAGTCTAGTGAAAATCACAAGAGTTCTCCTTTTGCATTCTAGCATCAGCCCTCTCCCTCTCTGTATGACACAGGCAGGAGAGAAGGCAACAAATTCAAAATATTAAATCAACTCAGTCATAAATTAACCCATCATTTACAGCATCATATGTCAAAACTTTGATCAGCAATCGGAAGTTATGAAACCAGAAGTCTCTGTATAAAATCAAAACGTCAACAGTTCACTAATGTTTCCATATAGGAAGATTGTACCCCAGAGGAAAGCAGTTATACCCTGGTTCCTTGAATAAAGGGAATACTGTGAAGAGAGCAAGGAATACTGAAACAGAACAGTAGAAGTGAATATATGACTAAAAGGCAGGCACAGTACAAACCACTTTCTCCTAGAAGCAGCAAAAGCCCATCTCTGCTGCTATCTCCTGCACCACTGACAGTGGCAGCAAGCAACCATCATGTCTTCAGGCATCTGGAGCCAAAAAACTATGTATGTATAATTCACGCTAGGGGCATGAGAAAGCAGACCTCTGTCTTAACAGAGACAAGTGAGAAAAGGAGGTGCATACATGCAGCTGTACCCTAACTGCTTCCTAGAGAGGTGACACCAACAGAAACACCTCCGTTACCCCCAGCTCCAACCCAGCCAGGAATCAAACTGGGCACCAAGCACCTGCCCAACACAGGATAAGCCCGACCCAAAGCAGACTTCTCAAAGCGACTTTATTGCTCATTCTAACTATCTGACAGTTCAAATTAATAATGACAAATACACTACAGTAGAAATTAAAGGATGCCTCACAGAGACTGTACACTGCTCCTTCAAGATGAAGAAAGGAAAACAGAAATCTTAATAGGAAACCTTTTTAGAACCATCTTCCTCAGATAGCAGGGGCAGAAAACGTTTAATATTGATGCTCAGGCATCACTGGGCCATTACACAGGACAGCTCGAACACATAACGTGCTGGGGAGGAAACAACAGCAAACTGTACACATTTCACTAGTTTTGAGTTAATTCCTCTGCTTAATCTAATACTTCTGGTTACAATCACATAATTCTGTTATGTCAGCTGAAAACACCAATTAATAACACAGACACTACTCAGTTTCAGATTGTTGGGTTGTTTTTTTTTTATGAAAAGAAACAAACTTAGCTGTTGTCAAAAGGAAACTTCTAAATGAAGTGGAACATACAGCAACAGTTTAACATCTACTCATTCCACAGTCTCTACTTGCCTGAAGTATTTAGTTGCATCTCCTCCCACTTGTTCCCTACCCACAAAATAATGTGATACTGTTCAAGGTTTGTTTTCTATTTTCCTAGCCTTCCTACATATTTTTTTTTTTAAATTAATGAAAGAAACAGGAGAGAACAAAGATGCTTTGTAGAGACGCTTCATTACCCTAGGAAATTAAGGAGCAGGGCTGGAAGGCTTCGGTTTATGCGTCCCTTAGACATTTTAGTAAAGGACAGATCCAAAATTCAAGCTGGGGAAGGACATCTTAGCAATAAATCCAGGTTTATGAACAGAACTTGAGTTGATTACCAAGACAAGCTTTGGTAATCGATTTGGATAACTGCAATTGACCGTGTTTGGAGGTTTTTTTTTAGCTTTTACTTCCTCTAATACATTACGACTTTCTGTAACCAAGCAGTGACACCGCTGCCCAACCGGGAACACAGCGAGGAACGGCAAACGGGCACCGTTTTTCCCCTTCTGCTGGATCAAGGTGGGCACGAGCTGCAGCACCCACTATTTCGAGCAGAAAGCCCCAAAATCTCCACACACGCGAGACGGGCGGGAGGGGACACCGGCGGGACACGGTCCCGCTCCCGGCCGCTGTCAGCGCTTCGCTCTCCGCGCCTCCTGTCAAACGGGAGGGGCTCGTTCCGGTCACGGAGCCCCATAGCTCCCGAAGCCCGCTTTTCCCGGGGAGCGGCCAGGGGAAACCCGCCGGGTCCGGCTGAGGCGCGGCAGAGCGGGCCCTGTGCCCGCCGCCGCCACCCGCCGCCCCCCGGCGCCGCCGCCCGCCCCGCGCTCAGCCGGGCCCGCCCGCCGCCGCCGCCTTTGTTCGCGCCAGCCGGCTCCCGATCACCGACGGACGGCCCTCTGCAGCGGCGCCCGCCGCCCGGCCCGGCCAACTTCTAACAGCGGCCGCGACGGACCGCGACCTCCGTCCCCCGGGAGCAGCCACACGGCGGGCCCCGCGGCTGTGGCGGCGGGGCGACCCCACCCTCGGCCGGGGAGCGGCCGGCCCCCACGGCGCGGGGAGGGGCGGGAGCGGTTGGCCCCGCCGCACGGGGAGCGGGCCGGCCAGGCGGCGCCACCCGCTCCTGGGTGCCCTTTCCTCAGGCGGAGGGACCCCGGCCGCGCCAGGGGATGCGGAGCGCGACTCTCCCCGCCAACCTCTGCCGCGCGCAGCCCCTACCTGCTCCTGGGGCCCGCGGGAGCGCAGCACCGCGGAAGGCGGAGCCAGCGAGCCGGGCGCGCGACGGCGGCGGCGGCGGCGACAACGGCAGCGACAACGGCGGCACCTCCTCCGCCCCGCTCCCCAGGGCGCCCCCTGCTGGTGGGAGGCCGCGGACGCAGGCTCGACTCGATTGGCTCAGGAGCTAGCACTGTAGGCTTTCCCATTGGCTCACCAAGCTTGTTTTGGAAACTAGCGCTTCCGATTGGTGGCAGCTGTGAAACTCTTCGCTGCTGATTGGCTAGCTGCCTAGGGCCCGCCCGCTCGCTCTTCATTTCCCTTTCAGCTGGCTGTAGAGCCCGCCCCGAGGCTCCGCCATCGCTCTCAGTACGCTGTGGCGTATGACTGGTTGAACAGACACCGTTCGCACCACGCATGCGCTCGTCGCTCCGACACTGCGGACCCTTACACACCCCATTGGCTCTTCCTGAAGCAGCCGGACGTGGGCTGCCTGCTGGCTGCGCCCTATGGGCGTCCTCGCGCTCACTGACGTCATCCCCCTCCTTCCGCTCCCGTGCGGGGGCTATTGCGCTGGGTTCGTCGCCAGTCGCGGGCTTGCCCTCAGTGGTCGTTGGCGCTGAGGGAGCGCGAGCCGAGCGACGCTCTCTCAGCCGCGCTGAAACGACCGCGGAGCGAACCGGCGGGACCCTGAGCCCCGGCACGACCCTCTGTTTTCTCCGTCGCTCGCCTGGGTTGAGTGCCTACGCACCCGGGAACTTCTTGTAGCTTCTGACTTGTTATGTTAGAACTCACAAAAAATACGTTTGTGAAAGCTCCCCATTGCGGGGCCGTGAGGCTGGGAGCGGCGGATGGCGGGGCGCGCCGGGCCGGAGCCTTCCCCCCTGATAGGCGGCGGGTCCCGCCCCGGCCGCCGCCACACGGGCCCTGCCGGGGGACGGGCGTCTCCTTCCTGTCCCTTTCTGAGACCAAGTGTGGCAATTTAATGGCAGCAGTCAGATTTTAAATAGTTATTGCTTCAGTGCGTTGAATGCCGTTCAGACGTCCCACAGGACTCAATGCGAAACTGGGCTTTTGCTTCCTGCAGGAACTGCGGAGAGGTGAGAGAAACAGAGTAAAAAAGAAAATCATGCTCAGAACAACTATAATTACGGATTATAAACTATGAAATAGACCAAAAAAAAAGGGTAAGAAGGCTTATCCAGTTCCAAATTACAGTTGTTTGAACACTGAACAGCTTAAGAGCAAGCAGTATGATCAGTCTCATTCCAGAACTACAAATTGCTGCCAAGGTAAAATCTGTTGGCTGGTAGTAGCACAATGAAAATATTAATCCGATGTTAATCCTTTTGATTTATAGGTATTACACAAATCATGTTGCTGATTTTTCTAAGCCTGCTGCTAGGAGTGGCTATGTACTGTTCACCTTTAAAAAATGGCTTGTTGAGAACACCACCGATGGGCTGACTGCTTTGGGAATGTTTCAGATTTAGTACAGACTGCAAAAAGTGAGCCTGAAAATTGCATAAGGTAAAGTTAAGTTGCTGAAAACATCTGTTAAATTACTAAAAATGCCTATAAAATACCTTACCTATCAAACACTTAGAAAACAAACTTTATGTTAGAATTAAGAGGGTATTGAACAAATGGTTCGGGTATTGTAACAAATTGTCCCCTATTAAGCAGTTTGAGAGCACAGCCGTGTATAGCTTGGCACGGTGTTAGAGTGGGAGCTGTAGAGTTGTGGTTTCAATGACAGGTACAAGGTGTGCAGAATACCAAATACCATAAATATCTAACCAGGTAAGTTTTTGTGGAAGTAATATATTTGGTATGGTAGTTAACTACTCAGAGGAAAAGAATAGTAGCTGTACTTAAACCATCTTGAAGTAATTTGTCATGAGTTAATCAATGAGAATTAATCCTGTTACATACACTCATTACCATTAATTTTAAAATATTACTCATGTAAGCCTACATAAACTTACCAATTATATTTTGACAATTCAAACGCTGAAAAAGGGAACTTTGTTGCTCTTGTATGTGATAGAATTTAAGATATTCTTTAAAGGGAATTTGGAAACATCATATTTCTTATAGAGAAGGAATTGCCCCTGTACACTGCTAGAACATGGCTGAAGTCAGCTGGAAAATCTTGCAGCTGCTGTCTTGGAAAATTACCCTTCTGTGATCTTAAAAGCAGTTTTAAGATGACAGGTGTTTCATCGCTATTTGTACTGATGATTTTGAACAAACTAAGTTAATTATTTGACAGTAAAAGGAAAAACTTAATGTAATGTACTAGGTATAGCTAAAAGTTATAGAACTTTTCCACGTTTTGGAGAACAATAGGTGTTCTGTGATAAACTTAGTCACTATAGTAGAATTGTTTAGAAGAAGCATATTTTTTAGTTGCTTTTGTAAGACTGACCAAGAAGCTAGTTGGAGTTGAGTTAAAGGAATTCTATGTCCCAAGTTTCAAACGGAACAATATTGCAAGACAGGCTACAGTGAGATCACTACATTTAAAGTATTTTAGTTTCTCATATGTTTATTTTAAAATCCCAGGGAAGTAATCTCTTAATTATGTTTTTTCCATCATAGTCTAAATTTTCAATGTAGAATGCCATGTATTTAGGAGAATCTCCTTTAAGAGTTACATTCCTATAAGATCTTGAAAGAAACAGTCTGAACAACAGTTGTTACCTGTCCCATTATTTGCAGGATTCTTTGAAAAACAAGCGTGAGCAATTCCTTTTTTCATTACTTTTATCTTAAATCAAAGCTAGCTATTGCAACAACTTCTTTTTCCCTTTTTTATCAGAAATGGGAATTTCTCAGGTCATGATGGGATATTTGGCAGCAGAACTGGTGACTCCATCGTAAATAACTCTGATGTTCCTACACCTCTGTTACCCCCTTGCTTTTGCGAGTGCTGGAATTCGGGTGGGTTTGTGGTGGACTGGGGAATTGACACAGGAAAAAAGTAGTAGCTGTGTTTCAACTGAAAAACTCCCTGAGATCTGGTTCACCTTGCAGCCACACAAACTGTTGTGTTGGCAACAGAAAAATGCACTTTGAACAGTGTCCTGAAATTGTCATCACTCAAGTAGACAAAGACCTCAGAAGAGAATATGTGAGAGAAATAGATTGAGTTATGTGGCGCCTCAGGTGGCAGAAGTGGCAGTATCAAGATGAAAACAGCAGAAACCCAAATCATCTTATTTAACTAGGCACATTACAAAGGACTAAAACTTACTATTTATAAGCACTGCAATTGTAATTACTGATGTTATCCTGTGGACAGCACTTCATTCATATTGATGTCAGAACATCTTCAGAGTGGAACGTTGACATGCTAAAGACATGCCTGATGGCTGCTATTTCAACGTGTTGGTTAGAGCAGTAGGTTTGTTGATTAAGGGTAACCTCAGGGAAAAGGAGACGCTGGTATGAGCAGCTGTTTTCACTATTAAGCATATTAAGTGTGGAGTAATCTCTTTTAAAAAGAAGATAAAAATCCTGTAAGATTGTTGGTGTTGCTAACTAATAGCTATGTTTTTCATCCTGATGCTTATAACCATTCTGTCATGTCTGTTTATGTTTATTAGCTTCAGGTGAATGACAATAGTTGTGATTTTTTTAAAGCTTTTATACTGCTTTATAACGCTTTTTATAATGCTTTTTCTCTTCCGGAATGAAATTCCGTAGGGTAGTACAGTTTTTAATCCGTTAGTTAGTCAAGGAAGCATTTAAACTGAAGAACTGAGTCCTCATTCCAAGAACTCCCAAACTGCACTCCAAGATTCAGTCGCTGAGCTATACCCTTGTTGCTCTACCATTGGTTCATTTTATCTTCCAAGCTTGCTACGTTTCTGTCTTATTTTCAGATTTGGCCAAGCTACAGCCTGAAAAACATGCAATTGTAGATTTTCTTAAATAGTTATTAAAACAAAAGAAAATACATGTTTTATTCTTTCATTGCTTTACTCTACAAGTAGATGTGTTCCTTGTTGTTAAATTATGATACAATGTTAAGATTAATGATTGAGTAGTTAATTTTAGAAAAATCCCTCATGAATTCCCTTGTTTAAGTGAAGTGATATTTTGAGCTAAGGAAGGGTTGGAACTTGGAAATTAAGGCATTTATGCAGCTGCCTTTTTCAAAGACATGGCCAACTTTTTAAACATTTTTTTTTCCCACAATAAGCTTATAAAACAAAAGAAGCAAAGGGACTTCTCTTGAACTCTCAAAAAGCGTCGGAGAGAAAACAAAACAAAACCAGTTTGACTTCTATAATTCAAATGTTATAAAGTAAATTGCTTTGAACCCCATATTTATTATGTGCTCAGTGATCAGGAGAATTACATAGCTGTGAACGATAGTTTTAGATGAGTGGAAGACAAGTAAGTTTTTTCAGTGTATTCCTTTATCTGCAGCATCTGAAGTCCTTATCATGCAACACTTTGTGACATTAGGATTACAGCTCACTGGAATTTGTGACGTAAATAAGTTATTTATGTGTAGAGACAATTCCAGGAATGTATTCCCTTCAAAACTGTTTTGGTTTTGCTGTTTTGAAAGAGTTCTTGATTCTTTCCCAGACCCAGAATTCTATCACATATATGACATGGCTCTCTTTCCTTAACTAGTGGTTATGGAATATAACTACGTAGGGAATATATGGTTGTTCCACTTCCACATGTATTTTGGGAAAGAAAAAATCTCCCTGAATAATTAAAACAGGACATTTCAAAAAAGTTGGTTTTTTAACATCCGTAAAAACAGTCAGTTTTGGTCAGACATGAATATATGTTTTAGCTACTACCAAGGGAAATATTCAACAACAAAGAATGTATATGTAAGTTCTATAAATGTTTCAGCAAGAGAGAGCTTTATACAAAACAAGTGAATGAATTATAGAACTCATTTGGTGGAGACACGCTCAGGAGTATTGACCTGAATTAACCAGATCAAAACACTTAAGCCATATTATATCTTTATGAGAAGAGAAACCCGCAGAATTGAGCTGAACTAAATTAGATTATGAACAATTCTTTTCCAAAGGGAAGTGACAGAACCAAAATAATATCCTTTATTTTAAATAAACATGTGTAGATTAAATATAGTTTAGCATAATCCATTCTAAAAGGATGGATTCTGCACCAATCTGCAATTGGTGGGGTTTTTGCTTGTTTTTCTGGGGTGCCCACACTATTATTGTTCTATTTTCTGCCACTACTTGATACCTCTCTTTTTGCTTAGGATACCCAGAGATGAGTGAGCGTTGCTCTGACCAAAATAGGAAGATCTATTGCACATTTTTGTAGCTGGCCAGCATATGAAGGAGGACTCCCACTAAAGGTATTGCCAGTCTGAGGTTTTGTTTCTGCTGTGTTTTGATTCTTAATATCTCCATGATAAAACATTGAGTATTGCATACCAGTTATATTCTCTGGTATTTTATCTATCCTGTCATGCATGCCATGCTGTTGAAAACCCTAATTCACTGCATTACTGAAACAGCAAAAGCTTTTCTTTTACAAATGCTGATGAAATTGTACATTGTCATTTCCAGGAGTTAGTGGTCAAATTAAGGGCTTGACCCTTGAAAATGAGATGAACTTTTTTTTTTCTAAAACAGCAACTACGTCAGTCTACCCTCTTTCTTGAAAGCCACACAAGAAAAGAACATCCTCTACTACACAACACTTATCTCTGTAGAAATATAGGGGGGGTTGGTAGGTTTTTTTTTTGTTTATTGTTTTCTAAAAGTCTCTATATTATTATTTAATTACCCTTAGACTTGAGCTAAGCAGCGTGACAATATCTTCCCACACGAACAGCATATTGCAAAGTTGTGTTTGTGACTTGGTATTCTAACAACCGTGTTTGAGATACAGTTCATTTACTTATTGCCTACAGTGGTAATGCCTTAGCAGAGAAGTGATTTTTGCTGTCACTAAGAAATTAGTGGTGGTGGAGGGGCAGCAGAGTATTTGGAATACAGCTACAAGGCAAGTGAAACTGTAACTTTTATGACGGGAGCCTGATGTTGGTTCTAACTTTTTTTTTTCCTTAGGTAACTACTTAGCGTTTTTTAAATTAATTTAAGATTTCTTGTTTGTTAAAACATTGTTGGAAATTGTTTAAGCCAGTGCAATGCCTCTGGGGTTTTGCATAGTAGTTGGTGTAGAAATCTATCAGTCATATCCTTAGCATAAGAATTAAGTATTAGTATACAATAGACAGTATCTTGGTTTTGTTTCAATGTCTCAGTCATAATCTGCAGCAAAAAATACAAGCTAGTGAACAGCCATTCTGTATTGCCTTACTGTAACTTCTAGATTATTTTACTGAATCTAAGAATAATTTTGCCTTCCCCAGTAGTGGAGTCGCGATCCAGTAGCCCAGCAGAGGGCATAAGTCCTACTCCTGGGCTTCCTGGGGTGACGGCCAGGCCCACAGTTTGTAGGAGCTGAATCCTACAGGGGGTAGCTACAAATTTATACCTGACCTGAATCCAGCAAAAAGTAGGAAGATAACAATTCTTTTAGGTTGAAAGGTTCAAAATTAAAAAGGACTTTTTGAATTAAAACAAAAAAAAGTCAAGCAATGTCAGCGCTGTATTGTAGCACACAGAAAACAGTTTTAAGTGGGGCTAGTTGAAATTTGTTAATGCTAGCCATTAGCTTCAGGCCTCTGAATAGCCTCAGAGGACAATCACGAGTAAAATATGTTGCAGTGTGACAAAATTATGGATGACTGATCTAATGAGAATGTGAACAGAAACAATAACCATTTTTCAAAATGGGTGACCTCTCAGAGATTTTCTGTTAGCCAGGAAAAAAAAAAAAGCAGAGGGACAGAAATTGTATACACATTACTTTATTTCCTGATTTGGTGATATCTGACTTATTTCAGCTGATTATAGGCAATTTTGGCAAGGGTCAAAGCAGTCAGAAGTTCAGAGAGTTCAGTGGGCAGTTCTCACAATACCTCGGTTCATGTCCAGTGACCTAAGGACACTTTCTGAGAGTGCAGAATATATCTTTGAAAATGAGATACTGATTTATATATATCAAGATACTTTAGGGATTCAAAGAAAGCACATCATTAAGGTAATAATTTGTCAACTCTCTTGTCTCTAAGAAGCTTTTAATTTTGTTAACATTATGTTAATATTTACCGTTTTGCTAAAGAAAAGAACATCAGAACTTTTCCTACCCTTTAGAAGGAATTGTTTTCGTATTATTTATTGTGATTAAGAAGGTAGCAATCTATGCCCACTTAAATTATTGGATTATTTTATTATTTTCCATCTTCTCTATGCTGTTGTCTTATTCATTTGTATGTTATAAAGGGGCATTGGAGGAAAATTACACCAATTTTCTGACTTGTTTGCTAATATAATATTTACATCACTGCTGTAACTAGCTAACCCATTATCACGAGCTTCAGCTGCTTACATCAGATCTTAATTTTATCATTTTCTTTTCTGTAACTACAGTTGAGCTGATTAATTTAACAATGTAAGGTGTGTCTGATTACTTCCTCTGGAAGACAGAGAATGCCACTGCATCAAGTCTTAGCATGAATCTCAGGAAGTGTTTTATTCAGTGTGTAATGCTTGTTGAAACTGTACTTTAGAGCTATACATTTCTGTTAGATCCAGTATCTTGGTTTTTCACCTAAGTAGTCCTGTGCTTATTTGCTTAGCTTTATACTTAGAGGTTAACTGCAACAAATGCTTAATGCTAGGGAATTCTAGTGTAACTGCAATGATGGAATATGGGTAAAGGAAATGGATCTATCACAGGTTATATATGAGGCTTAAATCTGTACATAAAGAAGATGGGGATGAGGAAAACAGTGGTTTATAAACTTAGTTAAAGAATGGTGCTTTAGCAAATAAGAGAGGCAGAACTGAAGGATACCTCTCCACACAGGAAGAGTTCCCTACCAGAATAGCAAAAAAAACACCACAACCTTCTTTTTTTAGCTTTCCAAGGTCTAGAAGCTCTCAATGCCTTAATAAACGTAAAAGCCAAATTAGTGTAACTTCTAGGAGTGTCCTACTTCTAGTAAGAGTTGTCCAAGAGAAGGCAGGAAGCAGGTGTATGCTCACTTCTGAGCCAAATCAAAATGCCACCATAGACACACATTTTGCTAGTTAGATTGCTCTTAGCAGGAATGATCTCTCTGAAGTTTTCCAGGAGACCTTTTCATAAACAAGTAGTGATCAAGCCAGATATTCTCTTTTTGCAGTCAGGTATCCTAATCACAAGCTAGAGTGCCACTGGTGTACGTTTCTTTCTCTGTTACTGTCACTGAATAAGAGACACTCCTAATTCTTTTCACAATTTCAACAAAAAGCAGAGAGGCAGTAGTTGCTTACAAACCTCTGTAAACTGGCAATCAGATTATCCTTTTTGTAGGTGAGCTAAGTAGGTTAAATATCTTCAGGGCCTCTAAACTGTATCTCTCATATCCTGAAAGCTATTAACCCATCAGCACTGTGTCTGCTTCCCTGCAGTCTTAGGTCAAAATGGTTAAACATTATATTTCTCTGCCTTGTTTAATCATATCCACATGGCTGAAACAGAAAGTCCTCAGTCATCATATTTGCTCTTAGGAATACTTAGCTCTCTCCATATACTGTGGAGGAAGCTCAGGCCCTTCAGATAGAGAGCCAGCCACCGCAATTCTCAGTTAGAGACTAATACCTTAATTCCTGCAAATAGTATAAGCAGTTATTCATCAGCTGATCTTAACTGTCATCCTTATTCCAAAAGGTCAAGCAGTCATCCAAAACTCGGGTTTATAAGCAGTAGTAAAAATGGCAAAGTGTTTTCAAGCTGACTGAGTATAAAAACATACTTAAGGAATTCTTCAGGTTGACCTCTGACACATTCCAAAGAATTGGAGTTTCAAGTCGGAACAGTAGTGTTTACTTTTTACTTCATATCGTTCTGCTTCATGTCGGAGAACATACTGACAACTGAAATCATTTTAATAATCTGTCTCCTAAAACATAGTGAAACAAAAGCCACATAACAAAACTAAGAAATTTACATATACACTGAAATACTCTGACTGAATTTAAAAGAGTGCCCAGACATGGCTAGGTTCTTTCAAAGAAAATACTTCTGAGAGAAAATCAAAGGAGAAAGAAGTTAGCTGATGCCTTCAATCTCGATCATTTCTGTGTTTATATTGTTGAGTATTAAACTGATGACAGATTTTTCTGTTTTCTTTACAATCGATACTGAAATACAGGATTCAAAATACAACTTTTTCAGAGGGCAGGGCTCTCCTACCCTCCCAGTGTCTTCCTACCCTCCCAAAACACACACACAGGGACACATGCACCTTTCCATATAAAATTTGCATGTTGAATTCATCTTTTATTCCTTCTTGGCAATTTTTGTTTCAATTCTTGACTTGTCTTGAGCAACAAACGGTTTTAAAATACCAAAAGGATAAATAAATATAGCCATTTATTTAAAAAAAAAAAAACACCACAAAACAAACCAAAACAAAAAACCCAAACCTGCAGAAATTACTGATAGTTATGCTGCTGTGTATTAGGAATTATAAATGGGTAGAGGAACATTTTGGCAATGTGTAGGTCAGTCGTCACCAACAGCTGTTTCACTAAGTGGTCTACCCAGCAACTGAAACTTTAAAAATGTGTGAAAACCAGGTATTATAAACTTGTATGTTTTCATTTCACTCTTCAAAGGAGAAGTAGATTCTTTGCTTCAAATTAGAAAAAAAAAACAAAACCAGAATGCTTCATAACTGAGAGTCTACCAAAAGAGAAATATTTTTAAAAAGTATTTTAATTGTTGTTTGTCAAACTAGGATTAGCATTTTAAGGAAATCATAGAAGTGGAGCAGAAAAGCATGAGAATGCTTTGGATGGAGCTTTGAGCAACCTGGTCTTGTGAGAGGTGTCCTTGCCCATGGCAGGGGGCGTGGACCTAGATATCTTTAAGGTCCTTTCCAACCCAAACAATCCTATGAATGCTGCCACACAGCCTAATAAAGTAATTTCTTTCAAGAATCATATATTATATCCCTCTGCCCAGCATCTTAGTATTCAAGCCGGTATGATTCTACAATTATAAAATCTCAGGGATTTGATTGATTTACCGCTAAAGTTGCTATGTAAACAACACAATCATTGGAAGCTGGTGATTCCACAGGGAATTATTCTGAAGAAATTAATACCTGGAAAAGTAAGGTTAGCACATTTTCTTCTTATCTGAAAGAGTGAGTATTCCCCAGTGTACATACTGCTCAAAATTTTGGGAAGCAAGTGTAAACTAGTGTGCTACCACTGCCTAATATAGTAGTGCTGACATAACTGCAGCTGTGATCTGTATTATGAGTATCTAGGTATATATGAATTAACTCCTATATACACAATTTATTTCACTGAATTTCACTGAATTTTTTTTTTTGGAGTTGGAAGGGACCATAGAGATCATCTAGTCCAACTCCCCTGC
>JAOQGH010000069.1:11525587-11604559 GCA_025769975.1 Gallinago jamesoni | reverse complement strand
TGTGCTACCACTGCCTAATATAGTAGTGCTGACATAACTGCAGCTGTGATCTGTATTATGAGTATCTAGGTATATATAAATTAACTCCTATATACACAATTTATGAAGTTGTAAGAGTTCCATGACAGTGGACTAACACAATGTAGTTAGTTTCACAGAGTTCTAATTCTGTAATACGGAAGAGAATCCAGAATGAATAAGCAGTTTCTAGTGGCCATTACAAATAATGGCACTGATGGAGCAGCAAGACTGTTCACAGCAATCTTGGTCCACATGGGTATTACGAGGCAGGATGCAGGATACATGAAGTAATGGAGGAGTGTTTTTAGGAAACAATTGCAATCGCAACAGAGTTGCACTGTTATTAACATAGAAGTTGCTGCAACAGGCAGAGTCCTGCTCTTTCTCCTACCTTTGTGCTAATCAACTTTTTATTTCATGCTTTTTTAACCTGTTTTATAAATCTATTTTTGTGTTTCTAACCACTTGTGCTTCCTCAAAGTTTGAGTTTTGAGCTTGTATGCTGTAAGACTCAATACAAACCTTAGATGGTTGGGTTTTTCAGCTTGAATGCTGCACTCTAAAATGTGGCACCCCACCCATTGGCTGTATACAAAAGGAGGTTTTAAATTGATGGGAGAGTTAACGTTCTTCCAAACCTCAGTCTGGAGCATGTATAATTATGCTCAGTCATGGTTAGAAGCTATTTTAAAAGGAAATGTTGCCTGCCTTTTGAGGTTTTTCTATATACATATAGTTTAGGCATGTTGGCCTTTCTTTAAAACTGCAGCTTTATTATTCATGATGGAATAAGCAGCATTAGCACACTGTGGAGCACAGAAAATAAGTCAAAGCAGGTGGGCTTTTCCAGGCTTCTATCTCCACCTTGCCACTGGTGGACTTCATATACAGCTTCAGTTATCCTGGAACTCATTGTTTAAATGTGTAAAATTGAGCTTGCAGTTTTTAAACCTATACAGCTGTTGCAGTGATTATTTATTTACATAAAAATGTGCTTTCTTCTGTAAACTTCTGAATCTCAGGTATTAGATCGTTTCATACATTTTTCTTTGTTACCTTTTAGATATAGTAGCAATGTACTGGTTTAACTGAGGACAGAGCCTAACACGTAGTAAATATTGTTTACACTTTATTTATATTTTCTCAAGACTAAAGTTTCTGTGCCTATCAGTTGAAACATTTTAGTATTGAACTTACTGCCATTCCTTCCTTTTCTCAAAGGCTCTCCCAAGTTATTACCTCTAACAAATAGTTTTATTTGTAAGCCACCATTTTCTTGCTAAGAAAAAAGAGGTTGTCTTTATTAAATGTTATTTTTGCTATAAAATTATGACTCACTTCAAATGTGCATAGTCCCAAATTCAATCAGTTTTAAATAAACCCTCATTTAATAGGTTGTCCCATCTCCACTTCTGGTACCCTACTCTTGATTCAACTTTTTTCCAGCCACAGGCCCCTTACAAGATGTCCTTCTGTTAACAGAACAGGAAGTTCCTTATCTTCTAAAATTGTGTGACTCCAAATTTAATCACATGCTTTAAGTGAACAGAAAATTTGCCTTGCTCAAAGAGAAATTACTTGGGCTGGTACAAGAAATTTCAGGGCCTGTGGCATACAAGCCAGATGATATGATCTAACCTTCAATTCTTTGAACAGATGACAAGTGACTTAAGAAGCCAAAGAAGATCAGATGTTGGGCAAAGTCCAAAACAAAGTGATGAAGAACAAAATTCAAAGACCAAAAAACCCAAAAGAAGCAGCCTTCCAGTAAGCAGTTGCACTTGTTTTGATGATGACCCTCCTCTAAGGGGTTGTGCTGCTCAGTGTTCTTACATAGTTTCCTAAGTCCAGTATTTCAAGTAAAATTAGGACTGCTGCAGCTCCTCCTCTTCCTTTGGCTTGCAGTCATAATGATCATAAAAGGACCCACCTAATTCCAGTCCTTCCAGTTGTGGGGTAATCAGGTAATTATGCAGATTACAGAAAACTGAAGGGGGGATACAATATATGTGCTATGATACAAAAGATTTCTTTCTTTATTTGAAAGAAAGTGATCATTTAGTGCTTATTATTTAGTGCTTGATTTCTGACAAAGGAAGATACATTCCCTTCCCTAGGATCAGAGATGGAGACATTACAGAGAATTAACTACTTTGCTTTACATTTTGATTCTACTTCATTGGATGCGTATGCAAAACATATTTGAACACATCCATAGGCAAACTATTTGTTCCTTCAACAAAAACTAATAAATGAAAAATACTTCTTGATTGGAAATGAAGAAAGTGAACCTTTAGTAGCATCTCAACACACAGTTATCCTTGAACATCCATGCATTTAAAAGAGTGATGTACAGTTCTGACTTTAAAATAAATACTGTACAGGTGTTTCTTTGGTGGTTATCAGAAAGAACAAATCTAAACAAAAATTCACAGAATCTTCCAGAATAAACATAAATTTGAATTGCTTATGTAATTAAGTTTGGGTATGCCTCCCCTTGACCCTCCAATCTAAATAAGACTTGGCCACAAGCAAAGATTATCTGTTCCTGGCAAATCCTTCCTAGGGATTACATGGTGCATAAACTAGTACGGGTTTATCTTTTTTTTCTTTCTGAGAGAGGAAATAACTAGAGCAACATTAAAACATTAGTGTGGCATTAAAGAATTCCAAACAAAATTAGGAAGTTAAAAGGTTAGGATTCTCACAGCAGTATCAAATCACCATTAAGTATGCAGATCTTATGTGTAGACCACACATAAAATTCAGAATACTCCGTGTATGCAGTGCTGTTTTGCTCTGTGAAGTAAAAATGTCAGGTATGCATAAATTGTTTATTTTAAAAGATACTCTCAATACGGTCAACATAAAATTTTGTGTGCAACACCATATTATTTCTTTTTTGGGGGTTCTAAACTAAAGCTAGACAAAATTTCTACCATTCAACATAATTGAAATGAAAATACTTCTGGTAAAGTAACTGAGATACAATTAGAATGTGCTAAGTTTTACACCATAAAAAGGTAAAAATGTATTTAGTACCTGCCATCTAAAATAGTTCCATGATCACTGTAAAGTGGCTATTTGGGAATAAGTCTGTTTGTTTCTGCAAACTTTGAAAGGCTCATCAGTGAAAGCCAAATCAGTTTGAAACTACGAAGTTACCAAAAAAGGTTTCAAAGAAATGAACTAGTTTCTTACTAGTCAACTTTTGACTGCTGGCTTTTGAGATCACCTGTGACTTGATGCTATATATATTTTGGGATAAGCATTTAACAAGATTCACACATCAACAGTTGAAGAGAAACCTTTTCTTTTTAAAGCTTTACTATGAGTGATTCCTTGCTCCCATTTTTTCTTGCTATCTCGCACATCCTGATGCCCATTAGGAAGGCCTGTTACACACAGCATTGCCACCTCCCTTATTCTCTACAGCAAATGCAAAGAGAATGTCAGTTCCATCACTGCTAGTACAAATGGGGGAGTTCATGGCACTTGAAGTATTAATTTTATGATGGCGTCTCATATGCAGTTAAAACTTTTTCTCCTTTATACATAGAACAAGATTCTTCATACATGTTATTTTAAAGCATACAGCCTCTCTCTGTGTTTAGGATTAAATTAATTTTTCTAGATGAAACTTTATGAAATTCAGTAAATACAGTGTCATCATTAGGAATTAATTTTCTTTTAAACCAAGGAAGCAATTTATGTATTTTGATCAGGTCATCTTCCTTCTATTAAAATAAAACCAAGAGAACGACCAAGGCTTAAGACTGCCAAACTTATTGGTGCCCTAGTTTTCAATTTCTACAATGGAAAATATGCAACATTTCTTTATGTCTTGAAGATTCAGTGAATTCTGTAAGAGTTAAGTATCATCATCTTCCCTGGGCACTATCATAGTTACAAGGTACTGGGACTTCATGTCAGCAGCTACCTTCAGACTCAACTGTTTTCTCATCTTTTTCTGTCAATGAGTCTACAAATCTTCTGCTCATAAGTGTCCTGAATGTGTCTGCTCTTGTCCATAACAGATCCACAGTTGTCCATAACTTTTAAGGGCATACAAAGCCTATAGAGTCATAAACTCTTTGTTAGTTTTGGGGAAAAGTATTCTTAAACCAGTAATTGATACTGCAAAGAAGCATAAGCTAAAGTCTTCATAATTACAAGATATATAAATTGTTCTAAATTGTTTATATTAGATAGTAGACATGGCATTTGTTGCCTTCCAAATGCAGTGGAAAATAGGTCACATAGAAAACTTAATAATGTGTTTGTCATGATGGCCCAGATTTGAGAATGCATTTAAAATCTTACCTTCTGTTGAGATGAGAGTCCTCACTTCTCACTGGAAATCAAACCAGCAGCTGGTGGCTAAACAATAGCAGCTAAGCAAACATTTTACTGATCATCGACCTGCATGTGGTGCATTTACACTCTGTGCGTACTCCTCAGCAAATTACATCTTTTGGCTGATTTGGAAGTATCTGGTTTATTTCAGGTGTACCAAATCATGATGTTAGTGCTGACAGTTCTCTGGTTCCGCTACCCCTAATCCCAACCACACTGCAAAAGCAAAGAGTAAAAATAGGAGACAATCCAACAGCAAAGAAAGATACCCAGGGTCTGCTTGACAAGTGACACATACTCAGTTCTTCAGCACTATTGAGCCTCTCGTTGATCCCACATGACTTAAGATACCAGATTTCTGGTATTCACTTCTTTCCTACTCATAAATTCTCTAGCTAATCCCCACATTCCCCCTCCCTCAGTACTTCCAGGGTTGGGTTTTTTTGTCTCAAGAATACATTCAGAAACTTCCCAGTTCCCAAACCATCTGTATCACTGGATTTAAGCTGTTTAAAGGGTGGATAGCTCTTGTGCTGATTAGCCTGGAACAGACAAGGGCTACCTTCTACTCACCTTTCCTTTGATGGACACATAACTTAAGGGTTTTATCCTTTCCCAAATGTCCAAATGCCATAGAAATCTTCACAGCTGAGGAAGCAGACACCACAAACAGAAAGGTTGTGAAAGCAAGCTCTAATACAAGCAGACCAGTCCAACAGGTCGTCACACCATTGACAGGGTGAAGAACAAAACAGTAAGACATGAACAAATAAACAGGTAACAAAATCTGCACTTTATTTTTAAGCCATTTAAAACATTTAGAGACAACGAAGAGCCAATAGACTTACTATAAGAAAAAGTTACACAAAATCATATGTGAATTCTGTCTTCACCTTGAATAGTGTATACAATTCTGCAGCTTCTCCCCCATATCAGTAAAAATAGAACTGGAAGAAGATTCAGAAATGGTCAACAAGGACAAAGGCATAGAAATGCAATTTCGGATTAGTGAGTTAAAATGGTAGGAAAGTAGTTCTTGCTTCTGTTTATGACAAAGCTACCTATAACAGTAGGCAAACAAAGCCTCGACTCTCTTTGAATTGAGTATGGATGATTTTCCCTGTGCATTTGCATAGCTTAGTTAGCGATACATGAAAAAAATAATTATCAATGAATTTGTTATTGCAGTAGAACAGGCCTACTGCCTTCCCTGCCTGCGGGGCATAATTTCATTAAAACCTTTAGGCAAAAGGAAAAGTGTTAGGGGAGCCTCTTTCCCTGGCAGGGTGGAACTGCGAGTTTGAAGCTATCTGCTCTCACATCACAAAAATAGGCATGTCCTATTAAAGCAGGTTGCTTTGGGCCATCTCCAGTTGATTCATTAATATCTAAGGATGGAGTTTCCATAGCCTCTCTGGGCAAGCTGTTTCAGTATTTGACCATCTTTTGTAAAAAAAAAGAAAAAAAAATTGTTTCCTATACTGAATTTCCCATGTTGTAACTTGTGCTCATTGCCTCTTGTGCACCTCCAGGAAGAATCTGGCTCCATCTTTTCCCCACCCTTCCATTAGGAAGCAGTAGACAGCAGTATGACCTCTCCTCACCATCATCTTTAAATCTAAGTAAATCCAGCTCTCTCAGCTGCTGCTTATATGTCATTAGCTGCAGCTCCCTGAAGAATTTGGTGGCCTTCACTAGCTTTACTTTAGTATGTCAATGCCTTTCTTAAAGCAAGACACCAAACTCCAGATATAGTCTCACAAATGTCAAATAGAGGGGAAGAATCACTTCCTTCCAGAACTACCAGGTACACTCAGCTTGGACGATGCAGCTGAACACATTTGCTGCAAGGATACACTATTGACTCACGTTCAACTTGTCCACCATGACCTCCAGCTCCTTTTCTACAAAGCTGCTCTCTATTCAGTCAGTTCCCAACCTGTCCTGCTGCATGGGGTTATGCCAACCCAGATGCAGGGCTTTGCATTTGCCTTTGCTGAACTTTGTGAGGTCCCCCACAGCTCATTTTTCCAGTCCAACTAGGTCCATCTGAGTAGCAGCCCTGCCCTCTCGTGTATCAACCACTCCCCCCAATTTGGTATCACCCACAGACTTGCTGAGAGGTCACTCTATCCCATCATCCTGGTCATTACATCAGCTATTTCAAGAATCCAAGTTAATGTAACCTATATAAAAGAGTGCAAGTCAAACATCCTTCCAGAGATACGATAATGATTTCAAATTTTGGTTTAAGAGCCAGAAATTATTTATAGAATCTTCCAGTCTGTTGTTTTGTTCAAAGACAGATGATATATTTCTGTATCAGAAAAATGGACAGAGTTGCATCAGAACATACATGCTGCTCCAAGAACATGCCTGCAATCTTGTTATTTTCCTGGGTGATTGTATGCACAGGGTGGATGTTGTGCTAGAAGCCGTTATACTTAAGGTGCAGAGGGTAGAATCTGGAACAGAACAAAACCAAAAAAAGATAGATGAAAAAAGAAAACCGTAGGAGTAATTTAGTTCCTCTGCATACATTATAACTGTAAACCAGTTTCAAGAACATTTATGTAATAACAACCTTTCCAGCACGCAACTGTCTGTTATGGGCAGCTACGCACTAGCGCAGTATTTTTGCAGAATGGACAGAATAACATCGCTGCCAAAGGGCATATAAAGGACAGCACTACAAACATGGGCCCCCAAATTCTCTCAGAATATATTATGCTACTCATAGGCTTACTATTCCCAAAGACGTTACAAGGGACACTATAGGCTGGTAGAGTCTTAAATCAAAGTTGGATTTTGTTCTGTATGCTAGAAATAGGTACGAGATGATACCTAAATGTTGGAAAATACTATAAAATGGCAGAATGTTTTCTAATCTTCTGCATGGAGCTTGGCTCTCCAAACTATGCTTTATAACTCTCATGGTTTTTAGAACATCTCCAACAACACGAGCTGAAGAAAATATTGGTAAACAGGAAGCATTGGTTGTTAAAAAGAATTAAGAGAAGATGGAAGGACATGAAAGAGAAGAAAGCCAGCCAAACCTCTAAAAATGGGAACGAAGGCCCTGAATGTTTCCAAACAAATACTTGAATAAGTAAGGCTGGGCTTTTTTTATGAAGACAACACTGATATAGAAGGTGATTGTGTACTACTTAGATGTTCAGTATCTGAAGGAACATCCACTTGTAAGGGATGTATTCCAGGCCAACTCTGTGTTCCAATCCAGTGTTTAAAAAATCATGGGGTAGCTTGGGGACATTTGCCAAGCATAAAATTCAAGTAAATACAGTCAGTTGACTTACTGCCAGGAAGCAGCTCTTCAGTTCTAATTATTCTGATACCTTCGCAGTGAGGCATGCATTTTCTTTCCTTATTTTCCTCCAGGAACCAATGCCACAGAAGACCCCAATCTGGGACTTGGGCTGGGATGCAGAACACCAAGGTGCAGTTTTCCCAGCTCTGCCCCAGCCATCATATCACACCTTCAGCAAATCCCCCTGCCAGCAAATCATTCCCATCTCTAACAGTGGGAAAACAATCTTTATTAGTTCATTAATTCAGTGGGGCAGTAAATATGTCATATAGCTTAATCGCCACATGTTTCATGTAGTAGGATTCTAATTTTCTAGGTCTTAGACCCTAGTACTTCTATACTTATCATCATTACTACAGATCTTCATAACAGCTAAATGCGGAATATAGATAAATTTGACCTACGTAGGTGGCCAATGCTTTTTTCATTTCTCAGTAAAAATAACTACTGTTACAAAAGTGTTAACGGAAATGACTTGTTTTATTACTACAAAAACATAGCTTTGCAGCTGTTTAGTCAGCAGTAAATATACTGTTACAAAAATACTGTTACAACTGCTCTCAAAATCACTACCTTCACCTGCTTACAGGGAAATGGATAACTTGCACTTACATTAACCATATTTTAGACCATGCTAGCACTTTCCATCAACATTTTAACATTCTCTTACCATCTTTCTGCATGTACAGAATCACAGATGTTGAGAAGTGTGGCTTTTATAACTAATTTAATAAGTTTGCTCTTAATATTGTTATGCTGTGAGAATGCTCCTCAGTACAACTATGTCTCAATTATATTAATTATTCCTCAGATGTAAAAAAAACAAAACTTAATTAAAGCAACCATTGAGCACATACAACCTTGTTTGAGAATGTATATTTGAAAAGCAAATACTTTTCCCTGTCCCTGCACAGCTCTAGTTGATGAAAGTATTCATCAGTAAGAAGGAAAATGCCATTTGTCACATATGACTTATACCAGTTACCAAATACTTGAGACAAAAGGAACACTACAAAAAGCAAATATGACAGGTCTGCACTGCCACATAAGTTTTTATATAAAAATGTAAAGGGAATTTTAAATCTCATTTAAAAAGAAATATCACTGTATCATTGTAATCCATATTAACTTCCAGTCTGTTACTAGTATATTTTCTTAGCTATATGCCATGGCAACCTACCTCCCCCCTAATATAAGTATTTCCTTCTATCAGATTTCTCCCCCTCCTGCATCAATTTCACCAGATGTTCTCCTTTGAACTTTTATTACAACTCGTAGGAAGCAGAACTCTTTTGCTTCATCACGTCATGTGGTTTTTGTCACTTCACATCTTTGTCTACTTTCTGGTTGAAGCAACTGTAGTCTGAGCATGTCAGTCGCACTTGATTTTTCAATGGTTTTAGATTACTTCCTTCAGAGGAGATGTATCAACTGCAGTAATCCAGCATCAAGTGCACTAACACATTGCATCAGTCAGTCTCCTGAAGAACAAACATGAAATGAATTCCTATTGCTCCCCTGGATACTGTTTTCATTGTCATATCCAATGGTATGCTGGATGGGATACTCTTCAACTGGAAGTTTCACTAAACTACTGTTGAACACTATTAAAACGTTCTAATAGGTGCGACTTACTCACCGGAAGAGTAGGTAAACAAATGCAGTATAAGTGACAGTATGAAAATAGAGTAACAGTAATTAGTGATGTGACTCTATGAGTAATAGGGAAAATTGCTTTGACCCAGTTGATGACAGTAGCAACAAAATCTAAAACAAAAAATAAATTTAAACATAATTCTGTTATGTTTTCTGTTATGACGTGTACATTACCAAGACTTCTTGGGGTCACTGACAACATTTATGGTTGCCACACATCCTGTTTCACTAGTGTTCTCACCCACCTCTGTTGGGAAGCACGGGGGCAGCTGTGCTCCAGTGTGTTGGTGAGAGCCAGAAGGCAGGGGCAGCCTGGCCGGCAGCGCGTCGTAGCACATCATCTCAGAAGCCACTTGGTATCGATCAGCAGCAAGTCATGGTCACGCAGCAACTCCCCAGCAACTTTTGCCCCTTTGCAGAATACCAGCTCTCGAGCTGGAGACCCTGCTCTCTCCTGGTTTGTTGAATCCGTACCGTGATCCTTTCTGCTTCATGAAGCTCCGTGTGGAGTTGTGGCTGGGCTGGCGTGCCATTTCTGGTGTGCTGCACATAGTTGCACCAAGGTGTATCAGACGTACAAAGACATATCAGTATCCTGCTTTAAATTGATGTGCCTCCACATTTATCCCACGCTACCCTAACTGCAGCGCCAACACAAACATTTCATAGAGCGTGGATTAATGAGAGCGTAACAAACAAATCTGATCTGTCTGTGCATGCTTTTTGTCTTTTGAAATCAGACCACATATGATTCTCTACTTCTGATAACAAAAGGAATGATAAAATGGAGAAGTCAGAGAATTTTAATGCGATAGTAGAATTATTCTTCATTATACACAGGAACAAATGTTGTATTTTTCTGGTGAAAATACCATTCACTACAAAAAAATCTATCAGCTGCTCTCCGATAGTAAGACGGCATGACCAAGACCAAGTTATTGGAAAGTTCCATTAAAAAAAAAAAACACTTTCTTTTTCTCTCTTCTTCCTTATCCTAGGCATGTAGGCCTCAATGGGATCCCATGGAGGTCATAAAATAATGCCAAAAAAAAAAAAAGAAAACAAAACCACACACACACAAATCAATACCCAAAACTTCAGGGGTCCTGATTGCTTGGACAACCGTCAGGAAACGCACTGGTTTCAGTGCCATAATGAAAGGTCTGATGGCATACTTGGAACATAGGAACAGGGAAAAAATCACAGAAATGCAAGTGGTACCGTCTGCTGAGAGGGGCAATGAACCCACAATTGCAATAGGGCATCTGGCTGTGGGCTTGACAAAATAATACAAGAGTTGGACAGGGAATGGAAAAAACGTGAAGACTTAACAATGTACCCAAAGAAAAGGCCATCTTGGTTGAAGGAAGATTAAAAGCTTATTTTAATTAAGCTACAAATACTCATAACCAGTTTAGGAGTTGGTTGTCCTTTAGTTCTCCAAGAAAGTAGCAATCAGGAGATGAAGCCTGGTGAATTCAGAGCACAGGTACAGCGCGTGTGCTCTGCGCTGGTTGTCGTTAACTTACAGATCTCGATTAAATTATCTAGGAAGTGATGTAATTCAAAGAGAAATTATAGCTACCGGAGCAGGGAAGTCCTGGCGGAGCGGAGCCCCCTCTCCGGAGGAGCAGGCTCCCCTCCCGCGGGGTGCCCTGTGCCTGCGCGGCGCTCCGCGGCCCGACTGACAGGTCCCGGCGGCAGCTCCTCCCTTCTGGCCAGATGGACAGCGGAGCGCGGTCCTCAGCCCCGGCTCCGGGGGACCCGACCCGGGGCAGAAAGCAGCCTTTTATAGCCGGCTCGCAGCCGCTCCGGCTCACACCTGCACACCCCGCTCCCGCAGCCCCTGCCGGAGCCCGCAGCCCTGCCTGCCCCCGGAGCCGCGCAGACCCGCCCGCCGCTGCCCATGGGACCCCGCCGCCCGCCGCTGTCCCTGCGGCCGCCCCTGCTGCTGCTGCTGCTGCCGCTGCTGCTGGCGGCCGGTGAGTAGAGCCGCCGCCGCGGGGGCTCCGGGGCTCCGCCGGGAGCTCCGGTCCGTCCCGGCGGGGACGCGCCCCCGTCCAGCGGCGCCTCCCGCCCGCGCTCCCCGCACCCGGAGGGACGGGGCTTGGGTGCGTCTCGGGGGAGGCAGGAGAGGCCAGAGCGTGAGGAGAAAGGGCGATGGCGAGGGAATACCTTGGCGCTTTGGGAAGAGGGACCTGGGGAGAGTGTCTAAGGCGCGGGGGTAACGCACCCGAGCAGGAAACGGGGAGATGCCGGCTGATGCCCGGCTGCTTCTCAGCGCGGATGTGCAACAGGGGAGCGGTGCCGGGGGGTCTCACAGCACTTTTCTGAAGTGCAAGTGCAAGCGTGTTAGAAAGTTCAGGATTTAAAATCAGGCTGCAGATCGCACGTGTCACGCCAACCTTCCTACAAAGCCGGTACCTTTACCGGTCTCTTCTTGTGCAGGTCAGTTACAGAGCAGTTCCAAAGCCAGGAACGGCCAGAACCGAGATTGCCTACAAAAGCATAACCGGGTTATTCTGAGAGAATGAGTCAGTCTTTATGAATAAGTTATGATGTGAGAATGTAATTAAAGGACCCCTGCCTCACACCTGAGCATAGCCGACTACTCACTTTGCAAGTATCTAATTTGTATTTTTTTTGCCTTCTATGTCCTATTTATTAAGCTGTATTAAAGACCAGTTGTGATAATTTACAGTCCATTTCCTCATAGGTTTTCCGAGGTATTCATCAGTGTAGTATCTGAGTGTACTTATTTCACACTTCTGTGAAATTATATTATCATCCCTTTTTTTAGAGAGGTAGGTGGGCTGACACGAAAAAGCATCCACTAATTTTAGGTTCCCATGGTGACATGGTAGAACCCAATTTTACCTACAACTATTTAAAATTATGTGGAACTTCAACTAGTCCAAGCCTGGCTCTCACTGAGCATTGCAGCAATTTGTGCTCCAACCTCAGGATGTTCAGCAGGCTGGGAGCCTGCTATCAGTAAACATCGATAGGCATTGTTTTAATGTGATTAAACTAACCTCACACTGAGCCTTTGTGACAGCTGTAAAGCTAAAATCCAGTTTTCCAGAATAGCATTCAGCTGCCTTCATTAAGAGATTCTCTTTTGTCTTCTTGCACTTTTTTTTATACATTCCTACCCAGCTTGCAAATAGAAGGATCCTAAGGCCTCAATTCATTCTTAGAGCAGTCTCTGTGCGCAGAAGGAAGCAGGGTCTGGGGGGGAAGGCAATCACATGATTAAAGACCACAAGTTAAGTTGGCCCCATTATGCAAGCACCTTAAGGTCCCACCAAGCTCTGCCCCAATTCTACTTCGTGACCTCAGCATGCCCCTGTTATTCCTGCTGCATTGTGATCACCCCCCAGACCTCGTCCTTTGCACAGCGCGAACCTCAGCAGGAGTGTTGAGGAAAGCAAGGAAAGACTGTTTCACTGCTTCTGCCAGCCCGGAGTGATCGTTACAGAGAGCCTGGCTTCTGTCCGATAGCTCTGAGTCAGGCATCTCAGTCACCCACTCCGTAGGCAGCGAGGAGGAAGGGAAATGCAATTTACCTGTTTCTCAATGCTTGGTCCATAGTATCAAAATAGGCAAATTTATCCTTTCAAACAATTTACCGGTGACCACAGTTTGCGGAGATAGCATATTGGTAGTCTGGGCAACAAGATGAGGCAAAAAAAAGGTCATTCCTGGTGGCTTATGAAGCAAGAAGCAAAAATCTAAGCAGCAAAAAAAAAAAAAAAAAAAAAAGTTTCTGTAAGGCACACAGTTCAAAGGTTTCCAATTCTGTTAAGATCTTGGAGATGAATCACAAAGTCTGTTTATTTCAAAGTTTCAAGTTCTGAACTACTGGACACAATGACTGGACAAAAGAAATAGCACTATAGGAAACCTTACACATATTTAACATAAGAAAGTGTTTCTGTAGCCTCAGACTTTGAAAGAATGGCTTAAAATTTCTTCTAGACCCCACAAAACATCATAGAATTTACTAGATGCTAATGATTAATGTAGTTTCATATCATAATTATGCAAAGGTGTGCATCTCAATAAAAATATAATTATATAGCTGCAAAAATAGTTATTATGTTTGCATGGTGCCCATTGCAAAGAATAAAATTTTATGGGAAATATGACCTTTCACAAAAAATAAATCATGTGTTTCTCAATTTTTTTTCCCCCTCTATGCATATGGAAATTTAAGGGACTGGATTTTTAAATCCTATTGCAAGATGACTATGAAAAAGGGAGAGTAGGAAAATATAGTGGAAAACATCTTGCAAAGACATAACAATGTCCAGCAATTAGCACAATCTAAACTCTCAAGCACTTATCCAGGCAACAAACCAAGTTCAAACTCTCCAAATGTGGCAGAACTCCAATTTGGGCAACAGGATTTACAGTTTTAAAATCAAGTGCAACACAAGTTTAATGTGATTAGTTACCGCTACTTTCTCTCAGGCTGCCTTTAGTGTTTACTTAATTTCAGTCTTCAGAAAATCATCTCAGGACTTTTGATCTCTCTGGCTTAGTCATTACAATCACAAAGACGACTGCATAGATTTGTTTGGGGTTGTTTTTTTCCCCATCTGCTATTTCATGGTGCCTAAAGTAGCCTTACGACTGGCAAGGCTTTGGTTTCCCTTCAACCTTTACTTTTAAAGCAGCTACATCAGATCCAGTTAAATCTGAGCTTGCTGATGGACTAATCTCTTGTAATTTTTTTTTCCTCTCCCAAATATCTGTCTTTAAAGTCTTCTTTCAAGAATGAGAACAGTTGAAGCTTTCTAAAAGTTCCAATTCCTATTATGCCATAAACACTGGAATTAAATATTAAAAGAATATTAAAAGCCATAACAAGACTAGACTCAAACTGTCTAACTAAAGTATGTTTAACTAAACTAAGTATGATATGTTGTACACTTAACTGTACTTATTTCCTCTGACCTCTAGCTATTAACACAATGTAGTTTTGATTTTTCATACATATTATAAGGCAATTAAATTCAAATAAATGCAATCTAGTTCCCTCCCTTTTTCTTTGAACACAGTATTGTGTTCAATAGAGCTACATACAACCTGCAGGACAAAACCAAAAACCAGGCTAGGCATAGAGCGAGGACTTTACTCTTCCAGGAATGTATAATCAAACCTATAGGAATGCTCTCATCCATAAAGCTAAATGCAAAATTCTCATAAAAACAAACAAAACCACACAGAAGATTTTTAAAAGCATACCTTAATCACGAAACATTTGAAAATATAGAGGATGTCACATCGCTCTCTGTATGCCACAGAAGCTCTGATAAAATTCTTTGGAAATTTTACTGTGTTGCTAATACACTAATGGTACCACCACCATCCTGATACTCTTATTGTGTCCCTAGTTCTATGCATTCTAGGATGGTCTTTAATCACTTTTATTAAACTCATGTTACAAAGCTGTTTAGACAGAGACTTTTCCTTCGGTCGTATGCAGAGTATCTACCGTATAATACAGTCTTGGTTTATACCTGGACATCCAGATGCTGTAACATAAAGAGTTTATGTCCTTAAGTTACATGGCACATTTTAAAGATTTATACTTGAGCTCCTCAGGGAGCAAACAGTTCATCACTCCTACTTTACATGGATTTAAATCAAGGGACTGGGATTTGTCCACAGTTAACAAACAATGCTCTGATGAAACCAGGAATATGACTTGGAAATTCTTAGCTTCCTCTTCCCGTCTTGTAGCTGTCCTACACCATCCTTCCCCAGTTGCCAGGAACTGAGACACAATGTAAAAATTCTTCGCTTTCTTCAGAATCACTAACGTCATGCAGAAAAACTTCAGCTTTGCCATTAACCACTGAGATGGTTCCTTCAGCCATTACGCTTTTTTTTTTTTTTCCCTGGGAATTTACTAACAGTCAAGACAACACTTCCAATGCTATCGTAAAGATAAGAATCTGGTTATACTCAAACAGATGCTTTTGCTACCCAGAGCTGAAACATCTATTCTGAGCTGCAACAGGACAGGAGATGATCACCTGCCCGTTCCACAACGTGACTGTTATTTTCACACCTAGAACTGCAGGTTCCAAAGAGTCCACCCAGTACATCTCATGGACCCCTTGGGAAAGAAAGAGAAGATTTTTTTACCAGAAACCCTATATAACTAAACAGCAGATAATAGCCTGGAATGGAGCCATGACACAAGAGACACTATTCACTATCTTAGCAAGGAAGTTTTAGTGCCAATGGAACAGTTTTTAAACAAAACTGCAAGCGACCACATAGCCAAGGTATCTTTTTCAACTCCTTATGCAATTGCTTTTAACCAATGGCCAAGAATGCACGTGCAAGTTTAAGCACTCTTGCTTCAGCATCCTCTCCTCTCCTTAGATCTTGTGCCCACAAACTAGGAGGGGTTAAGATCTGGGGACAGTACTAAAGTACTAAATACCGTACTAGGGAGCCTAGCTATTTTCGTAAGTAAGGATTAGCTACAAACATTCTTTCTAAAGCTTTTTCAGCATTCTCTCACACAAACCAATTGTATTTCTTAATGAGATAATTTCATGAGGTGTTTAAATCCCTTTGTTTTGTGAAATTATGAGTGCTGTAGGTCACCAGCATCCCACGCGTTTCAAGTTACTCAACTGTGCTGGGAACAATGTTTTTCTGGCAGATCTTCCATTAACTGATTATAATTAATCATATGATCTATTATAATAGATTAGTCTATTATAATAGATTATATGATTATACAGATTATATACAAAGTGTATAATCATATAGTTATTCTGCAGGAAAATAAGTATCAAAGCCTTCAATGACAAAGCCTAAATAATTTTTTTTGCTGTCTCTCTCACAGATATTATCAGTTATTAAATCTCAGTGTCTTTTGCAATCTGTACCCAGTACTGGGAGTTAAGGTTTATAAACTGATCTCATACTAAAATAAATAATTAGTTTAATTAGTAAGACAACTCTAATCAGCAGCCTTCCACTAATTTGTTTTGTACTCATCCAACTTCTAAAAATTGCTGCCAATAACTTGGAGCCTGCACTGCAAGGAAGTGCTGCCCAGTACCACTAAAGGTCCTTGATGTGGTAGCTCAGCCTGAAGGATGACATGGAGCCCTAAAAAAAAAAAAAAAAAAAAAAAGTCATCTGACATCTGATGTCTCAACATTTATCTGCCGCCCTGGACCTACTGCTTTAGGACTGACACGGGATGACTACAATGAAGTTCCTAAATACAGTTGTGTCCTGGAGAAGTAACAGTGAGAATCCCTTTAACAACAACCACCACAAAACCCCCAAACAAAATGAAACAGAAAAAAAAAGCAACCCTTCTAATTTCCCTGGAAATGACTCCAAGCACTCACCCACTTCCCTGCTCTACACCCACCCCACCACCCCCACCAGTTACGTGGCTTCTTGGCTAAAAATGTGGAACAGCAGAACCCCATCATAGAGGACATATCTGTTCCAGTGTAAAGCATTACATTCTACAAAATAACAACATGGGCAGAATTGCATGTTATGCCAGGAGAAAATACTGGAATGCTTTGGGCATCTGATTGTAGTGGACCTAGACCCCAGAACACATGCTAGTCCTTGTCAGTTTTAAGACTGGAAGTGACTGAAGTCTGCCGCTGCCTTGACGGGAGGAAACCACTGCAGTTGTTCGGGATGCTGTTCAGTTTTCTGCTCACTATAGACTGCAGTAAAAAGGGACGGGGTCAAGCAGTGGAGCCCCTAAGTGTCAAAAAGAAAACTGTATTATTTTCAAGTACTGACATTCATTATCAAAGTTTTTTAAAAAAACAAACCGTAACTATTTAATATTTGCATGTTTTGTTCAACAAAAAATAAAGACTTTTTCTTCCACAGTTTATAAAGGCACTTTTGGGGAACCCCATTTTAGAAATCGAAGAGGAATTCTGGAATTAGCCGGAGCTATTAGATGTACTACAGGACGATCTCCTTTTGCCTACCTACGCTACGGATGCTACTGTGGTCTGGGAGGAAGAGGATGGCCCAAGGACAGAGTAGACTGGTAAGAGTAACGATTATCTGAGTAACTAAGTGCTGAATGTATGACGATGACAGAGTAAAAGGACTAAGACATGAATTAGGCCTATTTAACATCAGTGAGGGAATGTATCTCAAATGTGCTCTCATACACTGAGAAACTGAAGCATTAAAATTGTGTTACTGCAGATTTACACGAGTCCTGCTCGCCTTTAACTCAGACTCTCATTGTGTTAATATTGGATTCACAGCACAATTGAGTCTCTTTGCTGTTTGGCCAAGAGCTGAAGAACTAAAGGCTTTTTGGAAAAGCTTTAAGACTCAAACATTCAAGCTATCTATAAAATTAAAAATAAAAGAGTAACTGAAAAATCTTTTGATTCTACTTCCACCCATCCTATTTTATTAGTATTCAAAATAATACACAGAAAATTATGCAAAAGTCAACCTGTTGAAAAGTAACTTTTGACTAAAAGGAATTATGAATTGTTACTAAATTGTTACTAAAACAATTCTAAAAACAGACTAGTACCTCAGCATATTGACTACCAGCAATTTAATTTATAATTGAACAGTATCTGACAGGAAGATGATCTTCTGGTTACAATAGTTAAATAAATGTTTTCTATTTTCAAGTTTATCATTATAATGATACATTTCCCCACTGTATGTGACATCTTAAATTCTCAGACAGGTATGTTGTAAATTAAAAGGAAACCAAATGTCTGATACATTTAGGGTAGAATACATGGAAAGTTCAAATCTGATTGGTTTGGGGTTTTTTAGCATAAAGATACTAGTCATGATTAGAACTAAAACTTTTAAAATGTCTGCCTACATGTTTCAAGTTTTTGAATGTGTAATCTGTTATTTTAAAAGACAATTTTGTAGAACATAGTTGCTACTTTAACAACTGGGAACACAAAACGAAGAGACTATTATTAGTTCTGGTCCTCCATATACCTAAAGATAATGATGGAGAATCTACAGTTTTCCAGTCTTTCATTGTAGGCCATTTTTTCACTTTGTAAATGTCCCAAGTTTTGAACAATATTGTGGGTTGTTTACATTCAGAACTATTCCTGAAAACAAGTTAAGTGAAAATACAGAAATACTAATCTGAAATAAAGATGGCTGTGATGGAATTATTCAAATAATAGCTATTGCAATTTAGATTTTTGCCTGCCGTATATGAACTTTCAAATCGTGTATTGCTCCCAAAAGACAGAATGCAAAATCCTTAAGCATTTATTTTTATTTAAAATGCTTAAAATAAGACTAAAGTAATTCTAAAAAATTTTGTGAACACATGAAGGTAGACTGCACTATGGCAGAACAAGTTGTATTTCCTGGTTTAATTACCTCAGTACTACTACAAAGACTCACTATAAGTCAACTTATTTATTTCTATGCATGAAATGGATGTATTGAGCTACTTCATGGGCATGTTCAGCTGTTACATACTGCAGGACCTTTAAATGGAGATTTGTGTGGAATTACCAAGTAGTTATTTAATAAGCATAGGAAAAAACAGTAATTGCAAGCAAGAGCTCATAGCACTGACTTTTTCTATTGCAGACAAATTCCTCAGGCAATCTAAACACCGCCTAAACATCATGTGCCTACTGTAATGTGATGGTTTTAGGCTACCAGGAGGAAACTGAATGACTGAATGCAAAGTGCTTGAGGATATTTCCTGTTCTTCAACTGAGACTAAAAAAAATATAAAATAATAAAATAGTAAATAGTATAGTTAGTTTGCAAGCAAAAACTTACAAGCCATCTAATTTCTGATCCTTGCTACCTCCTCTGCTTGCTATTCTGGGTTTGTAGTGATTATAGACCAGAAGAGTAATTATTTTCTTAAGCATTAAAATATGCCATTAAAACTTACCTGTATGTTCAGTTCCACAATGTCATAGAAAGTCTATGAGCTCATTGTCCCACTTATGACAAGAACAATTTTGAAATCATCATTTTGTGCAATTTTCCCAATTTTCTCATGATACTGAGCAAACGGTTTTTAGTTATGTTATGGCACTAAACAGGCACTAAATGCCTGTTCATTACTTAACATTTCACCCACTGTCAGCTTTTCTGCCACCATCTAAGGACTCTGCAGTAAGACAACATTTATGACAGCATGCTACAACCTAACAAATATTCTTGTCCCTTTCCTATTACTAATAGCATCAATAACTGGCAGAAAAATACATCATTCACTATCTGACGGACTATTCTCGCATTTAACAGTTTTCTTGGAAGGGGCTAGGAGAGAAGCATACCCACATAATAGTTTCCTGTTTACAACTGAAAATGCTTTAAATATTCGTTTTATTTTTATCTATGAGGAAGTTTAACTATATCAATGTGTAGACATTTTCCTCATCATTGATTACATGAAAGAGTAATATTTTTTTCCAGGTGATATATTAAACAATTAGCCTATTTTTATTCCCGAGCAGGTAACTATACATTTGCGTATGTTTAATTTTGTTATTTTACAGCCTGTAGAAACAAGCTGATAGAATCCATCCAGGTTATGTGACCGTAAATCACCACAGAATGAACTAAGGCAAGCCCATTTCTGTCACTCTCAGGTGCTGCTTTAACCACGACTGCTGCTATGGGAAGGCAGAGCAAGCAGGCTGTCATCCAAAGATCGAGAGTTACCACTGGGAATGTGAAGACAACACGCCTGTCTGTGGTGAGTGAATAGGTCTAGTTTTTCATTGGTGGAAGTTTTTTGTTGGGTTTTTTTTTTTTTTGGTTGTTGTTTTACTGATTGTCTCACTGACTTCATAGAAAGGCATTTTCTTAATTAACTGTAATACTCTTATTTTAGCATCTTTCCTTTTGTGATTATTTTTTTGGCCACAGTAAGCTGCGCCTCCAGAAAGCCCAGCTATGCCAACTGATGGCAGTGGCTTCTTCTTAATTCCCTGGCATACATAAACAAACAAATCTCTGATCTACAAGCTTCTATTACCCTTCCAGAAAACACTACCAAAACCCCCCTCTTTTTACTCAGCATTTACATATGTTGAGGAATCTATGTTATGCTGTTCCCTGCAAGTCTCCAATGGAAAGCAACTACAATCAGGAAGTGATAAAATTACAGCTTTTTAAAAGGAATCCTTTTTATACTTAGCAGAAAATATTTCACACCATTTACAAGTTTATGGCGAAAAAGTTATTGTCATACTTACCACTGAGCAGTTGCACAGCCCACCGCTAGTGGCTGCAATTTATGAATTAATGCACAATTACAACTTAGAATTTCAAACACCGAAGTAATAAAATATTTGATTACTATGTTTATTTATGGAAGTAACACGTCCACAAGCCATAAAATGTTAATTTGAAAATATTTACGTAATTAGTGTAGAAGTTGCACTAGATGGCTGACCACATCCTAAGAATTTTTGATTGCTGCGAAATATGAATGTAATATACTTGCCATGCTAGAGTACAAAAGAGAAGGACAAAGCCGTATCAAACAAACAAAAAATGTGTAACAGGAAAAAGCAGCATTTCTTTTACATTATTTGTTCAAAACTCCCAAAGTTTTAGCAAATATTTTCAAATACACTTCAAAAACTTTTTGAAGCTGTAACTTCTCGTAAGTCCCTAAAATTTGCAGATTTTGTTGCTGTTGTAGGTTTTGTTTTCATGTTGTCTTTTAAATCAGGTGCTAGGTCAAAGTTACTTTGCATGTAATTTTATGCTACTACCTAGAATGCAAATCAGCTTGAGAATTGGTTATTACTTGCATCATAAAAACACAGACCACTATATAAACTTGTCTACAAAAAACGAGTGTGAGTTTCTGACTACCACAGTTTAAAGACAGCACAGTAGGCCATTCAGAGAAAACACAAAACCCTTTCATTTCAAAACTCAATTTTGAATTTGCCTCACCTGAAATCAAATGAATTTTTGGCAATATTTCTTTTCCTCCTTTTCATTAAACCTTTACTTTACCCAAGTGTCTACCTTGGGCAAAGCGTCACACAGAATCTCTATTTGCTCATTTCCTTCTCTGCTTCAGAAGTACTGTCTTGTCTCTCAAACTATCTCATTAACTGTCAAGCTACAGCCCACCTATATTTAACTGTAAAGGTTCTGCTCCTGTTCCAGTCCAGAAGCTGATAACATTTTAAAATATTGGCCAAAATAGTAGGCATGTCATCAAGAAGCAAAGCTGAAACAAAGTCCCTGGCGTACCATGAAGAAGATTACGTTTGGAGCAGTAACAAGAGAAGAAATAGCTCTTCTTGGTTAATTTTTTTTTTTAATCCTATCATGTTGCTTATGCTACTTACGCTATTGAGTTCTTAGGGTAGCTAGCTGCAGCATCAGCATACATAAAGAATGCTTCCATTTCATAGCAGAATTTGAGTTCATTCACCAAACTGAACACTCATTCTGCTCCTGAACAAATCTCAAGCAGAGATTTAGTTAACCTTTCAAAATGTTAAATACTCAGAGAAAACATAATCAAGGATTTTTCAGTTTACAGACAGTTTCAGAGAGAAAAAACACACATTTCTGGGTTGGCACAACAAAACCAAGACGTATTGCTGTAGAAGAAACTGTTCATGCCAAGAAGAAATGCTCATGCCAAGAAATCTGTTAAGTTACATCACCACAATCATAAAAAAAATAATATGGCCAGACATGGATTTTATCATCCTTAAACACGTTACCCTAAATACTTACTGAATGCCTTAATAAAAAAGGCAGGCATTTTAAGCTGAACATGGAACATCTTTGCATCCCTTATCCACATGTATAATTTTAACGCCCTTAGTATGTGAAATGGAAAATACCTTCCCAAACTCCAGTTTCACAAGAGCAACAGGGCAGGCAGGGAGGCAGGGAGGGTTACATACCACTTTCTAAAAGGGAATCAGTTATCAGAGTTCCTTTATTAAAAAATGTGAAGAAGAATACTTAAATCTTTACCCAATTATTATATTTTCACCTGGCAAGATAGTTCCACTGAATATTTGTCACTAAACCAAACCATACTTGTATATTCTCTGTTGCTGAGATGTCCGACCATGGAGCTCTGTCTAAAGAGCACACAAGAACAGTGAGTCTTACTAAAGCTCAGTACAGTTCCTATTGCATTTGAAATAGAAGAGCCATTTATATGGCAAATAGGGAATGTGCAGTAGTAATTCTCAGTATCCCATTGGGGATTTTTAATTTCTTCCAACTAACATCAAACTTTTTATGTTTTCTTTTAGAATCACTAGAAGACGAATGTCAAAAAATGGCATGTGAATGTGACCGTGAAGCTGCCAAATGTTTTTCTAAAGCTCCGTATCATACAAAATACCTTTTATGGCCAGACTTTATGTGTGGTGAGATTCAGCCTTTGTGTAGGTATTAGATATATGACACTGATCTTTATGAAAACTTTGTATATCTAAAATTACTCTGTTTTTTTTTTTGGTCACAGTAGTGGCAAGAACAGATTTTCCACTTCAGCCTCTCCACCCCCAGAATGGCTAAATATTTATCCTCTTATTTACTTTCTACAGTGCACAGAATAGAAGCAAATTCATTAGTTCTGTGTAAGCTTTTATTGACTAAACAGGAATTTGAGTTATCAGATTAGGGAGTAACTGACTTATAATTAATTTTGTTTATATTTGGATTCACAGATTTTTCAGATTCACAATATCATTCACTGTAAACTTTTCACCCCTCCTCCACGGGTTGTAAGATACAAATCTAACTTTTCCACTAACATTTATCTTAACATTTGTTAACTTCAAACTGAATGGAAGAAATGCATGAAGTGACAGTCTCAAGACAAAAGAGCCCTCTCATCTACATTAAACTTATTATGAAGCCTAATTTAACTTTTGCGTCTCATTTACTTTAAGTAGCCCTACCTGTATCAAAAAATGGCTAAATTAATTCTTTTTTTTCCTTTTTTACTTTTTAAATACACTTTCCTAGAGAAGTTGTCCATTTGATATGGCTCAAGCTCCTTACTGTATGTACACCTTGAGTTTCCTGTGGGCATGGGGAGGAGTTCTACCCTTAAAATTTCAGAGCCAGATTTGAAAGTACAAATGCAAACCATCACCAACACAGAAACATTAACAAAGTAGCAATCACTGGGACCATCTGCATTTCCCATAACTGTTTGCTCTTGGACAGCATGAGTTTCCAAGGTTCTGAAAGTATATATACCTCATAAAGACGTAAGAATGGTTTTAGCTAGGGTTACTTCATAGGAAGAGATATCAGTAACATGAATTGCTGAATAATATACTTTTTCATAACTGCTAATTTTAGCAGTTTTAGAACCAGAAGTGTCTTATGTCTACTTTCACCTACCTCAGCTTACTTAAAGATGCAGGGCTACAGAAAAAGTTTGCACAAGTTAAAGCTAATGAAAAGTACTTCAATATAAATAAATAATAATAAAAACACTTTTAGGAAGGATGAAGTTTTCAAAAGAGACCTTTAATCTTTAAAAATATTCATAGTCAACTTTAAAGTTCATATTAGTGATACAAATGAAAAAAATCAACAACACAAACTAATGTCGAATGCAAGAGGACAAAGCTCTTGAAAAATCTAACTTCTGCTCCAGTCAAAAGCCATACATTAATAAATGGCAATCTGTTTACACAAAATAACTTTCCAGTCAATGTTCGCTCACAGATCTAGATACACACTTTATATTGCAGTAAAATGTAATTACAGTGTCAGGTCACTTTTGCAAAATAACCCTTTTTAAGAGACAGCCCTGAATTTAAGAATTAGCAACAGACTTCAAGAGGAGAGCATTATAGAAGCTACTGATGAAGTCTAACTGATCTGAATAAAAAATTTTGAATGGCAATCACCATATTTTCCCGAAGACAAGAAAACTCAAGTAGTCTTTGCCTTCAACAACAGGCATTTTAGAACAAACGCTGCTGTGAGACTGTAAATTGACAGTCACAACTTCACATGTAAAGCAGACTGAAAATACTGAAGTACTTTCAATATCAAGCCTATCCAGGAAGAGCTTTCCTTTGGCAAACTTAAGTTGAGGAACACGTTGCTGGTATGAAATTCTAAGGTAAAAAATAAAAATAAAAATAATAAAAAAAAATAGCTGTGGCATTCAGAAGACACTGATTTCAAGGCAGCCTTGAAAATAACCAGAATGCTCAAGACAGAATAGAGAAGTTTGATTTGATCAAAAATAGGGTGGCATGACTGTATACATTTTACATGGCTAAATCAGGAATGTAATTTTTTTTTTTCTTTTCAATAGAAAATTCTTTTCAGATAATAAAGCCCATCCTCAGATGTTGGAATCAGCTGGTCTAATAGTAACTTACCTTAAGGCTTTTTTGTATATTTGTTAACATCATCCACCACTTTCACTGCCACATACATAGAAGAAAAGCAAAGCTTATTTCAAACATTCATTTTTAGAAGCTAAGCAGCTCAGAAATTCCAATGTCACTCACTGCACTTGTGTCTCCAGACGCCTTACTTCTTTAACCACAAGATCAATGTTTATAATCGGGTTAAAGTACAAGGCCCAGTAAAACAAACAATTGCAGACAAACTGAGGAATAAAAGGCCAAAAAATGGCAACAAAAAGTCCCTGGGTTGAGACTTTCCAGAAATGTTTCCACATTCTGTGAGGAATAGTCCTGCGAAAAAGGAAAGGGAGAGGCTTAGAGGAACTTCTCATTTTGTTTTACCCATTCTAAGAAAAGATATTATGTGCTGCAGCCTCAAATCATTTAAAGCCTTACTCAAATACCTGTAAAACAACATTTTGCACTCCAAAAGAACTTTCTTAAAATACAGTAATACTAGATTTTATATGAGGAAGCATTAAGTCAATTGATTCAGACCACAAAGCAGAACAAGTTAAAGGGTTCAAATTCCAGATTTGTCATAGATAATTTCCATGTAGCTTATTCTCTTTTAAGCAGGTTCTGCCCTCTAGCTGCTGGCAGAGAAAGTGAAAACCCAGTATATACCAAAACAAGAATCTCTCCTATGCAAGTTCTAAAAATTGTAAATAAAAGATTACAGCAATTGTGAAGTAATATTAATATGCTTGAATTAATGCTAAAGTAGTAACTGAATCCAGCAATTTTGATCACCTATCAGGAATAATATCAACATAACAAAACTTATTCACTATCCTGAGGACTCATCCTTTATAATTAATAAGTTAAAAATAAAAAAATCCTCTTACAGTTATTAAAGAATGAGTCCTCAGGAACTTAAATAAGTTAAGCATATAATGAAAAAAATCTTATATATTTAGTTCTCAGCTGACAGCTAATACCATAAAAGGCAATTCTCAAGGTAAGAATCAATATTTACCCAATGGTTAAGAACATGCCTGTGACAGTTGCTGCATTTACTACATCTGATAAGTAAATCCAGCTATAAGAAAACCTTTCAAGTATTCACAGAAATGAAGATATTCTAGAGTGAATACTAGTATACGTGCAGATCCAGATTCACATGTTCTTATTACCCTCAGTGTTGTCGACACTGTCATTTCAGTGAGCAACTGTGAAATCATTGACTGTTACTTTCTATTTTTAAGGCCATGCATTTCATACCCTCTTTAACAAGCTCAGAAAGACTTACTTCAATTCTCTTCTTGACCAGAGCCTCCAAAAGGAGAATAATTCCAAAACAGAGAGCAACATGGCATTCACAATTATAAATCTTGATGTCCAGTAATGCACATCCAGCCAATCCCAAGCAAATTCAGCTATCAACTGGTATGGCAAAAATAAATACTTTACAGTGAATTCTCTCCACTGTTTCCAAGAAGGATCTTTAAGGTCCTGTAAATTAGGGTAAAAAGACTATAAATCAATTTCCTATTAAACAGACACAATACTGACTTATTTCCAACAACTCTTTTGTTGAAAAATTGTTCTTTCATACATTGAAAGCAGTTATTTATCTTTACTATACTTTCTGGTAGATAATACCATTACCCAGTAATTTCCATTATATTAGGATAAAACATCACAGACAGTGAGGTCTCATAATGCCATTTGTTAAAATACAAGCATTTTGAGTAAGCAGCCTTTCTATAGTCAGATGAACTTCAAAAAAAAAAAAATCAGTTTCACAGATTTACAGTCTTAAAAGCTTTAAATAAATCTTATTAAAGTAATGGTCACAACACTGGTGATCACATACAACAAAACAAAGGAAATGACTTTGTAGGACTTGTATTTTTTTAAAAACGTTGTCTTGTAAAGAGATGAAGTACTGAATAATTATTATGTGTTTTTATGCTGCTTAGTCTTAAACTGCTTATAACTAAAGCAAATAGCATATTTATTGTTTTGAACACTTACTAGTAGTTTTGTGACAACATCTTCGTACTTGTCTTCTTGCGTGGGGCAAATTGTGTGGATGAAAGGTAGGAAAGCTTCTGCATAATCAAACAAATATAGGTATAACATACTGAGTCTTGGAGAACTCTTCAGTGCATACAGAAGAAAGAGTGATTTTCCTGGATTTACTGCCTGAAAGGTATCAAATCATCAAGTTTCAGACAATGAAAAAATAAAATTGACATGGCAGTTCTTAGATTTTTCTGACAATCATTTTTCAAAGGAACATTTTTCAAATACAACAGTTCATTAAACTGAGCAGTTTTTACAAGAGTAATTCTACTACCTTAACATTCTTCCTGGCTTTAAGAGAGTTTTCTTTTAAAGATACTATTTTAAAAGTACTTAATATGCATGACAGACTTCATATAAAATTTACCTTATATTCCCAAAGGTTCTGCGGGGGTTTAACGCCTAAAGTTTTCACACATTCCAGTTCAGCCATAATAGCTTTTCTATGGTTACTGTTCTCTATGTTGTAAGGCTCTTTCTTGAAATCTTCTTCTGTCAGTGTTAAAAGGAGTCTATAAAAGCAGAAGAATTCAGAAGGTAGATAGTGCCTCTTCACCAAAAAGATATAACTAACAAATTAGCAATTACACACTGAAACAATAAGCTACTGATAGAAGGTATCACCTTTTGGATTACATTCCATATCAAGTGTTCTGAATCAACAGCGTCTCAGAGCCTGGGTTTTAAATATCCTTCTTTTCAAGTTTTCTCTTGCCTGATTTCAGCATGCAAATTTATCAGCTTGTTGGCTAGTATTGAACACAGTTCTTCAGCACTTCACAGATCTAGTCTGGTCTCCTGAAATCAAACCTAGAGCTCTTGGGTGGAATGCAACAATGCATATGGCATATGCATATTTTCACAAGAAAGAAAAGGTGGGAGGGGTGGATAATATATTAGTAGAATTTTACTTTCAGTATCATTTCAGTCTGAATTGTCAGCATTTAAAAACGTTCTCAAAAAATTTTCAGTTAGCTTCCTCAGTATCTACTACTAAAGTTTTCAACTACAAGTGTTAAAACTTCCCCTGAATTTTATTCTGATACATCAACAGAATATTCCCACAATCTACGGAACAAAGTAGAATAATTTCACCATACATCACCCTGTATATATATACACCATATAATGTTCTTGACAATTAGGCTTCTCACCTTCCATTCACCTTCTCCAGTAAAAAACTTTCTTTATAATTTGAAGCCCATGGGCCCAGCTGCTCTAGCCAAAGTATCACTTCTTCAGCAGTCCATTTAGCAACAGGCTTGTGGACAAGAAGATCTTCTTCAAATTCTCTACTACTCCAGTGATATCCAAGAAAAACTACCTATAAGATTTTTAAAAAGAAAAAAAAAAGGAGGAAAAAAAGAAAAAAGAGATCCTTTACCTGCAAAGCAAATGTATTCATGATACAAATAAACATGCATTAAGAGGCTTGACATATAGAATCTTCTATTTTATGGACCCTAGAATATTCAGGTTATAAGAACATGTCTTGAAGTTTTACCCAATTTGTGTAACTTCCTTTTGCAATTGTAGTTTCTGCCAGACCACTCTGAATACTACCTTATTTACTCTGCGCAGCTGAAGTTTCTTCTGTGCTGACAATCTTTTTTATATGCACATAATTTAAGTATATTTGACCGCATGCTTACTGAAGTAAATATGGAAAACCAACCAGATGAAACTTACTGCTACACAAGTTAAAGCTGTCAGAACGCCTGAGAAAAATCCTCCTCCTCGAGGATTAATTCTTCCTGTGTTCCGAACTGTAGGGTTCTGGTCATTCCCATATTTTTGGAAGGTTGCTAAGCTGCGTGCTACATCACTGTTTTGTTGAATATCTTCTTTTCTTTGTTCAATGGCATCAGAAAATAGCTTTTCAATAACATCCCTAATAGGAAAAATATTTGTCATTGTACTATAACCATTGAGGCTTAACATTCAGAAAAGGAACTAATTTTTGGATTTTTATTTTCCAGCCTCTACTACAGACTGTCATCTTTGAAAGGAAACATTAGTTATTAATACCTACTAAAGTTAAGCTTAAATCAATTACATCCAAGTAACATTTTCCTTAGCTGCTAAGGATAGAAGTTAAAATACCACCTCAAAACCAAATAATCCTTATTTCTTATATAAAACTAGAATTGTGTATGCTACTGGCAAGTCTTGATTATCCAAAAATGCCCAGCAAAAGACAACATAAAAGCCTACCATCAATCCTCTCATCTATTTATTAAAATATTACTATCCTCAGATAAAATATTATTAACACAAGAACTTGTGGGTAACTCAATACAGCAAATTGATACTTCTAGCTTTGTCCTGCAATAAGATTTCATTTCTTCCCATAAATAATTCCTATTACAGAAAGAATTACAAAATCATCAAAGATCATACTAATTTAGGAAACAGTTGTATTAAAATATGTTGTATTAAAATACAACAGTTTTACTAAAAGATGCAAGTGTTGCAATCCTTCCTCTCCATCCCCCCAAAGAATTCAGAAGGGGGGGGGGGGAAACCCTCAAAGAAAACCCAAAATAAAGCCAACCAACCCACCCCCTTAGTTCTATGCAGAAAAACGTATTTGAACAGTTCAGTATAAGGGCAGAATGTGAAAAACTTCAGGATTTAAACATCCTCACGACACTTCAGATTACAAATAAACTATGAAAATCTGCAGCAAACTCAAGAAACCAGACAACTCTGCTGGTTTTAGAAATACAAAAACGGCATAGTACACTTACCTGAGAAGGATGTTGACTTTGGGGAATCCTTCCCATTTTTCTCTGCATTCAGGGCATTCATTCTTCTTGGACGATACCCACCACAAGGCTAGGCAATGTCTACAGAAACTATGCCCACAATTCAGGGTGGTGGGGTTGACCAGAATGCCATAGCAGCAGTGGCAAAGGAAGTCACTGACTGACATCCGCCGACCAATCTCAGGAGCAGCATATGTTTCAACTTCTGCCCTCTCCAATTCACCTTGCAAAGTCTCATCTTCTTCCATTTTCATTTATGCCTTATAGAAAGCTCTCTTAGATCTTCAAACCAGGCAAGGCATTACTCCTGCAAAGCAACAAGATAAACCTCATTGAGAAAAAAAGTTACTATAGTAAGTTACAAACTGCAAGCAGTATAACTTATCATTGTAATTCTTTTGTTGCTCTGACGGTTTTAAACTTTTTAACTAACTTAGCTCTCCCTCAAATGAAGCACAACCCTCTACTCTTCCAAGAACGTATTCATTGCAAATCAAAACCAAATTCTAGATGTAAACAGCTGGGCTCAATCTCCCTCTATTTCCTCTTCCTGTGTTACATAACACATGAAAGTGAAACAAAAACCGTCACGATTCAAGTGACTTCTGGCAGTATCTTTAATCAAGGTTTTACTAAAAGACACCAGTCGAAAGAACTATCATCAGAAAATACCATCAGAGAATACAAAAATAAATAACCATTATAAGGTAATGATCTAATTTACTCCATGCATGTGGAATAAAACATTACTAAAAAGGTCAATGCTAGATGTTGCTGGGCAATGGTAAAAAAAAAAAAAATTAAAATAATTGATCCACAAAGTCATATGTTTCAGAATTATAAGGGATTGATTTACTTGCCATCTCAGTGAAGGACTGAGATGATCTGTAGAAGATTCTGTTTTGTATTAATTTTACTCGTAATTACCCTTGGCAGGTATTTCAGAAAATGCGCAAATGAGAAGAGTTTAAGATCGTTCCAGGCTTATCAAAAAAATATAAACTTATTTGCTTGATGCTCCTACTATATTCTCTCAGATTGCTCTATCTAGTTTCTTTAAAAAAACACTGATCCAGATCACTTATCACTCACAATATGTTAGAAGTTATAAAAAACTATTCAATTTTCAGGTGCCACGAACCCAAAATACACTCTCTGCCACACGGCTCCTGCTTACTACTACTAAGTTACCACCTTCCCATTCAGATCAAGCACAATGAGGTAAGCACACAAGTTGGTAAAGAATAAAAAAAAAATACAAGCAGTATAGATATACAAAACAATAGTGCAACTAGGTTCCTCAGACTGTTTACAAACATGTCTTTTCCTAGCAAAGCAAAGATTGTTGGCTTTCTAAAAGATAAATCTGAAACATCACTTAGAAGAGGAAAAATAAAAGCAAGGTTTTGCACCTAAGGACATTCTTCTAGTTTTCCTGGGAGCCAGAGGCAACAACAATTCCGTGGGTGGAAAAATACTTCACCGCCCGGTGCCCGCACCAATTAAGAGGAGGGTGAGAAGCAGAAAGCTTACTAGCTTCTCCCCTGCCTCCTCTTTTCAACTTCACCCCGCTTCCTCCCCTCCGCGCTGCTCCCAAAGCCACCGGGGGTTCGGGCCTGCAGCGCCGCGGCGGTCGCTCCCCCTCCCCGGGCAAGTCAGGGCCCATCTCGGAGCCGTCACCGGGCCCTCCCTCCCGGCTCCCAGCTCCCGAGGGGCGCCCGGCCGCACGCCCCGCTCCCGGCGCCCCCAGGCAGCCCGGCCGCCCCCGCCCGCCTCACCGCCACCTGCGGAGCCCGCCGCCTCCCCCGCCGCTTCCGCCCCGCCCGGGCCCAGCGCCGCGCAGCTCCCGCGGCTCACGGGAAAGGCGGGCTCGGTCTGGGGGAACTCGGCTCCAGCGGCTTCGGCCTCCCCCGGGGGAGAACCGCGCTCCCAGGCCCCGCGGCTCCAGGGCAGGAGAAGGGGAGGCTGGCGGCGGCGCGGCCCGGGAGCGCAGGGCGCGGTTCGGTTCTACCCGTAAGCGCTCCATCTCAGAGCTTTTTACGTGGCCGGACAGCAACACGTCTACGCTCGCGTTTTTCCGAACACACTCACTTCCACAGCCGTGAGAGCCGAGCTGCGTTTGCCGGACGCGTGTCTAACACACCCAGGCCACCTTCCTCCCCGGGGCTGGCCTGACAAGCCCAGAGGCGGAGGCCCAAGCGCAGAAGGGAACTAGGTTTTTGGGCGATAGTTCGGCTGTAACGCTAACGCACGCTGCACCAGGCTGGTCCACGCAGAGACTATTTTTACCCCATGAGAGTATACCTATATATACACACATTCACCATGATTTATATCAGCTTCTGTTCCCCTACTGTATTTCTTTTTGACTACAGGCCAAAGTAAATGGAATTATTTTTTTTTTAAAGTACTGTTGAGATGTATTTTTTCCCTGCGCAGCATAATGACACTCTCCTAAAGATTTTGTTCTTGTTCGTTTGATACAAGCTACAAGTGCAGTTTAAATGACATTTGAGTTACCAAACCCAAATAACTAACTTTTTGATTATTCCAGCCTATTTCAATAAATAATAGTCTCTCGTTTCCTCTCCCACATTACCCGGAGAACAATTATTACTGTGCTGACACAAGCACAGCTCTGGTTCTGTTTGCTTTAGAACTATCCCCATCAGATTTATGGGACAGAAAAACATGTAGCTGAAAAGTTGGGTCAACTGTTTGTGCAGCTGATGATATGATATCCAACATTTGTATACCGCACTTCCATGCTCAGTTGTTTTACCGAACAGGTATTGCTTTTTACTCACACCTGGAGTTCTGCTGGCACGCAGTGTCAGCACTCAGATTCATTTGTCACAATCAAGATCCAGTTCTGGCCCTCTTTAAAGTAATACATCAAAGGTACCAGATAAATTTCCTATCAACATGGAATAAACAGGCATTTATGCCTCAAGCGTACATGCCATTTCAGGATATTTTTTAAACACAAGCTATAACAGTTCAGGGATCATAGGAATGATTATGGATTCCAAAGCAGTATTCAGCTTTAGTCAAATATAAACTAAAACTCTGCTAGTGGCAAGCTAGCTTCCAAGGCTTATTTTATGAAAAGATCTACCAACCAGCTCATACTTAAGTTTATTCGTAGTTTTAATTAAATATTTGAAGTTAAGTGCCAATCAGCCCATCCTTAAACTACCCTAGCATGAAAGTATTAAACCTCTGCCACACCACAGGAAGTTCATCTAGATCTGCCTTCATAAATGCGAGGTGAAATATTTAGGCCTCACTCGAGAATCGGATTTTTTACTACTTTTTTTGCGTGTTTTTACTTAGTTTCACATTCCACGTTCAGTAAAGAAACTGAACGTACAAAAACGTTTCATGTATAAAAAAAGCAATGTAGTCTTATAATTAGCCGTTTGTATTGCTGTCCCCTAAGAGTACCCAATAGTCTGGAAAGAAGCCAACTCTTTTCTGATGTCATATAAAAAATTACAGATTTGAAGAACTTTGATTACAAATTACATATTCGTAAGTACAGTTGCTTTAATGTATACATGGATGAAAACTAAACAGGTACTTAATTAATTAGGCAAATATGTTATCTTCCAAAACTAAACAAAAGTGGGGATGTATGCCCTCTTAAACATGGCCTTCTTGAAATTTTGTTATGGTTTGAGAAACCCACAACAATTTATTGTTTAGACAATTATTCTATCACCTGATGACCCCTCCCCACCCGGGAAAGGGAATTGGGAAAACACAAGGAAACCAGAGGGTTTAAACATAAACAGATTTAATAGAATAAGACTAGATAATTAATATTAATAACACTAAAGAACCAATATTGATCCCAACGACAATATAAAATACACCAAAATTATACTTAGCTCATTCTATCAGCAGGAAGCTGAGCACTCCCAGCAGGGGACAGCAAATGTTGGACACTATGAGTGCTACAGCTTTGGGAGGAAAGGATGGGCTCAGGCATCCAGCACTGGGGCAAGAAGTTCTCAGAATTGCAGCCATCAAGGAAGAGAGAGAGAACTTCCCAGCAAACTTTCTAATGTGTATTGAATGTGACACTCATGGTATGAGATAACCCTGTTGGCAGCTTGGCTCAAGTGCCCAGGCCTCACTCCTCCTCATTCCACACCTGGCAAGGCCCGAAAACACCGAGACCTTGAAACCCACACACCATAGCTGGCTATAAAGTAAATACTTTCACAAATACAGACATTAGAGTCTTCTAAAAGTGCAATTTTTCCCAAGCATCAGAAGATAAATTAGTCCTGTGTTGCTCAAACAAGGACACACATAAAATTGCAAGCACAAAACTAATTAAGGAAAACTAAACAATAATGGGGATCAAAACTTGGGTAAATATCACAAGAGTTCTAAATTATTAACACATAATAGCATTTCCTTTTTAATGCAAGATATTATATTGAGGAAGGCAGTAAAGAGGAGACTATTCTTAAAGAGGAGTAAAGCCAGAGAACAAGGCACCTGGGCTGTCAACTGCACCACCAAAAATTATGTTTTTCTCCAAACCAGATCTTCTCAGAGAACAAAAGGAAAGCAAAGTCCTCCCACCTATTCAAGCTCTAGATGTGCAGTTTGGAATACTAGTAATGACAGCAGCAAATGCAAAGTTTTTCAAAAAGTAGTAATTTTTGAAAAAAAGAAAACAACCCCAAAAGCGACTCAAAAGTTAAACTGAGAGGATTAACCAGACACATTAGACCTTCAAAGAGGAAAGATGTCTAGTATCAAATGGTAGTTCTGACTACCGTCAATTAGACAGAAATTGGTTGAGATAGGTAATTGTCCTTATTCAGCAGAGTACTTTGCTGTTATTGTAAAAAAAATTACTCTGTATCCTGTATGCAGGGCACATTTCCAAGATGATGGCACCAGAAAAAAACAGAGCATGCAATACCACATACAAGGTACAACTGTATTAACTCATTAACTCAGTGTAGATTATTGCCCCTCGTTTAAATATCTTTGGAGTTACTATCACCAGAGTCAATGCTAACTAACCATAATTGCGCTGGTTTAGTCCCACTATCTCCTTCCAAGTTAAAATGAACTTTTTTTTAACAACGAAAACAAAACCCCAAAGAGATTCATTAAAGTGTTGCAAATTTTCCTTCTAAATACAGAATAAAACATACATGCTGTAATAGAAAATGCCTTATCGGTAACACACAGTACTTCAATTTCTATTAAGCAACTGAACTTTATTACAGCATCTTATATTTCTACCTGTAGTTTAGCTTTGTACTGTAGGTGAATGAAGGAGAGAGCTCCTGGATTTGTCGGTTACTTGGGGAAAAAACACCAGGTTTCTAAAACAGCCATCAAACACTTCAGAAACATTTCTTAAAAAAAAAACAGAGAAGATGAAAATTTTAGATGTCAGCCACTTTACGGCAGAATAGAAAAATCTCTACTATTTGAACTGACATCTTACTGTGCACCATTTAATCAGAGAGATGATTTGCTGGGAGGGCACGCATACTGAAAAGGCAAAACTAAATCCTTTACAGGCTTTCTGCACCCAGTCCTGAAATTCTGTATCTTCTACTCTATACAGAAATTACCTCCCACTTTATGGAGGATTTTCCATGTGTTTTCATTCTGCTGGAATTCTGGAAAAGATACTTCACCTTTTATGTGAACTGTATGCCCGCAGCACACACACCAAACTCTGCGAGCTGCCCTGGCCCACAACTTGCGCTTTCTGCTCCTGTGCGACCTTATCCCTTGGGCAGTGGTCTCCTTCCACAGCACAGGCGTGGGGACACCTTCCTGCGTGTTGAGCTTTGTTCATCGTTATCTACAATAACCATGTGTAAAAGTGGTTTTAGCATTTAAGAGGAAGACAAACGATTCTTCCGTAACACTTCAAGCCTACCAGTTCTTCCGGACTCCTGACCCCTAAAGCACCGTGAGCAGCAGCTCTCCACTCTCCTCCTGCCGGCTCCTCAGCAAATCCCCAGCCCTCCCTTCTCGCTGGTGCTCGTCCTGCCCGCCCGGTGTGCAGGGCAGAGCCCGCGTTTCCAAGAGCCGTCACATTTCACACCGCCTCACACATCAGCAGCTGTGTCAGGGCTCCGCTCCCGCCCCGCCGTCACACGACGCGGTGGAAAGCTGAGGGGCACTTTTGAGGCCTAACGGTCCGCCGCAGCGGCAGCAGAAGGAAGAGATATCTGGCCGCTCACACGTAGGCGGATGAGCCTTCCCTCGGGGAGCGGTTCTTCAGCCGCCGCTCCCAGGCGGGCCGGGGCCGGGGCCGGGGCCGTGCAGAGATGCGACCGCCCGCCCCGCTGAGAGACGTGCCGCCCCAGCAAGAACATGGCGGCCGCCCCGCCCGCCGCCTTCGGGCGCTCACGTGGGCTCTCACGTGGGCGCGCTCACGTGCTGCGGGGCGGGCGGGCGGGAGGGGCGGTTTCCGGAAGCGCTCGGCGGAGGCTGCGGGTGGCGCCGGGCCGGGCCGCGGGCGGGCTGGTGCGGGCGCGGGATGGAGGTGATCAGAAGCAGTGAGTGACCAGCTGCCCCTCCGCACCGCGCCCCGCCCCGCTGGGGGTGTCCCGGCTTCCCTTCCCCAGGCTGGCGGAGGGGTCCGGCCTCAGCCTCTTGTCCCTCAGACACCAACGGGGTGTCCGCGCCCGTGAGGGGACGGCCCTGAGGGGGGAGGTGCGGCGGGCGGGCCTCCGCCCGCGTCCTGAGGCTGAGGGGGCGGCGGGCGGGCCCCGGGGCGGCAGGGCCCACCGGCTGTGGGCCCGACGCCGGCCTGGCCCCGCGGTCGCCTGAGGGGCGGCGGGCTGCAGTGGGGAGTTAGTGGTCTCAGGTGTGTTTTACCCCTTTACCCGCAGATTTTAAGGATAACCTAAGCAAAGTTTATGAAGCCATCGAAGAGTCGGACTTCCTGGCCATTGATGGGGAGTTTTCAGGTACAGTCACGCCTGTTTGGTGATTGTGCACTGCGGGCGGTGTCTGTGCGGTGTCTGTGCGGGGCCCTGGGTGCCCGGGTGTGCTCATGTGGCGTGTCTCAGCGTTGGCTTGAAAAAACTAAAGCTAAGGCTATCACAAGGTGATCAAGCCACTTATTATATGTGCAATAGCAAGGTTTTGGTCAAATAAAGGTACGCGTCGTAACTCATACTGCTTCTACTCCCTCCCCACAGTAGTCTTTTAACATTTTATCTGATTTTCTGCTGCAGCTCAGGGAAAAAATCACAAATTTTATATGTGTCACGAAAGCAAGAGATTGGGATAAATAAGGGTGGCCCTGCAAGTGTTTGGACAGGGAAAGAACTTTTATATTTGTAAAACCCAGAGGGTCTATGCATCAGAGAGATGCCTTAATAAGTGATTTATCTTTGGGATACAGAATTCAATCAACCATGAGACATAAATGGGATCAAGATTAGGTTTTGTTAGATCTGGTGCATATGGAAATACAGTTGTTGTTATGTATTGCTTAAGGTGTCTAAGTCATTAAGTCTATGGACAGCAGTCTTCCCATTTTTAGTTTGACTTTGATCCTGCATTGTGTTTTAACGACCCATCAACATTATGTTACTGGTAGATCTTTTCAAGTTACTGTCATGTTGAATCGGAACCAGAGCAGCAGAGCTTTGCTGCTAGAACAGTACCATTAAACTAGGTGGCTTTTATGGTAACACGCATACTTTTATGCAGCAGAAAATCTTTCTCGACTGAAGTAAGCTTTATATGTACTTTAAGTGAAAATGCCTTTCTTAAATTACCAGTTATTGCATTTCTTTGCTGATTTTTGAAAAGCTTATCCAAAGCAAAATATGTACTACTTTTTCAGGGATCAGCGACGGGCCTTCAGTTAGTGCATTAACCAATGGCTTCGACACTCCAGAAGAAAGGTATCAGAAACTTAAAAAGGTAAAGTGTTTACCTTGACTAAAATGAAAATGCTGGGAAAAGGTTAGAACTCCTTGGTTCAAAAGGTACGCAGTGTAGAGAAATATGACAGAGGTCAGTAAAATTGAGTTACTTAGAGCTGATTGGGATTGCTTGTTTTCATTGTCTTTGCTAACAGTAGAATTGGGGAGTGTTGCTTTAAACTTGCATGACAAACAGACATGATTCCTCACACACATGTCAAGACAAACAGGAGTGATTCCTCACACAATAGTTAATAGATGTGTAGAACTTGCTAAAGAATGTTGAGAGTGATAAAATTTATCAGTTCAAAGGGGGACTGGATAAGAGAAATTCAGTGACAGAGAAAATCCATCAGGATGAGGGTCCTTTCCAAGCTGCCTTCCCGTGCCAGCATGTGCTGTCCATAACAAAACTTAAATGCCAGCTGCCACAACCACCTCTGTCTCTCACAGTACACACACACACACAAAAAAAAAAAAGGGCCTGGAGGGTGTGCAGAAAGAGCTTTGAAAAATAGCCAAATGACCACAGGAGAAAACATGGTGTGTGAGGGTCAAAAGGTCAAAACTGTGGTGTTTTGGGTTGTGGGTTTGGCTTTTTTTTTACATAAAAGAAAGGAATTGGAAAAGAGAAATGCTAAGCATCTCTGCATACGCTGTTTCCTGAAGTGTCTAAGGAGTTGATAAACAATGTTTGCTAATATTCTGTTAAGAGACATTGCAGGATGAGGGAATCACTGGTTAGTGTGCCTACTGAGAAACTAGGACGACAAATGGCAAAAACTGGGGAAGAGGCTGTAGCTAAAAAAAAAATCAGCAACAAAAAAGCAAAAAACCCACCCCTCAATCCCAAACTAAAGAAGACAATGAAGTAGCGACTAGTCTTCGAAGAGCATCCAAGAAGCTAGAGGATGCTATATTCTGTTCCTCTGGCTGAATATGAGCCTTTAAGAGCTTCAGGGTAACTGTCAATTCAGACTCTGCAGGCACAATCAGTCTCTTGCTCATTGTAAAAGGTCTGGTGTGTCAGAAGCCAGCCCCAAATTCTTTATTGTCACATTCTTAAAATGTAACTTTTACCAGCTAATAAATTAAATTGATTATTCATATTTTTGATCTTTATATTCCAAGGTAACAGAAGAGGACTAATTTTCCATGTCAAGTTGCCACCCATTATTTTTTCCCTGTGATAGAACTGAATAATGCTTAGTGTTCTTTGTGTTTAAAATGGGTGTTTGGCCCTCAGGAGGAAAAGGTCTTTCAATGAGACCATAGTGCTCGTATGCTTGCAGTGGTGTTAAAAACCTTTCCAATATTAATACAACAATTGTGAAATGCCAGAGGATATGATGATAAAGTGCCTAGTGACTATGCTAGTACTTCTATCATGTTATCCACTGTTAGCCACATGGATTAGAAGAATATTAAATGTATTATTACATGTATTTGAAAACTATATCCAGCCAGTCTCTCTCGGCCTCCTCCCACACCATGGGGAACGTGAGTGAACGTTGAGAAGTTGACTGACAGCTGCTTTAGGTGCAGCATCTTTTGTGTGTGAGCAACAGGTGGAGAGAGATGGCAGTTCCCTCAGTTCTGGTCTGTTTGTGGGATGGAAGTGCATACTACAAATCATCTTTGGACAGCAGTTACATGATTAAATGGGGATGAAAACTAGTTGAAAAACTCTGGTATATTTGCTTCAAAATTGCCAACAGAACAAATGTTGACTAATAAGATTCAGATTTGCTTAATTTTGAAGCAGAGAAAAATCATATTTATTCTGGATACACCCTGGTTATCTTTGGATGTGTACAATTTTTGTTCTCATGCCAAGTTTTCCTTTCCTTTCCAGCATTCCATGGACTTTTTGCTCTTTCAGTTTGGCCTTTGCACTTTTAAATATGATCACACAGAAGAAAAGTACGTTATTCTCTTATTCCTTGTTTTCTTAATTGAGGCATTTATGAAGTAATATTGATAAGATGTACTTACATTCAACTCATCTTTTTCACAGGTATTTAATGAAGTCATTTAATTTCTATATTTTTCCAAAACCCTTTAACAGAAGTTCACCAGATGTCAAGTTCGTGTGTCAGGTTAGTAGAAAAACAAGATTGATTTTGTTTGCTTAAAGTATACACGTAGCAAACTTCTAAAAAATATTTCCAGGAAAACTCTGCATCATTGTAGAGAAGTAGCTGGTTCTTTTAACAGCTTAAAAGGCAGATAAGTTTCTGGGGTTTGTTTTTTTTTCCTTGTAGAAGAAATACATTCAGTTAAATGCATCAAGCCCTGAAAATGAGCCTTAAAGGAGTATCATTGACTTAATTTTTTAAACCTTGTTACACATTACATTGTGTGGTTTCTGGAATTGGAGATAATATTCCAGACCTGGCAAGATGATTTTTTTTTTTTTCTCTCCTTCTTTCTTGTCTAGCTTCCTGCTCCCTTGCTTTTATGTTTTATCCTTTATTCCCATCTGCTTATCTCACTTTCACTGCTTCCCAGGCTATTGCCAGAATTTTTCTGGTCTCAGATTTGTTCTCCTGAAACACGTTTTTCTTTCTTTAGTTTCCTCTTTCTGTATAGCTCATTCTTCCATCTTTATCCCTTTAGTAGATTTGTTATTCTTGTATTTTATTAAAGTTGAAATTAAATAACAGAATTAGCATAGCCTAAACTCACTGGCTTCTTTAGGATCACAGGCATGGTTGCTGTTGACTTTGGACTTAGTATGATTTCTTAAGAAGTGTAAAAATAACGGAATTGATCTTTTTATGCTACAGGTACTGTTACCAATTATAAAGTTATTTTCTTTTGTTGCAGAGTTCAAGTATAGATTTTTTAGCAAACCAAGGATTTGATTTTAATAAAGTTTTTCGCAATGGTGAGTACTTTTGGTTTTTGTGGGGTTTTTTCTTTATTTATTTCAATGTCTGCAAAATTTATGATGATATCTTTCTTCATTTTCTGTATAAAGAAGAAGCAGCCATTTGTGATACTTTCTTAACACATAATTAAGGTTTTTTTTCGATCTAAAGTTGTGCTGATAGTTACTCCCTTTCCAAAAGTTTGTTATGTAGATTCAACAGAACAGGATTCCTATTTAGATAAGTGTTTGCTTGTTTATATTTGTTCGGTGGCTAAGCATAAATAGATAGCGTAAAAAGCTATGTAGCTGTTTAATGGATCAGTAATAACATTTTAGAAAATGTATCAGTGCATTGTGAAAGGTGCTGCTGCAGTCTCTTATTGAAGTGATGCAGATAATAAGGAAGAGGAGTGCTTGACATTTTTGTGATTGTGATCTACAGCTCTGCAGTCTTCAGGCTCATGCCTTGTGTAGATGAGGCATATAGCTCTTAAAAGTCCAATGGTGCCAGCTAATCTGGTGTGTGCTAGAATGAAGCCTGTATAGACACAGGTAAAGAATGGAGTCTGGAACAGATCACCAAAATGGAAGGGTATATTTTAATATATTTTATATTTTTATATTTTGAGCCCTCAGGGGTGTAACACTGGCAAATGCTTTTTTTTCTTTTACTTAGGAATTCCATATTTAAATCAGGAAGAAGAAAGACAGCTAAGGGAACAGTATGATGAGAAACGTTCCCAGGCCAATGGTGCAGGATCTCTAGCATACTTTTCTCCTAATGCCACAAAGTGTCCTGTAACAATTCCTGAAGATCAGAAAAAATTCATTGAGAAAGTAGTGTAAGTAAAATTGTTTAGTATCCTCTGATGTAGTTGAAACTAAACCATAAATAATAGTGACATGCTTGTCTATTGAAGCTATTTTTATTAGTTCACTAGTTGTGAAATAGTTCTCTTTTTGTTATGAACTGTTTTTTTGTCTTTTGAGGAGAGTTGTAAACATCGTAAAAAGAAAACAGTAACTATTGAGGTAAATAATCTATTTCTTCCAGGGAACAGATAGAAGACTTACTAAAGAATGAAGAAAAAGAAAGTTTGGAACTGGAGCCATGTACAGGGTCAGTTTCTGAAATTACATGTCTTCCAAAAAAATTATTTGTTTTGGTCATACAGATAGAATTAGGGGAGTGACGAGGAGGAAGAATATCTTCACTTCTGTTAACTGTAGCAAAATGTACGTTTGACTAGTCTCTGAAGGTTGAGAAAACATGGTAACTTGTATGGATGTCATATTCTGCTTTATGAGATATAACTTATGCATGCAGTGACAACATATTTAAGTATAGCCAAGAAGTGTCCTGCATATGTGAGCCTCCTTTTGCTATTTCTGAAGTGTTCTGTAAGCCTTGGCTATGCATTTAATAAATTAATTTCTCAAATCTCTTGAGATATCAGTTATTCATAGTTGACAATGTATATTGAAACTGTTTTTAGTGGGTGTCCTTCCCAAAGTCTATTTAGCTTTGGAGTCCAGCTGTTTGGAGAGTGCAGTTAGTTTAAAATTTAAAAAAAATGAATTTAGAAATCCTATAACATTGTGAAGCTGGAGGTAAGGAAACGTCACTGTATCTGTAGTCAGCAATCACGACTAAAGAATATTTGCTTATGAGAAGATATGTGGGGAACTGTACCACATATTTACCCCATATACCAGGTGTACCTGCTACATATTTATGAGCTGTACCACATATATACCACATTTACCAGGTGTAAATGCCTTTACAGCTTGGCAACTGAACATCAGAATTCAGTAAGACCCTTCCAAGCCTATAGGTTCTGGTAGCAGTGACTTACGCTTTAAAAATCTTTCTACAAATGAACATGAAACTAGCTTTAACTGAACATTATTACTAGAGACACTTTTGTAAGTAGAGTATTGGTAACACAATGTCTTTTAATTTTAGATTTCAGAGGAAATTAATTTATCAGACCTTGAGCTGGAAGTAAGTTACTGGTAATACTGCCTTATTGTATATTTTTAGTATTTCTGATAAGAAATCTGGGTAAGATCTGATCTACTTGAACTCAGAGGTGATTAATTTAGAGTTTGTTTTTTTTTTTTCCTTTAAGAGAAGACTTATAATGTTCTGGACATAAATTATATTGAACTGTTTTGTGATGCTTCATTTGAATATTTTAAAGTTTAGTATTTATTTTATCATTTGGATTTAAAATCTATTAATAGGACAGCACAGCCTGGAATTATGTAACAAATGCATTTTAACTCGTTTTTAGAGAACAGGAAGTGCATGTGCTTATGCAGATTGTGGGCTTGAAAAATGCCTAGTTCTATAGTAGGTACTGGTGTCTTTGTGGTTTTCTGTTAGATGCCAAGTATAACCATTTCTGATGACTTAAAAATCCTAATCCTAGGAGTAATTATATTCTTTCTTGGCTTACTTTATCCCTCATCTTTGCCTAAATATATCCCTTGAGGCCAGAAACTGTAAGGCTGTAGAGATGAGGTTTTCATTGTTCTGACTGCATGAGAAAAATGCCAAAAATACAGTGGAAATAGCTCTTTGTACTTTTAGTTAATTCAGTATTGCAACAGTGTCTGGTGCTCTGTTACTTACACTGGAAGTGTATAAAATAAAGCTTCTTTTTATAAAATGGAATGTCAAGAAAGGAGCTTGAGATCTAATCTGAAAAAGAGAGAGGTGTTTTCCAGAATTTTTCTGTGTAAATTTTTTAATATATTGATAGAATATCTGTAGCTTCCAGTAGCACATAGTGTTTTGTTTGCCTGACACTTTTTCTTGCATCTTCTCTCAGTATGTTCATGAATTGTTTGAGTTTTTTTTAACGTTCAGCTGTGTTGCTTTAGATGTATACAGCTGTGTACACTCTATGTGTATATTGGTGAGAGAAAGCAAAGTTTTGCACTTAGCACAGAGCAGAAAACAGTGAGGTTATTGATTGCACTTGTGTCCTGAACTCTTCATGGGTCATTTTATCTGTTGAAGTGTTCTGTTGTGCAGTAGTGTTTTGATGCATCCAAGGTCTGTGACATTAAACAACTTGGAAGTGAGGTCTAGGTTAAAAATTGTCTGAGAAGTCAGGGTGGAGAAGGACACAATAGTACTACAGTATGTGTTCTCTAGTACTAGTGTTAGTAGTAGCCAGAGGGTGAAGGAAACGTGCTGGTTCTCCAGTGGTTATATGACTGTGGTTAGTTTATTGTAATGGGAAGATCAGAGTAATATCTGCTTGTTAAGCAGCAAAAGACAATATTCCCTGACTTTGCTATTGGTTGGATGCTCTACATATGGTAGTACTTTGCTAATTAAATGTGATTGTGGCAGAGTGAGGCATCCCAGTAGCAGAGGTAACAGCATTTGTATTAATATTTCCTATTAGAGCTTACATTAGAAGGAAGTTCAGGGTTGTTTATAAATCCTAGAATAAGTGACGTGTTAAAGGCATGCAGTCACCAGAGGCTGTCTTGTGGCTGCAAGTGAATGAGAGCATTCTCACTAGTGTTTTGGATTTCTTGAAAGTAAAGATTCTAGATTGTGATGAAATATCTAGATGATGTTTACTTAATATTACTAAGATAAGAAGCTATAGGTTCCACAGCAATAGGATGGGAAGTTGCATAAGAGAAAATACATTTTAGTGCTGATAGGTAATGTAAGGAGGCCAATTTAACTAGCCTATTGCTTCAAATTTTCCATTATTTTAAATTAAGAAGTAACTTAATAGTCTTTTTTCACTTAAGACTTACAATAATAGTGAAACACAGAATTACTGAATCACTCTTGTGGTTTCAATACTCTAAATGCCAAATTAATAAATACTTATATTAACTTTTGTTTTGATGTAGGTATCCAAAAGGTATCCACGTTGAAACTCTGGAGTCAGATAAGGTAACTAGGCATGTTACTGCCTGTAACTTTTGTTCTGTTTAAAGGAAACTGTATGTCTCAATTTTACCAGCTCTCTTAGCTTTTAGATCTGACTTGAGCTTTGTTATGCAAAATGTGAAACATTTAAAATTGGAATACAATGAACAAGTTTCTAAACATTAAATTTGACCAACATATGATGTATAAACATGTATTTGTGTGGCTTATTATTCTTATTTTTTTTTCAAAAGGAAACTAAGAGGTGTTCTAATATGTAGTGAATCTTATGTTCAGTATTGGTGAAAAGCAGATCTTGATCTTAGAGAAAAAATAGTGGCCTCACATGCTGTATCCTCACTTCCCAGTATAAATCTCTTCTTCAAAAGATATTTGAAATCCACTATTTACAGGGAAACCCTGGTAACCTTTACTCAGAAGTAAAAAGTGGATTTAGTAAAAGTTAGGTTTGGTGGATGAATCTAATACAGCTTTCTAAAGCAGGCTTTTGGGAGTAGGTGATAAAGTGGTGCTTACAATAGAAACAGTCATGTTGCCAAGTAACTGCTTCTGAGGTATGACTTGATTTCCTTTACAATGTAAATTCACAGAAACTTGCAGTATCTTAAGTATTAATTTCTCAGACTCATTCCGTAAACTATACATTTATTTTTTTTAGAAGGAGAGATATATTGTTATTAGTAAGGTAAATGAAGAAGAACGAAAAAGAAGAGAACAGCAGAAACAAGCAAAAGAACAGGTAAATACGTTGCATTTCATTAGTTTACATGAAACGGGGAAGAGAGGAATCTATGACTTCAGTCATCTGTCCAAAATTGTATGACAGAGCTTGGTAGTATTTCCCTTTTGTTTGGCTGTGGCTGTTGTCTGACATTGATCCTCCAAATTGTATCAGATAACTTAGGCTTTGCAATAGAAAAAGAACAGTTGCAAGACACTGTATAAAATTTTAAAGAATAATTGTAGAATACTGAAGTTCCTGATGTGAATCTGCTGTATCAGAGAACCATGGTCTAGTAACAGAAAACATCAGTTGATTGCTTTAGTTAGTACCCTATTACAATAGTCATTGCAAAGTCTTGCAGAAATTCTCGAGCAAGTTTTCACAATATTTCGATTCACAGTCTGTCCTTTGAGTAGTACTCTGTTGCAAAACTGGCTTGCTCTTAGTTGTCCGAGTTAAAATGTCCTGTACAATTAATATGTCATCTGACTTTTCTTGATAGAAACATGCTGCACACGAGTACTGTAGTAACAAGTTGACAGGAAGGTCATGTCTGGTGTATTCAGGCACTCTCAGCATTGCTTATGGGACTTAGTATTTTTGCTTACTGAGTCTGACACAAGTTTCAAGAAGTCATAAGACTTGAATTGTGAGAATTCTCGATCACAATCTTGTGATCTGTGCTTATGTGTTTCAAGATGAAGTCAAATTGGGTGGAGAAATAATACTTGCATGCAGAATGCTTCTTAAAAGGTATTCTTAAAAGGGAAAGAGATATCTAACAGAGACCTCAACTAATGTGACATCTCTTCTTCCAAAAGGCAAGTTAGGCACAATTTACTATTACAGTAGATTTTTCTGAAGCCATCTTTATCGGTGTATTGCTCTCACTAGTGCATACAGTGCTGAACTAAAATAATAGTGAATCTTTTTATTGAATATCACTTCTGGTTGAACAAAGACAAATAATGCAAAGCAGAACTGACTTCCCCGGACCTGAAAAGGAAAAGTCTTTTACAAAAAATTCCTGAAGTGAAAGTGAAATAGGTGCTATAGTCAGATTCCCCAAAACCAATCTGAGTCATTTTAAAATGTGGAACTCGCATCGTATACTATTGTAGTTATATTTCTTATTGTTTATATAAATAATGAAGAATGTTTCTTCTCTGATTTCAGTGTTAGAATAAAAATACAATCTGATTTATTAGAAATAACAGTCAGGATTCAACCTGTTGCATCTTATAATAATGTATGTAAAAAATATAGCTGAAGATATGTAGTTTAATTTCAATATATTCTTGAGCTGTTTACAGTCTAATAGCTGTTGAGCACTACTGAAGACATTGTATTGACAGTGTTGCTGTGCTTTGTAGCTAAAACTGTGTTGATACCATACAAGTGTTTTGGCTACTGCTGAACAGCAGCACAATGTCAAGGCTTTCTCTCTCTCTTCCGCATTTTGCCTGCCTTTGAATTTTTATTTTTTTTTCCCACCCTTCTCTATCCTTCAGGAAAGTGGAGTGAGCAGAAGGCAGCATGGCTGTTTAGCTTCTGGCCATAGTCAGTCCACCACAATAGCTTCTGACTTGTCCTACTTTACAGAGAACTAAAGCTACATATAAAACTGGAATTCTGTCACCACATCCTGCTTTGACCCCATGTATCTTCCAAATATTAACATTTCCTCAGTGTTCTGTTCTTGGATATGTTTGAGAAACAGTTTGAGCCAAACTGGTGTGTCTACCAGTTGGCAAGTACAGTTTTGACAGTATTTGTATTTGTTTCACTAACCTCAGAATCTTTGCTTACAGGAAGAATTGAATGATGCGGTAGGATTTTCCAGAGTCATTCATGCCATTGCTAATTCCGTAAGTTAACATGATTTTTAATGTACCTTTGGTCATAAGAAAAAAAATAATTAAAAAAAAGAATTCTTTTGCTGTTAGATTTTGGAAGATAAGATGAAATGCAAGTTAAAATGGCATTTCTCTTTTTTTTTTTTTGTTGGATTTATCTTTTTTTTTTTTGTGGTTCATACTGCTTCATGTTTTACAATTGTTGAGTATGGTAGGTTAAGTAAGCTCTTAAACTAATGACATGAAGAGCCTCATTGTCTATAAGAGTCAACAATACCAATTTCTTAGGGCTCTTAACAAGATCCTCTTCAGTAACTAAGCTTTGAGGGTTTTTTTTTTCTCTGTCATGAAAAGATTGTGTTGGCTTTTTTTTTTTTTCCCCCAGCAGTTAAAGGCTTAACCAGAGAAGGTCGTCTGGTTCTCTTCTCCTTATATAGTTATATCTGTCCCCTCCAGTCCATTTATTTTCATGTAGTTGTTAGGGAAAAAAAGAGATACATGTGCATACTGTTTTCTGTAACAAATGGAGGATGCAAACAGAAAAGGTTGTCATGACAAATTAATCAAAGTTAACATTTAAAATAATTTTCATGTTTTTTCAAGAAGGAACTTGCTTTTACTTCATCTGGTGTGAAAGTTTCCACACTGTGAGAAGCCAGATCATGCCCCTAATAAATGTCGTATGTTACAACCGTAAAGAATATATTGTGAGTTGTTGTACAAGTTGCAAATTAGAAGGTAGTGGACTGAGAAATCACTTGACTTCAATCTTAAATAGATTGCATTGTAAACAGCTGTTTTAGTGCCCCTTCTCAACATTTCAATCTGTTGCTGAGGGCTGTGATAAGTGTTTGGGAGTAGAGGGAAAAGAAGTGGCTGCTCTGAGGGACTGGAGGAGTCTGTGGGGCAGACTGAGAGCAAATGGGGAGGTTGGATTTGTGTTTGTTCCCAGATGCCCTTGGCTGGCACCTGGGAGAGGTGCTTTTCCTGTGTTGCTATTGCTGTAGCTGTGACTGGAAATGTAACTAACATCTAATGTTCTCTTCACAGGGCAAACTTGTTATTGGGCACAATATGCTACTGGATGTTATGCATACCATACACCAGTTCTATTGTCCCCTACCTGATGTGAGTAACCCTCTCAGTGTTCAGATGATGAAATAAATGCCCTAATGTGTTTGTCTTTAGACTAATCTCAAAACTTTCTTGTGAATGGAAGCATATGACAGTCTATTAAGAACAGCAGCAAAGTATTTTAAAAAGAACACTTGTTGCTTCTGGGCTACTGCCTTCTTTTCTTAAATCTTCATGTAGGAAACTTAATTGGATTGAATTCTTCTCCTTTACATTTTTAAAATGTTCCAATTGGAATTGAATCGTGGTTTCTTCTCATATCTGGTAGTCCTTCATAAACTGCTTGGATAATGGCAGGTAAATTTAACTGATGGACTCGTTAAGATACTGGTTTGGAGCTTCAGCATTGTTGTGTGGCATTTGTCCCCCTGTAGTCTAGAAAGTGGGAATACATGTTCTCATATAATACAGTACAATTAATTGAATAATAAGAAATCTTGTAGTAGGATTGGTGTTCATTGGTGAAGAAGTGGAATGTTGGAATCCTTGGAGGGAGCATACTTTCATGTTCCCTGACATGGAACAGTTCGTGACTGCAATAGTGTAACAATTAAGTTTAAGAAATGTATTGGTGCTGAGGACATTGTCCGACAAAGCCAAAGGTCTCACTGGAAGTGTGGCCCGCATGATGGTTATATTACCTGCAATCCTCAAGGGCTTGTGGGTGTTACGGGAAAGACTTGATTATGAGAAGGGAGAAGGAAGTTAGGGAAGTTCAGAGGGTGTTAGAACATAAACAGTTGTCATTTTTCCCGTACTTTTGATACCTGAAAGATCTAAACCAGTAGGCAGTCCACTGCCTACCTGAAGTGACTGCTTATGTTCCAATGACATGTTAAATGCTGGGAACCCGTTAACACAGCTGGAATTAGAGGTAGTCTAGGTCATATAGTAGCATAGGGAATTGGAGGTGATAGAGTTTCTCTTAAGAGTCACAGACAAATCAGAAGTAAATAATCTGTAGTTCTCTGTAATTGTAGGTGGTATTTATGGTGATGGTCTTAAGAGGTGAGAATCCAGTCACTGTATCTCAATTTTAGAAGCTGAATGGGTAGTTGTAGCTACAACTATCTATAATCCTGAGACTGACAGTTAACTTATTTGGATTTTATCTTCTAATTTAATGTTAAATTAGGACCTGAGTGAGTTCAAGGAAGTAACATCATGTGTCTTTCCCCGGTAAGTTCTTAGTTCAAACTTTCAACTGTTTTAGTATTCTTTTAGCTAGCTGATATTGTTTGTCCTAGGCCTGTAACCTAGCTGTCACTGGAAATAAAATTGGGAATAAGTTAGATAAATACAAAGTTTTTAAAGTAGTCTGTAGCATCCCTCTCTGAAGAGCAGTGCTATTGTTCTATTTCTTGGCAAAAGATGCAGCTTTGCTACCTCCTTGTTTCTGGCATGATGTTTGATATTTTGAATCTGCACTACATTTGGAACAAGATTTATTTGCTACTTACTGTTTGCATCTCTTGCAATTGCTTAGTTGCTGGCCTTTTTTATGCTGAACAAAGCCAAGGAGTGTTTTGGCTGCTTTAAGATTGGAGAGTAATTTTTCAGTAGGATGAAACTGCTGTTTCACCAGACAGTTCTGAGGATTTGGCAAAATGAACATTCTTCCATTTTAACTTATTTACCTCTTACATTGTTTCTAGGCTATTGGATACTAAACTGATGGCAAGTACACAACCTTTTAAGGTAAATTAATATAATATTATGGAATGATTTGAAGATAACAAGTTTGCTTTAAGTGTCTATTGAAGAAAATTAAATTTTTTTAAGAGATAAAGGGCTAAATGTTTTCTGTGATACTCCTTTTTTGTAAAAGAATGATTTTTCTTAGTTTCTAAATTCTTACAAATTTTTAGAATATATATTTTACTTTTGTACAAGAGACTTTTTTGTTTATTGCAGAGTTAAGGTAACTTAGCAGCTTTGAATTCCAGAATATGTACAGTTTTTGCTACTTAAATTGTGATTAGCAGGTTTTTTATCTTGTAAATTAGCACAGAATTGCATACCTCCTCAGGAGGGGAAAAAAAAAGTGTTATTTGTGAACAAATAGGACCTGGGAGCTGCTTCTGTACTCAACGCTTTAGAATATTGTGAATGCTGACTTAGATTTGTCTAGAAAAAGGTGCTTGAACACCATCATTAGGTTGCTCTGTGGCCTGCTATTCAGTGGGTAGGCAGCAGGAGAGAAAAATTTCACATTTCTCTTAAAACCTCTTGCAGCATGAGTTTTATTCTTCCAAAGAAGTATTGACATAAGTCGTCATACTCTCTTGCTTTCCTGTGTGCCTTTGAAGTGAATTGGTTAAAAACCATGCTGATGAAGTGGTGTCTATCTTTCTGCATACCGCTCTGACTTGAGAGCATTGCATAAAAAAATCTCATTAAAATGTATTTAGATATTTTCAGGTTTGTATTGCATACAACTGTAGGAATTTGTGTTCTAAAAACTAATAATCCTGCAGAAGTTTTGTGTTTGGTACAGTTATGTTGATATTTGTAACTTTTACAGTAGATGCTTGAGTTTTAGGCTATTGTTACCAAATGATGCTTTGGGATGCCAATATAATGCATCATTTGAGCTTCTGCTCAAATGCAGTCTGTGTATCTTCTTGTGATGTATTATATATGTATATATAGATTCAGTAGTGTAGGAGCAGCTTTCTGGTCATCAGGCTTCTTTCACTGTCTTTGTATTTCCCTAAGTCAGCAGTATTTACACTTATAAAACTATTCAAGAATGTCTGGTCAGCAAGCACAATGCAGTACTCACCTTGAATGCCTTCCACCATCATGATCAGTATTTAGGATACTTTGTCTTGCTGTTTGTGCTGCCTCTTCCCCTGCCACATGTACCATGTGTGGAACCAGATTCAAATAGAAATATTACTTTGCCGTAATTCATCATCAAGAATTCTGTAAAGTATTGGTAAATGCTTGTGACTTACAGATATTATGTTGTAGGTGAGGCAAGTTTAAAGACTTGTCATGATAGACTTCTCTGGTGTATTAGCTTGAAATGAGGCTATATATAAATCCTTGAGAACACAAGGTGGCAGCAGTAAATAATCGTTTTATACTATTTGACTTCAGTTTCCAAGTAAAAACGTGCTTGGCATTGGCAGTTAGTGATGTCTTTTCTTGCAGGAGATCATTAATAATACATCCCTTGCAGAACTGGAAAAGCGTTTAAAAGAGGTGCCATTCAGCCCTCCTAAAGTTGGTAAGGGTATATCAAAATGGTCTTATTTCTTAAATATTTTCCTCTTTCAAAAGAAAACAAGTGTTTTGATTATTTTTGTTCTTGGTCTGAAATGTAAATTCCTCTATTAATACTTAGTGGTTTGATGGAAGGGACTTCAAACACGGGCAATATGCATATAGTGCAGCTGCATTGAGAACTAGGAGTGGAAGTCAGTAGGGATCCTTCCACTTTATTTGAGATGATAGAGGAATGGATATATTCAGTGAACAGCAGTTTCCTCGTCTTCTAATGATGGCATTTTGGCTTTTAGGTTGTTTTTTGACGAGTAACTTGAAATTGTTTTAAAGCTGTTTCATTTGGTTATTTTGTCCTTCAGATCAAAGCCAGAGCACTCTAATAGGCACTCGAACAAACAAAACCAAGAAAACTTGCACAGTAGTGACTAGTCATGTGTGTTCTAGAAATTATTACAGTTTCTTTAGAGTTTCCTTTGAGGTGAACGAAAGGATATTTAATCAAAGGGCAAGCTTATCTCAAGGTTTTGGAATTTTTCTTAAGCTGCTGATTTAGAAAAGGGAGAGTAATACTGAACAGTAGAATATGTTAGAAGGGAAAGTCGCAATGCTTAGTCAAAAACAAGATGAGAGATGCAGAGTAGATGCACTTAATCTGTAGGAACAGGAGAGATAATAAGATGAATAATCTACGATTCTCTTGGACGTTTGAGCAGGAACTGTTGGTGCCTAGACGTAAGTGTACAGTAGTGTACAGTACAGTATGGAGTGTACAGTAGGTGCACGCAGACCTTTTAGTGGTGTATCCTCTGTAGCTTCTTCTCAGGATGTAACATAATTTGACAGCTGTCAGGTACTATTTTTGCTGACATAATATAAACCAATAATTTTACCAACATTTTTTTTTCTTGAGCAAAATATGACCGTAATGGTTAACTGACTCAGAAGTGTTAATATTTAATCAGAGATGATTAATGTGGTTCAGAACATCCAAAACAAAGCATATTAAAAAAAATTCTAAAATACTTCTGTTAACTGTTCATTTATGTTTTCTTTTGGATGTGTATCTATTAAAAAAAAAAAAGCACTAAGAAATGTCCTTTTCAGTTGAGCCACCATAGCTTAATGTTGTCTGAATCTCAGACAATTATTTTTAAAATAAATACTACAAGGGCTCATCTGAAAAAAAAGGCCTGATGTTTTGCTACTCTAGTTTTATATATAAAATTTTGATTCAAGTTTCTTTTTACAAAATACAAGTATATAAGCTTACAAATTTCCATTGTATAAATTATGCTAGTATTTCTGTGTTACAGTTTTGAATCGTGGTGGTGTTTCATCATTGTTTTATCTTCTTTTGCTATAGTAGAATGCAATCAATGAAATAAAATTTTAGGTATTTTTCAACACTTCTCTTCAGAGTAGTGCCTTTTAAGATTCCCATTTTCAGAGGTGATTCAAGGGATACTTCTCGAGGTCTTTGTGTAAACATCAAGCATGATTGTGAATGAAGACATTCTTTAATCACTTTGTTCCATCTTCATCTTTTCAATACCTTGAAAAATCTCACCATAGGTCAATTGGATGGTTAGCAAACAGGTTAATAGTAGAGTTTTCAATTAGCCTGAGTGTCTATTCTTATAAATGCAAGGGAGGAAAAAAAAAATGCTGTGTGAGGAATCCTGCTGTCATTATGTTGGAATTAATACTCCATTTTGGTTAAGTAGGTCTGTGAATTAACAGCTTTTTAATAGGAAGGAGTTTCTATCCTAGGAGCCTATTGTTATTTAAAAATACAAAACAGAACTGTGGTTTTTTTTAGAACTTCTGAAAGTCATATAAACTTACCCAAATGATGTTATGTTCAAAATAATGGTGTGGGTAAACACAAAGGGCTGCCTTTAATTTCTGTGACATTATGTTTACAAATTATTTTTTTCTCCTCAGAAAGTGCAGAAGGGTTTCCAAGTTATGATACAGCTTCCGAACAACTTCACGAAGCAGGATATGATGCTTACATTACTGGCCTGTGCTTCATCTCCATGGCTAATTTCCTGGGTATCTATGTAGTCTTTTCCAAAACTTTTCTCCTTAGCGTTATCTGTAGCTACTTATTACATACCGAATTTCTTCTTCATTCCTCAGGTTCGTTCCTCAGTCCTCCGAAAAACTATGTGTCTGCTAGATCAGAACTCATTGAACCTTTTTTTAACAAGTAAGTAGCTGTTGTATTAAAAGCGCTGCTAAAGTGTGGAAATACAACACTATCCTTAGAACATATGTCTCTAGCCTCAGAATCAGTGGCTAACTGCATTTTTCTTTACACTTCAGTTTTGATTGGCTTTTTGGTTCACACTAGTAATGCTGCAGAGAGGACAGGATTTGTAAAGTAAATACCTTTTCTTTTGAAAATAATGGTTTACTTTCCGCTAACCTTGAAAAGGACACTTAGAAGAGAACCTGGACTGCTTTAATGGTCTTGTCCACATCAGTGTTGAGAATATGTTTACCATTTAGAAAATTATTTCTGGAGTAGGCTTTGAGAGTACTGGAACTGAAGAAAAATTGGTCAGCTGTTCTTTATGTTGTAGGGCACTCAGAAAACAATGACAGTTAAAACTGAGTATGCTAAACAGTCTGGAAAAACTAAAATAGCCCTAATATCAATCCAAATAACACAAAACTATTGTATTAACATTATCAGGTAACCCATTTTTAAGAACACATAATAAACTTATATAATTAGTAGTTTACAGAATGATGCTAAGATCAGTATTTTGCTTTTGAATTGAATCTTTATGCAAATTACTTCAACAAATTGAAGTAAAACTTGAGAAATCTAGAACTCTTTATGCACAGATTTGATTCTTTGTGTATATAATCTATAGATTTTTACCTTATAAAGCCTTCAAAGGTAGTATAACCTGTCATGTAAAGGGAAAGGAGTTGAAATTAATAAGCTCGTAGTGCTTTAGTCTGTTTAAATTCAGGACAAATTCCATCCTTTCAAACCGCATCTTATAGGAGTTGGCAAAAGTAATTATTTTAGGTTCAGATGGCACACACAAATGAGGGAATGATCAAGATCAATGGCTTTCAGCTTTCGTTGGTTTGGAAACCAAATGACTATAGTGACAGCAGTTAGGAGATTCTTGTGACACTGAGACATGTGAGGCAATAACTCCATATATTCTAGCAGATGTTATAAATTGCATGTGTGTTCCTTTGATTGAACACAGACCTGCAGTGACTGCTTGATTTGAATGTGAAGATGATGATAGATTTGATCAGCATAATTTCATTTTAAGGTTTATCACAGGTTTGTTTTCTGTAAGACCAGCACATGCACATGCAAACTGGTAGATGCCAGTTGAGGGGGCTTTTTTTTCCCAACTATTAACCGAAATGGTTTCAGTTCGTTTTAGAGATGCACATCTGCAACAAGTGCAAACTGAAACTTCTAAAACTGTAGCAATAATAGATTACATTAGGGCTTTTTGAACTTCATTAGGTTGTGTACTTCAAATGTAACATTCTTCTTCAGGGACATTTTGAGAGAAAGCCTGCCATGTCTATTTTGGCTTCAGAGTTAACACTGCCCAACTGTAATGAAAGGGAAAGTTACCAAAAAATTGTAAGAACAGCAGTGTGCATCTGGGTTTTTTTTTTAAGCAAGAGCTGAAAATTACTATTTACAAGAACTTTATCCATTCTGTCATTATTCAGAACTTCTAGGTTCTTGTTTCAGAAAAACTATATATTATTTTTAATCATGGAAACTTGGAAGACTTGCCATGTCTTACTTTCACATGATCTTAGAAGCTTTGCCATATTCTAACTAACAGCTGCCACCTTAGCTCAGTCAGATCTTGGAGATAAGACTGTCTCACCTTTTCCTTATAGGCTTGTATTTTTAAAACTTCTTTTTTAACCATAATGCAAAATAGCAAATCAGAATAAGACTACCTCATTATTTTTTTTTTTTAAGAAAAAAAGATTTAACTACATGTCAGAAGTTGGAGCTGTTGGATATTTAAATGAATAAGTCTTTTGCTCTGTTCAGTATATCTTTGCAGACCAGGTTGCTGTTTCCAGCACTTGGTCTGTTTAGCACCTGTAAGTAGCATCCAGGGCTTGTGCAATTTACCTAGTTATCTTAAAGTCCCTAGTAAGTATGTTGCTTCTGGGGCTTTTTTGCAGGTATGCTCTGGGCTGCCAGCTAGTTCCCTGCTACACTTAGTTTTCTCTAGTTTGTGGTCTAGAAGCTTTCCCTAGCTGAGCATCCTCTCTTCCTCCTGGGGAGAAAAAAACTATCTTCCTCCTTCCTCCAGAAGTTCTACCTGATCCTGTGGGCAGCAGTCAGAACAAGGAAACCTTTTCCTTTGTGCTGTAGTCATGTTCTTCAAGCAAAACACAAAGTGCAGCATGCAAACAGTAAGCTAAACAAATGAAAGTTATACTATCTGTCACAGAAGTTTTTCCTGAAAGAAGCTGAACAGCATAGTTTATTGTAAGGCCATAATTTAAAAGTGGTGTTCTCAGTTTGAACCACTGTCAACATAGTCTTGAAAATGTTCTTTAAAGCAGACCACTTTATGATTCTTTGGGTTGCTTAAAAAGTTTTAATTTTGAGATAGGATTTTGGAAACGTTCTTTGTTTGTATCAACTTGTCGCTAATGTGAATAAACTTAAAACTGAAAAATCAAGCTTTGATTTTTTTACAAAGTTAGCCTTCAAAGGACAGTAATGCTTTTTTGAATAGTTATTTTGACTTCTTTCATTATGTCAGCCAAGTTATAGAACTTCTTGGCTTGCCATTCAAGAGTGGTGGCCAGCATATTAGTTAATGTTCATATAAGTTAATGATGAACATAAGTAAAATCTTTGTTTCAACTTCTTGTACAAGTGGAACTGATTAAAAACAGACTTTACCTTAGGGTTGTTTGGCTCTTTTAGGCATAATGCAGTAAGTTATGTGATAAACAACTCAATAAATCAAGAATTCCAGAGATGCATTTCTGTTATCTTTATGCTTCATTGTGTATACAACATCTTCGAAAAATCATGTGAACGATCTGCTGTGAGTAATCCCTGATGAACGCTTATGAGTTGAGATGATGGGACTTTTTATATTATAATATCTAAATTCTTGTGTGTATAATTTGAATGCTATATTGTGTTATATGCTTTGGAGTAGATTTGAAATTTTTTGACCTGTTTTCTTTAGAGCAATATCTTGTCTTCCTTACCTCTCTTCACCCACCTGCAAGCCCCTCCCAAACTTGTACTGACAATTTTATTTTGGATCCCTTGGGTTGTTTGAATGTTGTTTTTTTCTTTGATGTAGCTGGAGACGTGGGGGTAAAAGAGGTGTAGAGAAATGAAAACATGATGTTTTATTGAGCTGAATAGCACGAAGGTCTGTAGAAATATCAATTAACTTAGAAAAATTTTTTTCATACAATGCGGCATAAGAAACCAAAATTTGACATGTGCAAATAGTTTGGGTTTGTTATGTTTGTGGAAAATGTCTCACCAGGGAGCTAGGTGAGAGCAAATCAGTTAATTTCTCCCTTGGCTTTTCTATATTAATTTAATTTTCTTTGCAAAGTTATCATAAAAGAACATGAGTGTGCTTTTCTGCAGTTTGACGAATAACTTTTCAATTCCAATGTAGGAGTACGCAATTGCTGTCCTTGTGCTTTCAGCCACATGTCACTGTTCTAGTTACTGAGCTGGATTGGGAAACTGATCGGGGTTTAAAAAGAAACCTTTTCATTTTTCAGCTTCATCAGTTTCTCTGCACAGTTCATCACAGGTGTGAAAACTTTCATCCTAGCTCAGTGCAGAATGTCGACTACTTGAGACTACTTATGCCTTGCTGTGAAGTGGCACGATCACAGCCTTGCTCTCCTTAATTCACTTGACTTGCCACAGAAGCAATTGTCTTCCAAGTGGCTGTCTCAAAATACCTCAAAGTTTCTTGGACATTGTATATTGAGGAATAAACCTCTGACCATGTGATCTGGCTATAGCCTGTAAACAGTGTAGGAAATAACATATTTTTTTTAGCTTGGTCAGTATAGCTTTTAAATAATTGTGAATTAATGTAGTTGAAAGTAATATCATAGCTTCCACTTCACAAATCTAACTAATTTAATGTAAGGTAAGGTTTATGTTGTCGTACAGAACATCCTTAGTAATTTAAATTTTATCTCCACTGAAGTGTCTTGATGGCTTTTGCAGTTCTAAGATCCAGCGTGATGCAATGCCCAGAAAATGGGAAAGTGTATGTGTATTTAGAATGACAGCTTTTGCACTATCCACTGTGTAACTGGCTCTTACTGTGCAGAGCTGCTACTTTCTAAATGTTCATTTCCCCACTTGCTTTGTTTTCAGCAGAAACGGTTTGGGGCTTCTTTGTTCTTGTTTTGATGAATAATTTAAATTACTGGCTTGATGCCAAGTAACTTTTGAATCTGGATTGTTGGATAATGGATTTGACTTACTGTCTGTTTGTTTTAATATAGCTTAAGATATGGTTGGGATGATTAACTCTGCTTTGTCAGAAGCAACATCTAAAAAACTGTAAAAAGGAAAGCTTATTAAAAGGTCTTTAGGCAGAAATTTGCTAATGGTGCTGTTCTGTTTTGCTTCAGGCTATTTCTTATGAGAGTGATGGACATACCATATCTCAATTTGGAAGGACCAGACTGTAAGTAGCTTATTTCATTGTAAACTTACTACCATGCTGAGAAATTTTCTGGAGTAGGAAGTGTAAAGATCAATTATTGTATATTTAAAGCACGGGACATCAGCTGTGTTTAGGTTACTACCCACTTATCAAATGATCTAAATGTCCTCATTTTCTTTCTTTTTTTTTTTTTTTTTGTGAATGAAATAGTAAAATCATAAATTCTTTAACCGGGGAATCTGCCTTGAAAAGGGAATTGACTAGAACAGATTGAACTATTGTAATTAAATGTAACAGACATTGAAATTAACAGCTTTATTGTTATTTTGGTCTCCATTCTTCCATACCATACAACATGTAAAGTGAGGTCTTACCACTCTCCCCCTCCTGCTTCATCCCAGCAGTAAATACAGGATACAAACTAGTAAATAGCAAATGGTTCTGAAAATCTTCTGGCTACTATCCTTCACAATTTGTGTGCAGCAGTACCTTTACTTAACTTCAATCAAAACATCAGAATTCTTTTGCTACTTGAGATTATGATTACATAAATGAAAAAATATTATTTGAAATATTTTTACATTTCAAGTTATTTTAGGTTACAGCCCTGGGGCTGTGATAAGGTGCTAATTCATTTAAATGAAAACAGATTTTACTAATAAAAAGGTCCTTACTGTTCTGGGATGTTACACTATGAGAGTGGAAACTTCAGATGAGTGTTGCCACTGATGTATTGTGTTACAAAAATATGAAGTCCTGGAGTTCAATCTAGTCCTCAACTAGATGAAAGCTTAATTTTATAGTGTGAAGTCAGATATATGAATGTCTTAAAAATTATACCTATCTGGCAGCAATATTGATGTCAAGACATTTTCTACATCATGCGTGGAAATCTCAGACTGGAGGATGACCATTTATTAGATGCTAATTTAATAGTAACAGAATGCAGTTCTAGAAAAATGGAAATAACTGCTGGAGAGGAAAATATATGCTGTAAGGGCATATATTTAATTTTTAAATGCGGTTAGGTGATCAGATCATTGAGCTCTGGCTCTGCAGATCTGTTGGAATGGTTATCTAATTATGTTGCATGCTTCTTTCCCCAACTGTTTGATAAGAATGGAAGAATGGATAAATACTTCAGGTCATTGAGAGAGTGCCAAAGCTACTAAGCTGTAAAGATGCTACTTCACTTGCTAGCCAACTTACAGGATTGTTTTGATACTTTGCCAAGGAGAGTTGCCAAAAAAGCGTCTGCCTCTGAAAGTCTGTCTCTTTTATCTGAAAGCCACTCCCGCAGAATACACTGATGCAGATGTTACAGCAGAATCTGAACCAGGGAGATTTTCTAAGCTTCAAACGGAAAATATGTCTAGGGTGGCGTGTTTGGCTGACTGCTTTAGAAACTTGAATTTCTATTCAGAGATTTAAACTCTGTTGTAGTTTCATGAAGCTATGTGGTGGTTTCTTGTCTGCAAGGGCACTTTTGCAGAGAAATAAAGCCAAGCAAAGAATAAGACCACACTTCTGTTGTAGATGTACTTGGAGACTTTAAAAAAGGTGAGGCACAGGTGACTAAGTGACTGTGATAAGTTTTGGTGTGATTGTCAGTGTTATGGCTAGTTTGTGCAATTTTTCCAGAAACAGTAGAGTTTGGTAACATATGCTAGATCAAATAGTATTGAATATGTGAACATGACTTCAATCATCTTCTTTTTTTCCTGTGTATTAAAAACTCTTTTTAAAAGAATGAAGTTGCTGCACAAAATGACTGCAAAGCAGAGTATGAATCAAATATTTCTCACCTGAGTAGGTAGAAAGTATAGAGGTTTAACAGAGGATTCAAAGTGAATTTAAGAGTAAACTGATACTGGAGGATTAAGAGTAGTTTCTTCTCTCAAATCCATACAAAAAGGTTGCTTATAACATCTGAAACTGGAGTAGTTACAGTTACGTTCTCTGCTTCTGGGTTGCAAACACCCTTTGAATGGCTAGCTGTTCAGTAGGGCATGCAGCAATTAAATTGTTCTTCACTGGCTTGTTAAGACAACTTGTGGGGTTTTGGTATTTGGCTTGTATAGTGCCAAACAAATGGAGTTCTGGTGCTTAAAAATTTCGTGGGTTTTTTGGTTTTTGAAGTAGCAGATTTAAGGAACAAGACTTCCCCTGTGCTTACAAAGGGATTTCTTTCTTTAGCTGCTTGTGTCTCCATTAGATCTGATGCTCAGGTGCTTGTGTAAACCTGTAGTTTGTGAGCAGGGAGTTTCTATAAATTCACGTGAACCGGGATTGTTTTGAGTGAAACAGATTAAAGCACTTACCCGCGACTCACAAGTGGATGGAGGCTGGCAGCTGTAACATCTTCAGTTAATACTGTTTCAGCTGGACAAGGCTATATTCCTGCATAAATGTACCCAATGTCAATTTTATTTCAGCTGATATGATAGACAGATGAAAAGTTTACCCCTTTCTAAGCTTCATGGGTTCTGCTGACCAACTGATTAGACACTACGTTACAATTTGCCACAGGGTCATGTTCCTGTCTTTCATTTCTTTGCAACTGAAAAACCAAGTTCCTTACCTATGCGGAGCAAAACAAGTACTTACTCAAAACAAAACTTATGAAACTTATTTTCCCCTGACTTCATTAAGCATTCAGTATTTCAGTTATGAGATGCTGAATTACAACTCTATTATTTTTAGCGTTTGTGCATAATGGCACTTCGGTGAAGATTTTTATTTTTGTATTTTAATACTATAATTGAGTTCATGCTGCGATTGCTTCCTTAGAAGATAGATGCATTTGGAAATCTCTGTCTTATTTTCATGACATGTTTTGGTTAGAAACTTGAATTTTAGAGGCCCCTAAGTAACTGTTGTGTTCTCTTGAGTTTACACAAGATTTAAAAAAATTATTTGGCAATAAAAATTCCATTAACTCTTTGGGCAAGGGTGGGAAGGCTTAAAACCAAAGTACATAAAAAATCTGTTCTATCTACTCAGGAAACTGTAGCTGTTGAAAGCTACAGTTCTCAAGTTCATGCAAAAATGAAACATTACTTGTGGAATAGTTACCCCTAGAAAGGTACATGCTCTCTACTATAAAGTACATACCAGGCTGAGGGCACTACCACTTACTGTAATTAGTAGTCATAACTAAAGAGTAGGAATTGCTAATGTTTAACTGTATTTATGACATTAACAATCCACGAGGCTTTCATCAGTAAAGTTGCATCTTAATCAAATGTGGCAAAAATCCCTGGCAGGTTTGGCCTGGTATAATGGTGTCAAGTACACATGAAAGTTGCATATAGCAATAACAAGTGGTTGATGGTCTGATTTTTGGACACATGTGCTCCATAAATGAGATCCACCTTAAAATTTCTCCTATTTTAATACTGCAAGCCAAGGAGATCAGAAACTAGAAAAGTTTGTATTGTAAAAGAATTCAGGAGGGTGATTCACTAGGATGAAAGTCACTCCCTAGATTTCTATACACAAAGAAGAGAGAAGCTCTTCCTGTGAGTGTTTCCATGTGGTCAGGTTAAAGTCTGATCGTATAAAGCTGTGTGTAGTTAAACCTTGAGTAACCTTTAACAAACTGGAACAGTAAATTATAAAGTGGAATGATCCACTGTAGTGTTTCAGCCTCTGCCTAACATCAAAAGTAAAATGACAAGGGAAGATCTAACATTGTGTCATGCATAAAAACACAAAGGTCTGCAGGTACCTATGGAGAGGCTCAAATAATGACTTGTAAATAGTTTCATATGAAAATGGAAAAAATATTTCAATGTTTTTGCACTTTGTAACATAGTATTCCACTTGCTGCTTTGTATAATACTCCAGAAATTCACAGGTTCTAAGCTCAGGTGTCTGGTGAAAGGAACTTCAGTTGCATGTACTTTGTGGTGATTTCTTATGTACAGATGATCTTTACTGACAGAGGAAAGTCAAAGGTCTGTCTAGTTCAGTTGCCTGCCTCTGGTGATGATCAAAAGTAAGTGTGTAGGGGCAAGTGTGTAAAAGTAGGCAGACGTATAGTAGTAATTCTTAGTCTTACCTTGGCCAGCAGTTTGACTTGGATTCTCTCTATCACATTCACAAAGCTCCAAATAACTTCCAAACATTTCTTTTGCCTTCTTTAGATGCTAGCCTTTATTTGGTGGTTTTGGTTATTTTTTTCTTTTTTAACTAAAAAAAAATGTCTATTCTAACTTGTACCTAATGTTATATGACAACTGAATTGAACATCGTTTCACAGTAAGTTTTTTAATGACAGAAAAATGTTAACACCATTGCTAAGAATTTTTTAAAGCTAGAGCTGGAGCACCAAGAAACTGTTGGTTTTTTCCTTCTGTCCTTGAACTTGGTGCAAAGGATTTGAAGGACTGGATTTGTGGGCATTTCCCACTCCATGTAATGCTGTTTCAATTTCTTATACAACTGAGCTAGTAGGATTTAGTATGTCTATTTCGTGCATAATTGCAGGCACATTTTTATTGGTGCCTAATATAGTTTCATACATGTTGGCCTGTTTTCTTATTTTTTAAAAATAGTGGGGGGAAGAAAATAAGTAGCTACACGACCATGTTGGATAACTTTTTTTAGGATATTATAAAGATACCACTAGTGACTCTTATTTTAAAAATGCTTATTTGTTTTGCAGTGCAGCCAAAACGAGATCATGTTCTTCATGTTACTTTTCCCAAAGAGTGGAAGACTAGTGACCTTTACCAGCTTTTCAGTGCCTTTGGTGAGTGATACACTCTATCCTTCCCTATACGTGTTTTTCCTCTTTGTCATCAGCAAGTACCTCTGGTTTTCTGTGTTATTTCTAATTTGTAGATGCAGACTTACTTCTAGTGTAGGTAATGATGAATTGCCTTTTGTAATTTTTGAATGGTGTCCTGTGGACTCTGAAGTGATGTGTTGAAAACGTCTGCCCTAATGAACTGTTCTTTAGAAATCTTCTGGTGTGGTGCTTGTTGAATATCACTGCCCTATGAGCCTTTTATTTACAGCCTCTCCTGAGAGGAGGTAAGAGTTTATGTAGGCGGGTAAAGGGAATTGGGATTGATGTGAAAAGCAGATCAGGATTTTGGGAATAAGGTTCATCCCACAGTCTGCTTAAAGCTAGACGCTAATTTGTGTGAGTCTAGGCAAACAAGCAAGCTTGAAAATAGCCCATTTGATTCCAAGATTGTGAACATCAAGTCAGAAGAACAGCAAAAAAACTTTCTAATAACTGGGGACTGGTAGTCCTGTTGTTCCTCTACTAAGTATTAGACATTGGAGATCCTAATTAATTGACAGTGATCTCTTGATACCTAAGCCTTGCAGCAGAAAACAGTGGTTAGGCTTTGCATCCCTGAATCAGAAAAAGAATGACTCTTCTTACAGTCCTGTGTTGGATGTTGTTTCCAAGATTTTTATTGCAGATTGGTTTCTTGTTTCTTATTGCTAGGTAAGGCAATCCTTCAAAAAGAGATCTTTTGGGCTTGCAAATAATTTTTAATTATTTTTCTGGGGTTTTGTTTGTTTGTGGAATTGGGGCTTTTTGTTTTTGTTGGGTTTTTTGTTTTGTTTTGTTTTTTTTTCCAATGAGGTAGCTTCTTTCCATTTCTTAGAACATTTAATGTAAAAAAAAAAATTGCTCTTATTAAATTACTCTTTTGCATTATTTCCCCTAAATATTTGCTTGCAATACTTATATTATTGAAAGTTTATTATTTTGTATTATTTATATAAGTTTATTATTATATTATTATTACATTTTATGTATAATAAACATTTAGACATCTTGTCTTGCTCAAATTCTGTAATAAGGATTTTAATGGGAAATTGCTTTAAAAAAAAAAAAAGCTATTTACCGCAGCGTTTACTGGGGGGAATCACTTTCTCAAGTCCAGCACTAAACCACGTCCCTCAGCACCACACTTGTGCTTCTTTTAAATACTTCCAAGGATGGTGACTCAACAACTTCCCTTGGCAGCGTGTTTCAAAGCTTGATAACCTTTCCAGTGAAGAAATTTTTCCTCATATGCAATCTAAACCTCCCTTGGCGCAATTTGTGGCCACTTCATCTTGTCCTATCTCTTGTTATGCACCACATTTAATGTAAGTCAGTTTTTGCAGTGTTGCAAACAAATTCAGAGTAAATTTGAACCTAACCTCCGTTGAAATAATTGCTGTGGTATCCATTAAGGATGTTTTATCACCGGTAAAAGGGTGGGAGTTCCTTGGTGTACTCAGTCCTGTCACTTGTCTGCTTGCTGTGGGCCACCACACTAGTTTACAGAATGATACTGTTCTCCTCTTCACCTGGAATTGTAATTTGGTCTGGGAGGTTTCTCTGAACCTATATAAAATTCACTCAGTTCCTTCTAACTTTTTGACCTGTACTGCACCCTGATGCCAGTATAATTCTGGGTAGGATTTAATATTCCCGATTGGAAAATCTAGAATGTAAGAATGTAGAAAGTTACTGAGATTCTTCTAGAGTTGATATTAGAGGGAAAAGAAATAATACAGTTTTGATACTGTTTCTATAGGCTTTTAAAGACTCAGCCATATAATTGTTCTTTTATCAACTCCCCTTTGGTATTGGTGTGAAACACAAGCGCAGATCACTACCACCAGGGGTCACACACATCTCAAAATACTATTCAGTTCTGAAATTCCCATTTCTCACTTCTCTAGATTTCAGAGCTGAATGTTCTCATACCTGTATTTAAAAACTCCTGGTATTTGTGTAGTATTTAATCTATATTTTGTTTTAGGTCTTATTGTTCTGGTATCTCAAAACAAACTGCAGATTATTTCTTCCAAAATCCTAGAGTATGCATGCTTTTTCAGTTGTAGCTGGACAGAGTGGCGCAATGTGAGGTTAAGTGATTTACAAAAGCCCCCAAAATATGGCAGTAACAGACATGAATTATCCTGATTTTATTACACCAGTTAAACAAAAGTGGTTTTAAATTAAGCTTTTACCTGGGTTAAAAATCAGTTAAGTTGCATAGCAACATTAATCTGACTTCATAGAAAAACTATTTTGAATTTGTTTTAGCCCAGTATGTACTGAGGCAGAGTTGTAATCTTCCATGGAGCTTGGAATGAAAGTGGTGAAACAGCTGAAGGGGCTGCAGTGTCAGACTTGGAACTGTTTTACATTTGTTGCTCTAGAAGGAGTCTTGGTGATTCTGAAGTCTTTCAGCACTGCGTGCATACCAACCGGACACCTGTTCATGCAAGATGTTTTTATAGTCCCATGGGTGAATGTATTTTCACTGTACGACACTATGCAGTCTCTTAAAACACTTACTTTAAATTCTTAAATTTGTGTAGTTTATTTGGTCGTGCTGATGTGAAATATGAAGGTATTAAAATAGTATTTGCTGGAATACAGCTTTTGTGTATAGCCTTCACTTCTACTTAAATGAATGTCTTTGGGCTTTAATTAAAACACATACTGTAAAGTATTATAAAAACTACTTACAGTTTTTCCAAGAGAGTGGAATCAGACCTATGCATTGTGAGAATGTGAGAGATGAGAACCTTATTTTGTGAGAATGTGAGAGTTGTCTTTAACAGGGAGGTAAATGCTGATGGAGTTCATGGAGTCATAGTGATCTTGAAGATGTGTAAATTACTTTTAAAATGTAACCAGTCCTTTGTGTGTTTAAATATTGTTCTAGTAGTCCAAGGTACTACATAGGTGAGTTTTAAGTGATTCATAGAATACAATTTTGAGACTCATTTACAAGTTCCATACACTATGACATCTGTTCCTGTTCACTGCTGTACTGCAAAATCAGTTTAATTTAAAAAAAAAAAAAAAAAGAAAAATGTCCCTTTCAAAAGTGAACAGTCTGTTTTAAGGAAAACTTCTAGCACATGATTTTAAATATTCTCATGAGCTCATGTTCATATAGACATGTGAGCTTTGAGTCTTGTTTTTTTGGTTTGTGGAGGTTTTTTGAGTGTGGCATTTCTTTTTCTGTGGTGTGGGGTTTTGTTTGTTTGTTTGTTTGTTTTTTGTTATTTCTTTTTTTGTTGTTTTTGGAGGGGCTTTAAATTTTAATCCTATTTTTCTGGCCTTTCCTCCTCCTTCTCATGCCAATGTTTCCTTCAGCTGTTCTTACTTTCATTGTACCTTGTCTTCCTTCCAGAAAGGTGGAAGCTCTGTTAACTCTTCTCAATTATTCACCAGGAAAGTTTTATTTGTGTTTAATATATGCTTCAACCCTTGTTTGTAGACTAAAAGCTTCAACTATTTCAGTTGTCTGATGCAGTCAGTGTCCAGAAACTGTTAGCAATTCTATTATGGTGTGGTCCTTTTTTTTTTTTTTTTTTTTACTGTAATAAAGTAGAATATATTAATAAACTTTTTTGGTTAAATGAAGGTCCATGTAGTCCTAATAGCTATCCTAAAGTTTTAATTGGCACTAATAGTTGTTAGGAAATATATAAGAGCTAAAGTAAAACAACTTTCCTATCGTCTAGCAATCTATAACTTAGGGACTCATGAGCTAGAGGTGCACTTGGATCTTTAGTTTGAGCCTTTCACAGCTTTTGGTAAGTGAGTGTAAAATCATTCATTATCCCATATATATTTTTGTCATCCGCAGCACTTGATGGCAGTTCCTGAACTGCAGTTAAGCATTATGTGAAAAATTATTTTGGTTTTTAAACTTCTGTGTATTTTATTAGATCTCCCTTAGTTGTTTCATGGAATTACTGTTCTCATATTTTCTCGTAGGCTTGTATATAGACATCTTCCTTAGATTTTTCTTTTGAAGGCTCAGTTCTAGTTTACTTAGTCTCTTATACAAAAGCCTTCACGTACCTTTGGTCATTGTGGTATAAAACCTGAAGGAAAATCTGTTTCACTGACTTAATCCATCAGTATCATTTTATTCTGTGGATTTTAATGTTGTTTGCATGTCTGAGTTTATAAAGAGAGAATTTAAAAATTTATTTATAGAAAAAAGCTCATTGCTTTGCACCTTGATCTCAGAAGCAACAGAACAGATTTTCATCTTCTACTTGGGTGAAGATGCCTTATTTCAATTGATAATTTTTCACTTGACATTACCCTTTTTTAGGAAGGGACGTTGTTTGACAGTGCTTGTAGTAGCAAATAGACAAGGGATTGTACAGGCTAACAGCAGTGTTCTTCAAAATATTGAGGTGTAGAGAGAGAAGTCTTCTGTTTTACTTCTCTAGAGCTGGTATTGTGTTACATTGCTGTACATGGCTTATTTGGATTAACCTTGCAGTACGTTAGCATGCGGCTATGTTGATTGCTAAATATTGTACTTCAAATGCAGATACATTTGCTTTTCAGATCTATATTGCCCTTTCACCGTACTTTTGAAATGCACAAAATTTACTGACTGCCTAACAATATTGCTGAATGATCTAATTTATTAATCTTCTCTCTTTTAAGTTCTTATTTCTTAATAATAATTAAATGTGACATAGTCTGAAAAGACTATCATTTAAGCATGGAGAATTACATAAGAGCATTTGTTGCAGTTCTCTTCAGATTGCAGCTGTGTCCACTATTTAATATTTGACTTGTACTTAAATTATATATTTAAAATGTATAAATCTGTGTACAAAGGCAGCATATCTTGGCAGGTATTGAAACACTTAATTATCTAAAATACCAAAATCATTTAGAGTGCAGCAGCCTTTCTGCAGCAATGAATAGTTATCTGATACTGAAACAATGTGCCATCAATAGGTTGGATTTTTATTCAGTTAGTTTTAAATGGTACTTAGTGAAAACATGGGCACTGAAGTCCATTTGAGTAGTAGCTGAACTCCTTCAGGAGATTTTAGTCCATCATTGATCCTCTTTGATATTTTACACTAAAGGTGCAATTGCAAGATGTTCAGCAGAATTTTTCTTTCAGTCTATTCGTGGTAGATGTGGAATTAATTAACTATATATATAGGAAAGGGACAGAATCTGGACAGCAATTCCTTGTTGAAGAATTACAGAAGAGTATGGTCTCAGATGCCTCAAATGATTGTTTATAAAATTTTCTGATTAGTGATGCAAAAAGGGAGGACTTGATACTCAAAGAAATTCAGAGCAATAACAGAGTGCACTTGGCACAGTTTTAAACTGTGAGTAATTTCTAATATTAAAAGGAAGCTTGGTGTCAGGGTCCTACCAAATGCACTACAATTTTGAGTTGTGATCATAAATCAGCTTGGGCTTTTTCTGTGCTATGGAATGTTAAGTGTCCTGCCAAGAGCACGTTCTCCCTACAATAAAGACCCTTACCCATAAGCAGCAAAGATCTATGTTCTTCACAGACTGAATTTTTAGAAATTGAATTTATTTGCCCTACAAAGTGTGTAAAGAAACTCTAATGTTTAAATTCTCAGTGTAGGCTCTTCTTAATAGCAGCCTTAGCCCTTTAGTATAGGGAAATGTCAGAAACCATGCTGAATTAATTACGGTTTTGTCAATGATCAGATGATTATAACTTAACGTCCAAAATAGGCTACTCACAGGTATAGCATGCAAACTAAATCTAACTAAACTTTTATTTTTTATAATTTAAAAATCTGTTTTTTGTCTGGCTGGATTTCAGAGGAGACTTCTATAACCTTGTAACCTGTAGGCTAAATTAGACTTAAATAGATTAAACATCTGAAAATAAAATGCATTTTAAGCCATTTTGCTTCATTGTTTTTAACCTTGTAGTGTCTGAAGGTTAAATGGTGGTCTAACGTTATATATAACTTGATTTCCTAGCCTGCCTGAATTGCACCAGTTTTCAGTACCTGAATGGTACAAACAGTAGAGCACTTAGATGAGGACAGGAGATGTTAAATGGATTTCAGTCTATAAGACGACCTTCTGTCTGGAATGGAAATCTTTTTTTCTACTTTTGCTTGATTGTGAGCTTTTTTAGTGCTAACGTGACACTTCAAGCCATTCACACAGAAAATGGAATAACTGCTTGATGAATGGAGGAACTTATTTCCAGTCACTGTTCCATAGTCACAGCTTCCAAATAAGGTCCCTGATTTCATGTGTTTGTCCTCATATTTACTCAAACTTTCATTATGCATTCAGAAAAAGGTGTATAGTTTGATCCAAACAAACGAGAGTTTGAAGATATAATACCAGAGTTCTCCACTTGAGTGAACAATCTTCCCTGTCCCCCTGCCCTGCCCTGCCCTACTGGAATTTCTTGTCTTGGGTGTCTGTACCAGTTAAGGAACAGTGAGGGGCAACTGGAGCTTGTCTGTGCTGTGCCTTCAGGAAAGGCTGTAGTTCAGAAGGATTGGATAGGTTTGAAAACCCAAAGAGCTGTTCTTCATTCTGGAACAGAGCTGAAATTTCCCAGAAAAAAATGGCTTCGGTTTTTGTTATTGAATTATATAGAACACACGAAGGGAAGATTAAAAAAAAACCCAGAAATTACTTGAATTATTACGATACTGTTTGTTGGTGGGTATTTTTTGGGTTTTTTTGTTTTTTTTTTTTAAAAAAAGGGCTATGAAGAAGCAGAAGATTACTCTGGGAGTGAAAAAGGTATTAGACGTGTTTCTTTCTCCTTTTGGTCCTTACTCCAGTGGGTGTGAGGGTATACAGGATGGTATACAGGATGCACACGCAGCCCTAACAGTCCCTGCTTTTGAACAGTTGCAGGCTCATGTACAGCTGTGTATGCACTACGTACCTTTACAGTGGACAAGAGCTCTCTCAGGTGAAGTTACTCTTCAGTGATGCTCTTCTTTTATGTCACGACAGATCAGATAAAATCTGTGACCAAGCCTAAGATAAAAATAGTCATAATAATTCCTTTTACCTTTTCTAGGTAATATTCAGGTTTCGTGGATTGATGATACATCAGCGTTTGTATCATTGAGCCAGCCAGAACAAGTACAAATAGGTAAGTGTTTCTGAAATTAATTCGGTATTAAGACTTGAATTCAACTGGCTTCTACAAAATTCTCTGAGCCAACAGGGTCTGTGATTCTAATGGCAAAACTACTGATTTGGTTCAGATGCTACTGGGGGAACTGAACTTTTATAGTACCAGCAAAGACAACAAGCCCAAACTGGACTAGATTGAGAGACTTTAGTGTTTCATTCCGCAAGGCTCTAAGTACCTGAACCTGTAGATAGAGTAATGCAGTTTCTTCACTTGATACAGTATTTATTGAGGTTATTTACTGTTACTTTGCACAAAGCAAAACTATCAAAGACTTTTATGGTCTTTGTCCTCAAATATCCTTTGGACTGATACATATTTGGTTTGTTTTTACATTTGCAAGTAACAAGTGTAGTGGAAAGCTTTTTGGTGTATTGTACAACAAAGGCAAAAAATAGTCTCCTAACAGTCTGGGATGCTTATATATCTACACTTTGTGTATTAATAGTATGCAATCTCTCCAGACCTTAATTTCTTAATTTTCATTTAAACTTCTGAGGTAGCTTTGAAAAAAGTTCACGGAAGTACACACGTTTAGCTTAGTTCTTGAAAGTTGATTGGTCTTGAGTTTTTTTTTTATATATTGCTTCTTGGTTTGGATTTTAGGAGAGGACTCAGTTCTAAAGGAAAAAAAATGTGCATGACTACCTAAACACTTCTAGTGAACCTACACTCCTAATTCACATAATTAGGATAGATAGCAACATTTTACTATTTACAGTTGTACAAGGTGCTCTATAAAGAACCTTTTCCAGTGTAAGAGGCTGACTGAAAGCATAGAGCAAAACATTATCTAGGTATCATTAGAAAAGTATGGAATAAGTAACACTCTTGAAAAGTCATCAAGAATTAATCAAAAAAAAAAAATTGGAAGAAACCAACATCTCTGAATTTATTGAAAATACTGTTCCCAGTTACGATGAAAACCAGTCTTTTTGGGGTGCAGGTATTTTCGGTTGTTTTGTTTGTTTGGGTGTTTTGGGGGTTTTTTCTTAAGATTGTAGTTGCATCCACAAGCTCTTAGTGTTTTCTGTAGTTCTTTTGGGCATATATTTGAGGACTGGCCCAGAAACTTACTGCTTAGAACAATGACTGAAGGTGGACCATTATACATGATTATTTGGGATACATTATGGTAGTGTCAATCCTATTTACTCAAATGCTTGTATCAAATGCTGTGGAGCCAGTGAGAACAGCGGCTTACATAGACCTTTTGATTAAATGGCTGTAATTTTGTTGCCGTTAGGGGCTGTTCTACCAGAATACCCACAATTAAGTTCTAAAAAGGAAAAACAAATTAGAAAACCCCACTGAGTTCACCATCGTCTTATGAAGGTCAAACAAAGAAGTTTTCAGGTTCTGGATGCATAATCAGTGCATCTCTTGTAATTCTAATTAACATCCTGTGGGTATTTATCATACTTCCTCATACATACATATCTCTGCAGAGGGTTTTGAATGCTTACCAGCAGCCTCCTTAACAGCTAGCGCTCTACAGCAGCAAGAACCATTGTTTCTACATCTCAAGGACCATATAACTTCTAGTGAGAGGTTCCAGATAGGGCCACATATATTTTGACAAAATTTTCTATTTTAGCTAGCTCTGTAATTCGGGAAAGCGTTGCTAGCACTTCTTGCATGTGTCATCTTAGTTTCTTACCTCTAAAGCATTCATGATTTGTAAACTGCGTGTATTACAGTTGGATGGTGTGTTGGTATCACCACTAAGCTTTGAGGGAAATACTAGTTATGTAGCACCAAGTACATTACAAGATTGGAAGGAATAAGCCTTAGTCTAAAATATCTTAAGTAAAAATGTACTCTGAGCTGTACAATGACAAATTGTATGTTTCTAAAGTAGCAACTTACTTGAAATGTTAAAGCTTTTTATTTCAGACCTGATTAATCTTATCCAGAGTTTGGTCTCCGTGTATGTGGCATAGGCTGAGAAAAAAATTGAATAAAGGGTTGGAATTGTTCCACCTTTTTATCTTTCCAAGAGGATTTGTCTTTGTGGTGAAATGGAACAAAGTTGTGTTTTCTGCTTTTTAGTTCAGATGCCCTGATGCAGAAAATATTTATAGGTCATTGTAAGTTTATATATCTGTACCTTTTCCCCCTCCTTTTTTTTCAAGCTGATTGCTTGTTTCGCTGAGTGGGGCTTGCAAGACTATTTGTTTCCAATAAAAACCATGTGGTTTATGTAATTTCATAAGTTGAAAGCCTTCCTAGATGCAGCTAAAGTAACTTCCCTGCTACTATCACCTCAGTTACTTGCCTGTTGTCTGAATGGTTGGCATATACATTCACCACCACTATTTTTTTTTATTTTTAAATTTTTGGGGTTTTGTTACAACAACTACATATTGTGGAAAGAACTGCATGTCTGCAGAATATTTAAAATGAATTTTTCTGGCACTGCTCTGTGTATGTGGTTTTTTTATGCTTTGACAAACAGAAAGGCTTGTTCTGTGGCCTGCATACTAGGAAACAAGTTATTTGTTTGAAAGCTCAGGTGATTATAGTCTTTGATAGATTTTTATGAAATCAGGTTAGTAAAATCTCATATACTGAAAACAGTCAGCCGACCAAGTTGATAAACTATAACAACCTCAATTACCAAAAAGCTGTGTGATTTTTACTGTAAAATCACTTAAACCTCTTGGGTTTTTTTCCTGTAATAAATACTTCATAAAATCAATTCTGTTGTTCTATTTCTTGATCTTAAATTCTTTAATAAACTGCTTTGGCAATAAAAGTCGCTATTTGTACTTGTGATTTATTGAGCTGTCTTTAAGTGGAGAACCTAGGAAAAACTGATTATGTGGCCTGGGTTTTAACCTGTTTATATAAATATGTCTGCATCTTCTGGACTATATAAAAAGCCTTGGAGAACTGTCAAACACTATACAATGCAAGATGTTGCTGCAGACATACGTTTATGCTTACCTCTTAAAAGATGTTTCTGGCTTTGAGCTGATATTAATATGTGTACTTAACAAAGTACACATGTGCAACAAAAACATTTATGGAAAATAAATTGATTGAGAACATGAAGGGTGTATGGAAGTTTCCCTGTATTGATGAGGTGGTCAGATTTACATCATATATGAGTCTAAGCACTGTAAAAATAGCCAGACTTGTTTTGGGTCCTCTTCATAAGAGAATTGTGTGTGGAAAAGCTATGAAAATAGGATCAGTTTTGTAGTAATCTGAATGTTAACTAATTCTAAGTCTACCAAATTTTTTAAAGTCAATTCAGATCTTGGGGATGTCTTTATTTTTCAGTTGCAGCAGTGATTCAAATACTGAACATTTGGCTGAGCTAATGCAAAGTTACAGAATTGAACAGCATATTATTTAAAGACTGATCTGCAGTCATGCATTGATGTACATACTCATAACCAGTTGATGAATCTGGCTCATTAAAACAGAATTTGAAATATGATTTGTTCATATTACTAGTTACTGTATCTAAGGGTTGCATTGAAATTGTGGTGGTCTTGTGTCTTAAATACAGGGGGGTTTCTCATACTGCTTTGAAAACTTGGAAAGGTTTGGCTTTTCAAGATTAATTTTTACCTGCTAAAAAAAAAAGTGGACAGGAGAAGTTGGAGGAGAGGATTTATTTTTCTTCAAGTTGTCTTTCACATTTCAAATAAATAATTATAATTAATTTTCATGCTTAACTTTTACATCAAACAAATGACATATCTCTTAAAATGTGACACTTCGTATAAGCTGTTCTATGCTGTTTCTATTATTTCTAACTCTCCTGGCTCAGGTATTTTAAATGGGCTAAAACATTGTTCACCTACACCCTGGGAATATATTGGATTTCTCATGGTAACATGCATAGAAATCCATTTTGAATATGTAGGTAATAAAACGTATCTGTTCATCCCCCAGTGCTCTTTAAAACAGTGTTCCTGAGTTATGTTATATCATGGATGGTAACCATTAAGACCTAATCAAAAATTGATTCATAAAACATTGAGCCATATGCTTTTCTGTTTAAAAAGTACAAATCTGATTGGCTGAATTAAACTAATGAGTAGCTCTTCAAATTTCACATGGTAATCAGTAGTGTGCATGTGGCCAGGAAGAATGCATATTCCAATTTTTTAATTGTTAGTGTGTTACCCTAAAGGACCTATTAATCTATGCAGAGTATAAAAAGACTTGTTCCCTCTTCTACTTATTCCCATCTGAAAAAAGTAAGTAGGGGAAAGGGCAGCATTTTTATAGGCAGTTTTGGAGCTGCTTCTATGTTTCAAGCTGAATATAGCATGCTTAAAACACATGAAACAGAAACCTCGGGAAATAAGAAGCAAATCCCTTAACCTTCTCATTTTGCTGCTTGTAATAATGTCCAAGAGTCTTCATTTTATTTGGTTATTCATGCGACTCGCATATTGGCAGACTCTCTAATTTAGTATGAGTAGAAAAAGCTTGTTCTTGTATAAAATCATTACAATTGGAACATAAACTTGAACTTCAAGTGGAAGCTGCATCAAGATGAAAAGGTAGTTAACCATTTCATAATCTCCACTGAGTGAGGTGCCTGCTGTGTCTGGCTGTGCAAGTTGGACCTGTGTAATTAGTGCGGGAAGATTTTTGTTGAATTCTAGTGGGCTGTGTTGTCTGTGTCAGGTACCACTGTTGAACTGCTATGGCATCATATTAAAGCCAATAACTAGTTTGTGAAAGTGGTGGTTTAGATGGCTCTAATTTGTGACTTTTTGCAATATGCTCTGCTGTGAACTGATTTCCAAGTCACAAGCACCTGAAAACAATAATGGACAATAAACAGTCTGTTTTCTGTTGAAGTTTGCTGTTCAAGGCAGGTAATGAATAAGAATTTGTTAAATGGTTGATATTCCTTTAGTCAAACATCTGGGAGACAGAACTTACTGTTGCCAAATTGTACTTCATGTGATCTCAAGATTTCTGTCAAACGTGGAGCATGTGCTTTATAAGTATGTAACAAAAGATAGTGTGCTCTCTTACCGTTGATAAATACGAGAAAATTCAGAATGAACTTTTGGTGTACAACTTCTAGCTCTTGCAACTTTCAGCTTGCTAGATTAGCTTGCTTTTGGATGCTGTTCAGCTTCATATATTTATAATGTTGTCTTTTCATCTGGAAAGCTTAGTATGAAATAAGTACTGTTTCAATGCTTCTTGACTCAAAGGGGTTTAGACTTCATACAAATAGTCTGGAAATGGTGAGGAAGATGGGAGAGACTTCAGTTTATCTTAACTTTAAAGTAGACCCCGTATTTTATTTTAATTAATAGATTGATGTAATCTGAAGTATTTCAGTGTTTCAACCATTTCAGTCTCTCAGCCATTCTAGGCAGTTAACTAGTTTGTGAGTCCTCAGTTAATGCTTTGTGTCAATGTTAAGCTCTTGTTATTTGTGGTTTCCTTGAGTTTTGTTGCCAGCCAAGTTTCTGTGGTCCTCTAGGTAGCTGGGCTTAGAAGTACCTAGATGTGCTCTTAAAGGGAGGTTTCTTTAGATCTTTGCACTTGGGGAGTCTTTGTAGGCCATCTAAACTGTACTCTTAAAAAAATTGCTGCATTTTGAGGGTAGGTTAATTTTCTAAAAATTTTAATGGACAAGTGTATCAGCGGTACTTCAAAAATATACCTGATTTATTTTCTCTCAGCAGCTAAGGTTTAGGTGCAATTTAATAACATTTATGTACTGATTAGGAGCAACTTATACCACTGGACTGAAAAGTAATTTTAACTTGAGAATCTTCCTGAGCATTTTTTTTCCTCTCTGTTTTAAAATATAATAAATACACTTAATCTGAAATTTTAAATACAAATGAAAAGCAACTGCATGCCATAAATGGCAAGCATTGAAATAATGTTAAGTTGTTCCATGTGTTAGTGCCCTGATACCTGAGCTCATATAGAATTACTGTGTGCAAGATATCTCCTTCCTCTAGGCACTGAGCAGACCAATGTATTTAGACAGCAGGGGAGCAATGGACTAAAGCAGGTGCAGCAGCTGAAATTGTGATGGCCTTTCAATGATTCTTTTTAAAATCATTAATCTTTCTGAACTTGTTTCTGAGACAGGGCTGGACTTTATGGTTTATTAGTGTGTTATAAGGTTTACTGTAGAATCTTCTACTTAGCATGAGTGCTTACCACTACAATTTAAAAAAATACACATGTATTTTGAGATAGTGTTCCTATCGGTCTCTTCTCACTGAATTTGGGGAAATGTCAGGTAGTAGGTCCACATTCTTTGGAAAATTATATTTCACATGACTGTGTTCTCACTGATAAGATAACATGAAATTCATGTTAGATAGATACTCTGGGCAGGAAACTTCCTTAATTTAGACCACAGAAGCTGGAGTCATACTGACTTGAAGTCTTTCCCTTCAAGATGCTTCAGTGCAGGATGATCGTAGAGGATCCTTCATGAGATCTTGATACCTTGTTTTATTTAATTTTCTACTTCCCCCTCCCTCCCACCCCCCCTAAACTGTTTGCAGTGAGGGTTTTTCGTCTCTTTAACCTTCTTTGAGGACAAGGATCTTGGGAAGCAGGCTGATGAAGTGTCACTTCATTCAGCAATGCTGGGCAAGTCTGCTGTAGTTACCTTGGCATGCACAAAAAGGTTTTGATGCAGCAACACAGTTATGTTGGAAAATGGAAAGCAGGCAGTCAGGCTTTTGTAGCTGAATTAGCAGTTACTTTTGACTCTCCTCAGTCACAATTGAAATATTTGTTTGGCTCTATTAGAAGGAGACCAGCACAGGATACTTCTGTTGAAAGTAGAGAAAACTATTTTCAGGAGACGGTTTTATCTCAATAAAAGCTTTAGCAAAGGGTAGGGTGAATACATCCAACTCGGCAAAATTGCTGCCTTGATAGTGTGGGTTGATGACCAGGGCTTTAGAGAGTCCTGTCTATCACATGTAGGTATCATACCGTGGTAAATTAATGAGGACTTAAATCAGTTTTGAGAGTAACAGTGTTAGACGGGGTTTACTCTCCTAAAACTCCACTGTGCTCTTCAGCTGATTGGTGATGAGTTGATGTGAGCATTCCAGGTTAAAGAAATTAAAACACCCAAAACGCCACAAAAACAAGAACACAATTCTCCCCCTCCCCCTTCCCCCCCAAACCACAGACAAAACCCAACACTTTAAAAGAAGGATTAAGGAAACATTCAGGTCTTTCTGTTGAAATACAAATGAATTTGAATCCTTCTGACATGCTAACTGTAAAAAGTAATAGAGTTGAGTTAACTTTTTTTATAACCTGATTTGAGAAAGTGGTCTAATCCACTACAGTTACTTGGGTTTTGAAATTATTCTTTTGTCAGAGTTAAGAGTAACATACTACATAGGGCAGTTATTCCCAAGATCACTTATTTCGTCCTAAAGAACCATAGTTGTTTTATAGTCTTCTAGATTCTTCTACATGCCTGTGAAATTTTGAAAATCACCGAATAATGCAATAAAGCAGCCAGCTAGTTTAGAACTTCATTCTTTTTATATCCTGGGAGAGAAGAGAGCACCAAGATTGTGAGATTGAATCTGCTCTGTATTTCTCTATTTGAAGGAGTGCTGTTCATAATTAACTCTGGGGTCCTGCACAGACTTATTTACTACAAGTGAAGAAACAGTAAGAAAGAAAACGAAATACAGTAGTTTATTGGTGGGGGTCAGTATAGCCTGCCTACTTCCTAATCCTAAAGATTGCTCATAGTTTGTTAAAAAAAAAACAATCATTCAGTCTGGTGGGTGAGGGAAAGCTGTCCTGGTGTTGTCCTTATTCTTTATAGCATTCTTTATTTTGGCTTTCAAAACAGTTCATTTGGAGAAAGGGAAAAAGAAAAAAGGTAATGCAGTAGTTTATGTAATATTTTTTTGTTTACTTGTTTGGGGCATGCTGGTCCTTTTGGAAGTGGACCGAGGTTTCATTTCAGCAAAGTTTTTTTGTAGTACTACATAGACCAGTGCATGGTTCCAGCCCCATTGCCAGCTCTCTGCTTCCTTGCTTTAGGCAAGGGATGGCCAAGGGACTAGTGAATGGGGGTGAGATTGGGAACTAATTTGTTTACGTGTTCAGATGGAGCAAAGAGGCCTGAAAATAAACTGGTTTGACACTAAAGAAAAATGCATTTGACAAGGACTACCCTGCTTAAAAAAATAAATCACCTGGGATAAAGAATCAGAAATGGATAATGGGATGTGGCTTCATTAAGTTGGGGAAAACTGGTGCCTAATGGTAGCAGAGACAAAGAACTGAAAAAAGGAAGCAGGAGTATGGCCTTGACAGAGAGAATAGGTTAATTTTGTTTAATAGCTTAATATCGAAGAATATTTAGGCTTATGATAGATTGCAAGACCAATATGAGATAAAGACACACCCAGAAAAGACTGAACTGGGGAAAAGACAAATTGGAGACAAACAAAAATTGAATATTGCAATGCCAATTTCAATAGTATTTATCATAATACAGGTGAATTATGTTTATGCATTGATAAAGTCCCTGGCTACGTGATCACCTGCAGGTCTTTTGGAGAATTTTGATTTATGAGTTCTCTGGGAATATGTTAATACGTTTGCTGTGTAGGAACACAACCCTGAATGAATGTTCTGTATAGCAGGCAATTCCATTAAGGTTAATTTAAAAGATACCCTCTAAATTGGGATATTGAGCCTTTACTTCTGGTTTCCGATTATAAAATCGGCACATAGCACTGCTGCTTCAGCTCGTAAGCTTTACTTTGAAACACAGGACAATGCCAGTGATGAAAAAAGTGTACATGCAAACTTCTCATTTTTTAAATGGAGCGTGAATAGCCCTAGAAGTTAGTGAGTAAGGCTGTGGAGCCATACAATGAGTAATGAGCATAAAACAAAATACTGCATTAGCTACTGACTACTTGAATGCTGTCGAGGCAGCACTCCCATGTTTTAAGAAGTACACAACATCTATACAGAGAATCCTTTAAGACTTCACAGGTGAACTTTTACTTTAGTATTTCATAAACTTGAGTGTC
>JAOQGH010000069.1:11500211-11525487 GCA_025769975.1 Gallinago jamesoni | reverse complement strand
ACACAACATCTATACAGAGAATCCTTTAAGACTTCACAGGTGAACTTTTACTTTAGTATTTCATAAACTTGAGTGTCTAGTATTGCAGCCTTAATCTGCGTAGTTCTGTGTAGTTATTTTATTGTTGGGTTTTTACCTACACAGTTCACTTAAATATTTATCTATTTATTAACGCATCTAAGACGGTCAGTGGCCATCTGTCAGGATTTTGCTCTGCATAAATGACTTGGTGAAAGAGTGTCTTTGTACACATTCCTCTTGGATCGCTCAACGTGTCAGCCTGTTTAACAGCTTGCCTAATAACTAGGGAAGATGCCATCCTCTACAAGTATTTTTTTCTAAAATAATGTGCAATTACTATTATACTGCTATAAGACAGAAACTTAACTTTATGGCTGGAAGTAGCATAATGAAATGCAGCTGTGTCATGTTGGTTACTATGTCAGGTTTCTCACAGAAAGATTTGTCTTTTCTTATTTATTTAAATAAGTAAATAAAGCTCCTCAGTTCTCTTTAGTTTGTTAGAATTCACAAAACATTCTAGCAATTAATTTCTGCTATTGGCAATGCAGAGCGATGTAACTTTATTTGCTTTGTTTGGCAATATGGACAGCATTCATCAAAAAAGCATCAGAGAAAATGTATTTTAAACTTTTACAGGGAGCTGCTCTTCAGTTCAAGACCACGCAAGATTGATTTATCTGTGTGGCTCTGTAGAATTCTCCATATGCCTTCATTTCAGTTGTTCAATGCATGAAGCAATATATTTAGCATATAATTTTTAATATTAAATATATATATATATTGGTGTGTGTATGTGTAATATGAATGGGTTGCCACAAAATACAGACCTTATTTCAGGAAAGCAGAATTGTCTTTGTTCAAAAATATTGACTCTTACACAGATTTTTTTTTTTTTAAATTATCTTTAGGCTGCATAAGGATGATCTTTTTATTTTTTTTCCCCCTTAAATACAGACTGAGTTTGTCAGGGGATTAAATGGAAGAGCCATAGCTTTGGCTCTTAGTTTATAGCAAAACAAATAATGTGAAATGGTTATTGTGTTTTAACAAATCACTATTTATCAGATGGACCATGGTAACTATTTTAGCAAGTAAAAACACGCTTGAGTTTAACTAAACAAATTTTACCCTGAGGAATGTCGGCTGGCATGCTGTAACTCCAGTGAGCATTATTAATTCATTCATGATGCCTGCACCATAACTTCATGGGCAATAAATATACTCCTGATTCTTACAAACACATCCTGTAACTTCACAGTTCAAAACAAATACAAGGGATGTAAAGGGAGGTGCGCGTAACATCTCTTTGGTGAGCTCAACAGTCTCATGGGGCTATTAATCATAATTGCTGGTATCTATTCTTGGGATTAAAATTACATATACAAAGCTGTTGCCTGGTTTTATGTACATTTGAAAGACTTTCCAGAAGCAGCAGCATCTATATGCTGTGACTGATAAGTCCAGGTTATTCATTTCACAGTAGCATGACCAGTGTGCAGAATAGATAATTTTATTTGGAAAGAGAGAGGAAAAAACCAAATCTACCCATCTTCCTCACCTTTTCTGAATTGTGATGTTGGAGCTTGCTATTTCTCGTGCTTGGGCTAGAGTTAATACAGAATACCTGTGTTCAAGATGACAACATTTCAAATAGAATCGGAAAGTTGGATATGCGTCTGAAATTTCTACAAAAAGATTGGAAGTACATAATAAAATCAGGATTTTGTCTCCACTACAATTATGGTATTTTAAAATGCACAGCCCAAGTATATGAAAAACAGTCTGGGTTGGTTTGGGTTTTTTTTATGTATTTAAACTGGTTTACTGGTTGGTTTACAATACTTCCTTTCAGTGAGTTAGGCTGAAAACAGCAGAGGACACCAGTTGACAGTCATTTTAATTTGCTGATTCATCTGTTATAGTGATGGCTTCAGGCCAGAGCTTGGCTTGCGGACTAAAGGCTGAGAGCTGTGAAGATGCTGGGATTTAAGGAATGTTGGTAAATTGTTGCTGAGTGAAGGCATTGAAAGATTTTTCTTTATTTTTGAAGTTCTAATTTTGTAACGACAGAAGTCCTCCTACCTTGAACTTGCAATCTTTTTTAGTTAAATGGAGACCAAACATTAGAGAGATACAAGGATGGAACAGCTGGATATTAGTTAAGTGCTGCTTCCACAGATATCTTGTGCAACCAAAAATGCAGCTCAAATAAGCTTATGTTTCACAGCAATCAAACAGAGTTTTGGCAAAGGCTTTGCAAATGTCGTCTTTTCCTGGCAGAGTTGCAAAATAAACCTGCTGGGTTAAGTAATGAGACTAAAAGGGAAAAAATCCAGGAAATCTTTTCTTGCCAACAAGCAATCTGGAAGAGGGTTACAACTGAAGAATTGATGGTTTCTAATTTGAAAGAAAAGTCTGAAGTAGATTTAACCCTTTTTTTATGAAGTCTGACTCTGAGAAGAGTTTTGAATATCTAATTCAAACATACTATGTGAATTTAGGAAAGTACAGCTTTTTAAAATTATTTTTTATGATCACTACCAATGAAACTAGAAGCTGTTTATATGAATAGAACAAATAGCTCACTGCCTTTTGCTATTCAAAATAAGTTATTTCAGGAGAGTGCATGCTGTCGTTTAACAGTGTTCTATATGTAACTTCACTCTTCTTTTCCATAGCTGTAAACACCAGCAAGTACGCTGAAAGTTATAGGATCCAGACATATGCAGAATACGTTGAGAAAAAACATGAAGAAAAACAAGCAAAGAGAAAATGTACAGAAGACAGTTGGAAGGAGATGGAGAGAAAGCGGTTAAAAACTCAGTGCACACCTTACGCTTCCCCAACTCGATACTACTGCGTTAACAGGTGAGACTTTTCCTGCAGTGCCAAGTCTTGTATTTTTATTGCATTTTTATTACAAGTCTAGCAATTTTCAGGTAGTTCTTAACAAGTAGGTGACTTTTGTTTTTTTGGTGCATGTTTCTTTGCATGTAAGTCAGTAGTAGTACATCAGCTGTCACAAGATCATAGGTAAAGGAGCAGAGGTAATTTGCTAACAAACGTCATTACACAAATTTTTAGGATCTTGAGGGCAGGTCAAATCACAGCTTCTGAGCTTGATGTAGCAGCACCATTTCTTATAACCAAAATAAAAGAATTATTTTCCTTATTCATTTGACACCTCTGACTGGCTTGTCATCTGGAAACTTAGCTGTCATCTTATACCCTTGTAAAAGCTGTCTTGGTTTTTGGATGACTTTTCATGGGGATAATGCTGCCACAAAGAAGGCTGTAAATTACCATCTTGACCAGTCCTGATGAAGTGGTCCTTGTGCTTCAGAAATAGGAAGGCAAATGATAATGCTTGCATGGCTTTAAGTTTTTGGAATAAAACTTAAAAAGAGTTTTAGTTCATTATGTAAGGACAAAATTAAGTCAGGAGATGCACGTTTTGATTCTGGTACAGTATGTTGCTGTGTGTATTTCTTTTTCTTTTTTTACCCTGTCATATTAATGACAAGTTTTGGATGTGATGGTAAGAGGAGGCTTAGTTCTGTCATCTGTGGAGCTGTGAATGGGAAGGGTCTTCTAATGTTATAAAATTATAATTAACCTATCAAGTTATTGCCATTCTTTCTGCTCCTTCCCTGATTCTATCAATTCTATATAAAAATAAGTTTCAGTGGAGTGCATGAGTTACATGTAAGATGGTGTTTTGGAAGTGTGTTTTTGTTGGGTTTTTGTTGTTTTGTTTCATTTTTTTTGTTTGTTGGTGGTTTTTTCCTGGTTAAACAGACCAAATGAGATGGTTAAAATGAACACTGCAATCTTTCTGCTTTTATCTTTCTTGTGAATGCTGTGACAAGTTCTAGCTCTCATGTCTTCGTGCAAATGCTATTTGTCATGTAACTATATTATAGGATCCAGACATATAGAGAATACATTGAAAAAAATATACATGACAAATATACTAAACTTGTTCTGTTCTCACTTACATGAGCTTATGATTTACCTACTTTGCAAAATGAAGTACAGGTGTGTGATTTGAGTTGTTGTCAAGTTTTCATGGCTTTTGACATGGTGGGAATTCTAAATGTGTTAGAGATATGTTTGATCCCTAGAACCCATATAGATAAACCTGGTGATAAAATCCATATCGAATGAAGTAAGTGTAGTTGAACTGTTGTACTTAGGAAAAGTTGGGAGTGCTATGAAGAGATGAGCAGCATTAAAGATTGTCCTAGCACCAATTTACATGTGGCTACAGTTTAGGTCTATAATTAAGTTTGTATTAAATAGTCTGAGAAAACTTGCCACATCCTGAGTCCACTGCAAAGAAATACTAAGTCCTAGTTTTGTTTCTTCTTGAGGAAGTGTCTCTCCTCAATGAATATTGAGTTTTTGGTATCTCACAGATTCTAGACAGAGGGCAAGAGTGGCGGCTTACGGTTTGAACATGGACAACTTACTCTTTTAACATATACTTTGGAAAACAGTAAATGTGGAAAGCTGATTTATTGTCTCACAAAGAAGTTTGATGACAACGGCAAATGTATTATTTAGACAGTTGCTGAATAAAATTTTCAGTTCATTCTTTCTTTTTACATCATAATGAGTTGTGTGCCTATGCACTTAATATATCGTTGATAATTTTTAATCTATTTTTTCTAGTGTTGTAAAATTCTACAAGAAGCAGCCTTGGTTTTAGATAATCAACACTTTGATAGCCTTGGATACAGCCTTTACTTTCTTGATAGAACTTCTTTTGTAATTGATTGAATTGAATTTTTGTTCTCTTGTTATTCCATGAAAGTGATTTGGTTCTGTCCCAAATTTCCTTTCATGCGGGTCTTTTGACATGTTTTTCTTAATTTTTATTTTTATTTGTTACTAGTTAGATTGCGTTTTCCTGTCAACTAATCTTTTGTGATTCCTCTTAAGTGTCATCTGGTTAGGTATAATATGGAACTGCAAACCTTGGGGTCTTTTAGTTCATTTAGGATGAACATATCTCAAAAATATTTATTTAGATTTTTCTATATTATATAATATTTTTTATATAAAATAGAACATAAATATTTATATGAAGCAACAAGACCTGTATATGCGTGTATATTTGTCCACATTAATTTGAATCAAATATAGTTGAGCACTCGATACTGTGATGTATCTAGCAGCTGATCTCTTATAATAGCTTCATGCTACTACATCCTTTATTTATTTATTATTTAATAAGCTTACTGCACCAGTTTTTGCCAGGGAGCACAGCTGCAGAGTAGCTGTTCCTCTCCATGATGACAATATATCCTTGCTACTTTTTCATTCAGTAATGAAGTTGTTGGGTATTTTGTGTAAGAAACTTTTGTCTAAAATTGACAGACTGACAAATATCTAACCAAGGTTCTTTAATTCCTGTCTTACTAAAAAATCTATAGTCCCATATTAAAAACTACTCTTCAGAAAATATAGTGTAATAGTATTAATAGCAGTCACAAGGTAAAATCACTTATAGTTAACGTATACGCTTTGAATATAACTTATTACTACTGTTAGATATCAAAATTTATTTCAATGGCAATATGCCTAATTGTTCATGTTAGATGGCGAAGCAGACGAGAAACTGATACATTTGACAAAACTTAAAGTAGTTAATAAGATCCCCTTCTCCAAAGCTGTTTACTATTCAGAGTACACTTTTCCAATGGATGTATTATGGCCTCTTGTATATTATACAGTATGGCCTATGTTGTGCTTTAGCAAATAACTGCCTGCCAGCTCTGCTGAGGCTGTTAAATGCATGGTTTTAAGATCTTTTCCTTAGCAAAATAGTGTTTAACCATAGCATGAAAAATCAAATCAGGTATGTTCTATGTAAAAGGAGATATCCTGCTCGAGTTGTAGTTACTTATTTTAATTTTCCTGAATCATCTAGGAATGAGTAAAATAAAATAAGGCCAATGGCAAAACACTTATATTAGTATGAAGTTCGGGAAAGCAATTTTGCCTTACAAGTTTTCTACCTAAGCCTAGGAGTGCTGCATCTTCTGTCAAGTCAGTGTGCTTTTTGTAGCACCGCTTCCTTGAATGTCTTTTTTTTTGCTGAAGATTGTCTTATTTCTGGAATGAAATGTTCATGTATTTCTGCTGATTGATTCTTTTTCTTTTTATAGAAATGGTTGTTTATAGTGGTTTATTACTGAATAAATGATAGGAATCGGGAAAAGCTGATTCATTAAATATGTAGGTAATAAATATTGCAATCAAACTATTATAGTATTCCAGTATTCTTGTGTTATTTCGGGAGATTTCCCCTGCTCGTAAGTTGAAATGACTGATTTTTATGATCAATGTTGTTCAAAGTGGGAAGAAAACACAAAAACACAGTTTTCATTTAAATGAAATTCACTTGAAGTTGTGGAGGCCAGTATGTATCCAGGGCAATTCCAGATGCTCTGCTGTGATGGAAGTAGGTGGTCCTTTTAAAAGTAGGACATGCTTTTCCAAAACAGAAATGTTTAATGCTACATCGTCATAATTGTTTTCTCACCTTTTGCCCCCTTCCACTTGCTGAGTCTTTCAAAATAATTACCATAGTACTAGTTGAATTGCTGCTATTTAGTAGTTGAAATGACATTACAAAGTTCACGGGAAGTTTAATCAGGTGGAGTCTGTGCTCTTTCTGGCAGTAGAGTGATATATAAGTCCTCTATATCCTGTTGATTCATCTAGTACTAATGTTGCGAGTCATACTGCTGGCATTTAACAAAAATACTGTATTCTTTGTTGACCAGGATTGTACTTGGAATAGAAATTGAGAATAAAATCTAGATTTTCTGCTTCAAACCACCTTCCTCCAGTGCCATTCATCCTTCTCAGGTTTGCCTGTAGGCTGGCATTAAAATAGGTCAGCAGAAGGGAGAGGAAGGACTAGTGAAAACTGCCATCACTGAAGATGCTTGGAACCCCACCTACCACCATCATTGACTGATGTAAAAGCTATATTGTGGTGATATATTGCCAACTGGCAACATTACGATAGGCTTTTCATGTGGTTTTGTTTTTTGTTGTTATCTGTTGCCTGTTCCCTGCCTCTTCCCCCCGCAAAAAAAACCCTAAACCCAACCTGGTTGGCATTTTATTTAATAACGAGAACAATCTCCAGTTCAATAAAGAAAAGAAATTTCAGAACCTTCTTAAATACATTATTTTTTTAAAAAACAAACAAAAAAAACCCCACTCCCCCCCAAAACCTAATAATTGTTGTATATGTATGTTTTGAAACCCAAGTGGTACATTTGTAATAGGTAATGTAACTCTTTGTCTCTGAATGGCTCAGGTATCCAAGCAGTTGAGGATCCTAAACAAGTAGATCTGAATTGGGCAAGTGCTGGTAGCTATTAAGTTGCTTGGTTCTTCCACTTTGTTCAGTTGTTTCTCAACAGACTAAGAAAATTGAGACAGAAGTATGGATGTATTCCAAAATAGTTGGTATATTTAGAAAACAGAACTTTTCAGTGAGTAATGCTCTAACTCGTGTATACAGCCATACTGATTTCCTACTATTGTTAAGTGAATATATGATGTTACTTGAATCTTATTTTAGGTCAAAAAGGAATAAGACACATAAGAATAAACCCGTAACCATCTAGAATCCTTGCAATCAATTAATGAATGTAGAATAAAATTAATATTTTGGGAGAAAGCAAGAAATCACCAGTTCTTGATTATAAAATATCTATATTTTTGATTTTGTGCCGCTAGCTTGTTGTTGTTTGTTTGGGTTTTTTCCCCTTAAGATATCTGCAGGAAGAACAGAAAGCCTAAAATTAATTTTTATTTTGTACTTTGGTACATAGCTAAATACACACTGAAGGTCAAGGACTTGTTTCTCTATTTGCAACAACTTCTTAAGAGTCTAAGTTGAAAAAAAAAATAAATTCAGCTATAAGACCTTTCAAAATGGGAACTTCCTCCAGTGAGTGAAAGTTCCCTTCTGAGTGCCAAGTGGTCATAATATAGCTGAGAAATCCTGGGATCATAATTTATGGTTCATGAGTTTTTCTTCCTTATGTATTTTTAAGAATATCTTTCCAAAAAGTAGAATTCTTACAAACTTTCTAAACAACGGTTTAAAAAATACATATAATGTTTTTTCATTTTCTAAGTGCTCTTTCTTCACTAGATCTTTTTTCTTTGCAAAGCTAGTTTTTTGCCTGTTTCGCAATATTGAAGTGTGTGTTTAGGATAAACAGTTCTGTCCAGCTTTTTGGCTTATATCTTTTTATTGATGGTAGTTGAGCTGTTACTTGAAATTATGATTTGTAAGAAACCATGCAAGAAGGCCTTCTGTGTGTGAATATTTGGAGGAAAAGCCAGCTATTCATCAAAGTAAATGGTGTTTGTGCTCCTAAAGTAGAAGTAAGAGCATGAGACGCAGTCATATGTTTCATGTTTGTTTATTGCCTTTGGACATCCCAGAAAGAGTCTGTTTTTAAATTGCAAAATGTTCAGCTGAAAAAATTTCATTTCAAAGCCAAAACTATATGGCCAAATTTAACAGTCCTTTAGCTGAAACCTTACTGAAACACCATAATTCCCTGCTATTATTGATTAGAAAGATAAAATAAAATAGCTTGTAAAGCTTTTTTCTATCTGTATTAATTTTTATTTAAATAAAAGTATAGAATACAGCTTAGATGCGCACAGCTGTTTTGTGTAGTTCTTCATTAATAAAGGTTTATAAGTCTAGAACTATCTTTTTTTGAAATTAGTTGTTCTAAAAGAGCATTAAAATATGTATTTCAGTAGCTGATATTCACATATCTAGACGTTTGTAATAGGAATTATTTTTTTAAATAGCCCCTTTGCTACTACATTCTTTCTTATACTCATGCTAATTTGATTTTAATATTGTCATTTGTCTTTCAAGGAAATTTAACAATAGTATTATAGATTTTCATTGAACTACGCAGCGTTATTTCAATGTATGCTAAATAAAATGAAGCTCTAAGTTCATCTTCATACTGTATTAGTCAGGCTTCATTAAAATACTACCTTGAAAATGAGTGTGCGTTTTTTGTGCTTTTTATTTTACCAGCCAGTTGGATGGTAGGACTCTTCACTTTAAGGCCTGATTGAAAGTTTTATCTATGGAGCTTGATGGTTTTTCTTTACCTTTGTGTAACAGAAATGCCTTTAAAACTCCGTATAGTTGTAGGAGAGAGGATGAAGTTGGAGTGTAGAATCCTTCAATATCAAGATGTGTGTTTGATGCTTAACAGTTGTATATAACTTAGTGTCTATTGAAAATGCTTTACAAGAGCTTTCATAACTAGGAGAATAAAAGTTAAAATGAATCAGGAGTAGAGAACAGCATTAATTACATTTGAGTTGAGTGATCTCACCAGCAGCTAAGCCTGGGACATGTATAGTACAAAGAATGAATACCTTCATTTATGTAAGATTGGTTTAAATAGCCAAGTCAGTTCTTCCAGATAACATGGTTTCATGGTACATCACTTACTACAGTTTATTCTACTACCTTCATAAGCATTTAATTGATGTACAAGAGCTAGTACCCGTGTAATAGTTATTCTTGACTTGTATGTAATCATATTTCTTCTACATTTCAGTTTTACAGGTACCAGTACAGCAGGAAAGAGAAGCATGAGTCCTATTCAGGAAGAAACTGGTTCTGATGATATGGAAGAGGGAGATGGCCAAGATTCAGAATATGATCAGACAGACTACTGTGTAGAGTCCCTTCCAGATGGTAAGAAGAGAGCAAAAAAGTTCAAAAAGATCAAGACAGAACAAGTTCCAGCAGGTAAGCGCAATGTCAGTGAGCATGGTTTTCTGTTCTGTTTGGAACTGCCTGAACAGAACTGAAGTTGTTTCCTTTAATGCCTTGACTTTTCCAGACTTCTATGAATGTAACGCTATAAGTCACTGTTATAAGTTACCTTGCAGTAAGTTATTTAAACTGAAGATTGCACTTCTAAACTAAACTAAAACTCAAAAAAATACCAAATTTAAAAATCAAAAAACCCCACCACAAACAATACCCTGCTTGAGACCAATCAAAGGAAGCAGGATGTAGCTGATACCTTACTTGCTTACTTTCTTCCTTAAAACAAAGCTCTTTGAATATTTGTAGCTATTCTTAATCTCTTCTTTTATTTTTTTATGCAACCTTCTAGTTAAGCTTACCCAATGTGTAACATATTGAAAGCAAAATTGAAGGAATTCTGGAAGTAGGATCCTAGAGTAGATTTCCCTGTTAATCCAACACTTACAATGAAACATAAGGTTAACTTAATGTGGGCATTTTCCCTTGAGCTTGATTGGATGGAGACATAGCATAATTGAATGCACATAGCTTGACTTGCCAGGTGTGTGTCATTATATGACCTTTGTTGCCTGCAAATGAGTCCAGTTTTAATAGACCTACCTGCTGCAGCACTGTAAAACTATATATCCTGATACTATTGTACTAAGATCCCTTATTTACAGTTATTTGTGAGATAAAATGTTTCTGAAAATTGACAAAACAAAAGGAATTCTCAGTTTGGCCAGAGTATTATTTACCTCTACAGTTAAGCCAAAACTTTGGCAGTCTGCCTTCCTGCCCCTCACCGCTCCTCTGGCAACACCTCTCACCACCGTGCTGGTTTAAGTTGAGTGCAGTTTGATCCAGTCAGACTGCTGGTTTATATGCCTTGGTATAAATAACTAGGCTGCAACTGCACCGAAACCCTTTGCTCTCTAGAACATTTCCTGAGAATGTGCTGACTTTCTGGGACACCTCTGTGAAGGAATAAGCTGCCAAGCAGGTGCTGATCTACAGGGCTCTTCAACTAATGTGGGCCCTTTCGTTTACACTCATGAAATGCTTGGCTGTGGGGCTCTTTCTGGTAACACGTGGCAAGATGGTATGAAAAGTGAGTGTGTCTAAAATCCCTTCCAGTCATTTTGGATGAGTGGATCATAGTCACCCTTAACAGTTCTTGCAGTCTACCACATGCTCTGCATCAGCCTTTGCTTATTTGAAAGGCTTACTGGACCCTGAGCAGATCATTCCCATTTCATAGACTGCTAGTTGTTGAAGCTTGAGGAATCTCTCTTTCAGGAGATGCCGATTTTGATTAATAGCTGCAATGTTCTGTCTGGTGTTTGTAATCATAGCCTTTATTTGATTAATGACTTCATCTAGGGTTGATGTAAGGGGGGTTTTGCAGCCTTTAATACCTACATATTTTTTAGCCAAAGTACCTTGAACTAAAAGTCTGACTAAACAGAGGCAGGTGACAATCAGATGACTATGTTTCACTTAATATTTTTTTGTGTGAGTTATTGAAGGCTATACCAAAAAAATATTAAAATTTATTAAATAACCTTAGGTCACATGAATTTAAACCTTAAGAGATTTGATTTTTATTGATCTATTTATTGCTGACTCTATTTCAACTTCTGGTAGGAATTTCTTGCAGAAATGGATTAGACTATATTAAAAACTTCAGTCATATCTTAATTATTGTTTATCTGGAGCACTGCCTGTCTTGAAGTATACTCAAATATTAATACTAATATTTAAAACTTCTTTTCAATATCTAGTCTATCAGATAAACAGTGTCTTGGTTTCCCTTTAGTTAATACTGACTTGCAAGTAATGCATCTAGAGCCTCACTCTAGAGGAAAAAATACATCTTTGTATCCTCTGAAAGAATCAAAATATTCTTGATTTAATATTTATTCCTTTCAGTGTTTTTATATTGAAATCTTTAATCTATTGTTCTGTGACTGTCTTTTAGGAAGTCTCACAAGTAGTTCCACTGGAATTTTTGAAGTCCCTGAAACATGGTAGGAAACAACTGCCTTAACAAGTGGAATTGATTGAAAGCAGTTGCGAGAATACACCTCCTGGAAGCCATACTTTATTTAAATAAAGTGTTAACAAAGCAGTATGTGTCCTGAAAATCAGTTTAATTATTTTAAACTGCTTATTGAACAATCACTGTCAATTTTACTTGTGTGTATATTAACTAGTATATGATTCATTGTTGACCATGTGAAATCCTTGCTGTCGTAAATGATGTTAGATTTAAGAAGCAAGACTAAATGTATTTTTGTCACCCACTTTGGCATGCTGGCTATGAAATGTACAAAAAGAACTGGCACTCCATGATTTCGTGCTAGGCTATTTCCTGTGCTTCAGGGGAGCTACCACAAATCTCCTAATCGTTAGCTTTTTTCCAGGCAATATCAGTATGCTGTCAGCATTCTTGAAACAGGTAGAACTGCAGTTTCACTTATTGCTTTCTACCAGTTACTTCATCTGGAAATCTTTTTTAGTTGTCCATTCTCTACCCCCCCAACCCCATGTGTAGCCAGTATTCCTCTAAATACCGACTTTACACATACCTTTCAAAAACCTATACCTTCAGAGTGTCTCAAACATTAATTTCCTGGTGGGAGGTAGTTTTTCTTTGTTTTCACATCTATTGCTGTTTTCACTCTTAAGTCTTCATCTGTTTCTTCCCTCCTCCTTCCCCAGCCTGTGGGGTTTTTGTAAAAATGTTTATGGTACCTGTGACAAACCTGCTAACTGCACCAGCCCTTTATTTGTTTAAAAAAGGATCTGCATTGGTAGATTTCAGAAAATGTTTGATATTTAACATTTTTGTATCATGGAAATAAAACCAAAAGATGTATTTCCATAAAATGAAAATTAAAAACATTTTCTTAGGAACTGGTTTGGTTTTATTTATTAGCTTCTGAAGTGTTTTCAGTGAACATAACTTTTTTTTTTTGTCAGCCTGTGATTAGCAGACCCTTTAGGTCCATGGACTACTTTCAAGATAGTCATGAAATGTAATGAAGAAAAGCAAGTCTGTTATAAGATTTAAATTGCTACGAGTTTGTTTCCCTTGGGGGGGGGGGGAACAAAAGGGAGTTCTACAAATCAGTGAGTACAAAACCATTGCTGTGGAAGACTGGAATATTAAAAAGGCTTCATCAGATTGTATTTACGTTAGAGTGGGAACTGCTGTCATGTAAACAGTGCAATAACCTGTTTGAAGGTATGCCAATATTTGTGACTTTTTAAATGATTGCAAAAGCTATCTTGAACTTGCATTGCAAAGGGGAAAAGAATTTAAAGTCGTTAAACTTGAAATGTTTTATTTCTAACCTTGGAATACTACCAGAAGTGTATAATTAAGTTGTTGGGTTTTTAATAGCCATATCATCAATTCACACTACAATGTGGGAAAGAAGACAGTGTTATTAGTGATGCAAGGGGAAATTAGTAACAGAACTCTTCTGCTCTCAAGGATCCAGAGACTTTTCTTTCTGAGACTCATGACCTTAGCAGTAAATACTTAAATCACTTTAATCTTGAGTATCCAAACTTACAAAGAAACTGCAAATTTAGTTCTCAGAATACACGCAACACTTCTATAAAGTTGTGTAAAAAGTAAAATTGTATGAAATATTCATCTCTTACGGAGATGATTCAGGTAATTTATGTGATGTTGGGAGGGTGTTGTTAACAGTATATCCTAAAGAAGTGGCATATCATGATTTGAGAGGGAGCTTAGAGTCATGATGTCAAGAGAATACAAAAGGATTTAAAGGGATTGTCAGAAGTGTAAGTTAACAGGCAAGGAGGTCTCTGCTCAGGAGCTATAGAGGCCAATGCTATTGCAGAAAATCCACCTGAGGTCTTTACCTTGAGGCCATCAGGATCTTTACGGTACTGACTTCACTCTCAGACAGCAACATGTATATATCTGCAAGAAAAATATAAACCGTAATTGGATGACAATACAATCCCTCAAAAACATGTTTCTTCAGAGTAGGCCATGGTTATCCTTCTCTAAATTACAAAGGTTAATAGATATTCCTACTCTTTCTAGACTTCCCCCCTCCAAAACTGTCATTATTGAGGAGGAGGATGTTATTTATCTTGACCTGTAATTAATACATCCTCAGAAAATAGTGGTTTTCCATTTTCTAGACCTTATACATGTTCATTTTTGCCACTTAATGCCTAGGTAAGTTAATAACGTGTGAGTGGATGCGGGGCTATAATATTTCTAATACTAAGTTTGGGTGGAAAGTGTCAGATGGTGTCCTAAGAAAGAACTGGCCCCATTGATACTGCATAAAATCCCATTGTTGTGTGGGGTTTGCTACACTTCCCTTCGTTATAAGTGAAAGCATTAATTCTAGAAGGGAAAGAATGTAGCTGCTTAAATTAGATCCACATTTGTTTCCGAATGTGTGTTTGAAATATGTGCATAGAATGTAGATCTTCACAGCATTTGTTTCTGGAAAACTTTTTATTTGGAGGAGTTTGGCGCCAAACCAGCTCCAGGCAGGGGGACTCCTGGGTGTGGCGGCGGCCGCCCCTCTCCCCTCAGGGCCGGGCCGGGCTGAGGGGCCGGGGGCACCACCACCACGAGGGGCGTGCTTCCTGCCTTCCAGCCGTGTAAAACAGCCAGCTTTACCTCACTGTCAGCAGTGCTGGAGTGAAAGACTTTCTTCAGCAAATGGCCAGCGTGTTTGGTGTAAACACGGGTGTCCTCTGGAAGGTTGTCCTCGCTTGTGGTGAGGTGAGAAAGGGGCCTGTTCCTCACGGCTGGCTGTGAGGGGCGGAGCTGGGAGCTGCGGGAGGGTCGGGGTGGTGGGGATGCGAAGGAGGATATTAGAAGAAACAAAAAACAATATAGAGAACATATATAGAAATATAGAAAACAATATAGACTAGGAGACTGAAGAAAATGAGGAGTTTCTGTGAGAAAATGAGGAAATTCTGTAATGTTGAAAAGAAAAGATGAGGGCTCTGAGTATGGGCCTGAGCATGAGAGGATCTGAAAAAATACTGTGGAGAAGCATGGGGGAAGCCAAACAAGGTAGGTGGCCCAAAATCCTGCTTCTTCAGAGGAATAAGAATGTGTTTATTTGACTGAAACTTAAACTTGATAATGGTGGTTTATCAATGGTGATGGAGTGCTTCGTTGGTTGCATCAGAAAGGAAATAAAAACTGTATTTAAAGTAATTTTCAAATCAGTCTCAAGCACTTAAGGGTGAGAAGTATTAACCTGTGTTAGAATGCAGAGGATTGACAGCACTGAGTATAGAAGTTGCTGGTAGACAAGAAATATGGAGAAAAAAGGTAATTGTGTCAAGTGAAAGGTAAGAGTGTGAGTGTCTCTGCAGCATGGGTTTGAACAGGGCCAGGTAAGAGGTAATGAAAACTAAAGGAAGATGAACTATCCTCTGTAAAATTAAGACTGCTGGTAGAGCAGTAACCTATTCTTGGTCTCAGTTTTGAGCTTATGGTTTGGACTAAAAAGCTAAAGGCTTCAAATCATTTAGGTGGAGGAGTAAATTAAACTGTCCAGTGGAGAAACCAAGAGAGAGGTAGGAACCTGAAACTTCCAATGATTTTGGAAAAAAAAAAAGTTGTACTTCTTTATTTAAAACTTTGAGTTCTGTCATGGTGCCCAGAAAAATGTCTGATACTCTGAATGTTCTGTATCTTTAAATGATGTTAAACATAATGCAGACAAAAATGTCCTCTGCAATTGAGCTTCAGAGCATACACAAGACGACTCTGATAATCAAAATTTCTTGGCTCCTGAAGTCTTTTAGACTATTGCCAGCTGACCAGACGTGTACATTGAAGAAGATTCCTTCAGTTACTCCGCAGTACATTTAGTAAATGTACAACTGTCTTGTAGTGCTGTAGCTTTAAACTTACAGTAAATATTACTGTGTGCTTTACAAAAAAAATGCCATACTTCTGTTGGATGAGGACCAATAGGTGGTAGGTTAGGCTGGGATTTATAGGATCCTTGTACTCTTAATTAGGATATTCTTTTTGCTTTAATAGATATACATGAAAGTTCTTTTAAAAGTATTTTTTTCCAGCGTAATAATTATTGGTATCCATGTGCTTCCATGAGCACTATAGCAGATCAGAGGTAGGTCCCAGCTCAAGACACACTCATATGGAAGCATCTATTCATAAATTCAGTATAGAAAACATTCAGCCAAACTATGACAAGTTAGTTTTCCCTGCCTTTATATTCATTTCTTAAAATGACTGATAAATGTATTTGTACATGAGCAATCTATAGTCTGCAAGTTCTTGCAAACAATATTCTGGTTTATTACCAGAGTGACCCTATATGATGTATTTGGTATTAGTATGCAGTCCTCTCAGTAGTGTTCGTGTTTACATACATATAGATATATTTTAGCTTGAGTATCTTTATCTTTTTTAAATGTGATTTTAAACTTAAACTGTTCAAAGAAGACTGAACATGTTTAGTTCATGTATATACTCAGGTTTTTTTGTGGTTTTGTTTTTTGTTTGTTTGTGTTGTGTTTTTTTTTTAAATTACAAGTTAGATGACTTCATTGTGGGCTGCTTTTTACTCTTCAAAAATAAGTCTGTCCAAGCATGTATATTATGCATGTCTGTAAGTCTGTCACTTCAAATTCCTACATTAGGGGAAGTTACTTGCCACATTCACATTCACAAAAAAATAACTGATACATATCTGCTAACAATTCCACAATAATTTAAAATTAACCCTCCATATTATTTGGCAAAAGTCTACACTTCAACCTTCCCTTTTAATTCCCTCATATGCTGGATTTAATTTCAGTTATCATATTTTTAATGTACTGTTGAGAAGCTGACAGTTATCAATAGAAGCTTTTTTACTACGATAGTAGAGATCTGCTGAAAATGGAAACAATAGTTCAATTGTCTGGTCCAATGATAAACATATTGTTTTCAGCTAATAATGTAGTGTTACAAAAAGATGATTTACCAGAGAATTTCGCTTCAATGTCATTGGAGTTCCTCACATGTAGACTAATAACCTGTTCTGCTAGATTGTGCCATACTAGCCTGGGCTTTCCAATTGTTACTAAAATAGATTAAGGAATAGTTATGGTGGTACTAAATGACTAGTCTGTGAAGAATTTGATGGGAAGTGTTTGTACTGGTAAATTTTAGGAGGTAAATGAGTTACTGCTTGAAATGTTAAATATTCCATTCTTGAAATGTTTAATATTCCATTCTCCTAAAACATATCACTTTATTTCCAATACCTTAATGAAGTTTCTTAACCTGAAGTAAAATCTTTCATCTGTCAGAGGGTGCAACTCTAAGGAATTCTAAAGTGCTTATAACATCTTAATAATAATTTCTAATGTATATTTGCAATTATGCATGGAGGAATGTTTGAGATGCACACCTTTGGTTTGAATAATGTCCAAGAATGGGAATTTAACATCTAATTGATCATCTAATACATGTCTACCATGAAAATTAAGGTAAGTGCTCAGTAGGTTTGAACAAAATAACCTTTTCTTCTTGTGCATCAGCTCCTCGTATGTCAGGAAAACAGTTCTGTCCAGGAGATTTCTGACCTTTGTCTGCAGGCAATAGTGCAAACCATCACAACCCCAACCATAATGTGGTATACAAAACACCAAGTATTATTGTCATGATCCCCTTCAAAGCCTATAGCTGAGAAATTTATTGGTCTATAAACTATATGCAAATGTAAACACAGTCTTGTTGTTGAAAAATGGAGCCAAGCATACAGAAAGGAACAGTGTATTAACAGATTGTTAATTGAATAACAGTCTCATAAAGGATGTGCCTAAAGTAAAATGGAGAGTCATTGGCAAAATTACTTGTTTAGTAACATTTAGTATTGTTATGCCTTGTTTTTTCAAGTAAAAAGCAAGAAGAACTAGACTAAATATAATAGTGTTTTTAAAATCACAGTTTTAACAAATACTTATTTTCTTTACAACTACTCTGAAAGATATTTTTAAACACTTGTGATGACAGTAGTAATGTGCTGATTTTGAGTACTAGCTCGTACTAGAATCTCAATTTAATTTAGCTTATCTTAAAAGCCTTAAAATAGCAGCTACAAACTTTAAGAAACTGTTTGGGTATATAAAAAGACTAAAAGAATAGAATGATGCTCAATTAAATAGATTTCCACACTACCAATAGTATTTTAGCAAGGTGGAGCTGTTTTTTCACCTTAGAAGGAATCTGTAAAAGAGACACTTCTAAAATTACCACTCCGGCATATAAAATAACTTTAATAAGTAATAGTAAAAAATAGCACTTTTCTGAGGAAAGTACACAATTTCTCATGGCAAAAAAAGGGATGCAGTGTTATGAGAGGATTCACAGTTATAGTCTGACAATTTTCAAAGATCTGATGAATACACAAACTCAAGTCTGTGTTTTTAGAAGAGAAGTTGTCTGGTTTCTTCTTGTATATATGATACGTAATCTTAGGGTATATGTCTTGCAAGCAAGAGCTCCAAGCTTTTATACATATGTTGCAGTATCTTAAAAAGCAGGATCTGTCTTGCCAAAGGATGCATTCAGGCCAATGTATTTTACTGGAACAGAAGATTTTCTATCAGTAGATGCTTTTCAATCTAGTGTAGATGTTTTTTTGGTTTAAGTAAGGAATTGGGAAAGTTCTGAGTTTTGCATCTACAGGTGTTCAGACAAGACAGAGTTGTGATATGTTCTGAATTCCACTTTCTTAAATAGAGGTAGTTCCCTGCTTTTCTTCCTATGCGGACTTCAATACTTTAAGTTAATGCACACCAAATTTAACTATGGCTACAACATTCTCATCTATTTCTATTTACTAAAATGTTCACTCATCTTAGAAAGATTGAACACTTTCTTGTTCCTTGAATACTTTCCTGAAGAACGCAAATGCACATAAACACAGCTGTATTATTGCATTCAGAACTCTTTGAAAAGTGTTTTAGGTTTACAATACATATAGTTTTACTTTGTGTATATTTCCTTTATATTTAGGAATAAATTATTGGGATAAAAATACTGCTGAACATAGAGTACAATTTCAGATTTAGGCATATAGTCTGAGGTGGATTTGTGAACTGTAATCAGTATTTAGATCTCTGTTCCTCATTTTCGGCAAATAGATTTCAGCTTGTTTCCCTCTGCAAGAGCTGAAATTATCACTGTTTTGAAATTGCAGTCTCCTTACCTCTCATGCACTGTTTTATGACTCGGGCAATCTGTGTAATCTCAGTGTATTAATGGATAGAGCACTCCATTTCCACATGCAGAATATTTACATGAAATGGAACATAAAATTGATAATCTGGCATGGTGACTATTTAACATACTGCAAAGGATTGTGAAATCAGTGCGTGGCTGTTAACCATGCTACCACCAGTGCAAAGGAATTCTTGCAAGCCAAGGCTGGAGGCACTGCTGAACTGCTCATATAACAGCTGAAGAGCAGCACATAGTCCAACATTATAATAGCTAGAGCTCTTTTTCTTGGAGGCTGAAGAGCTGACCCAAAAACTTAAAAATCCTAAAACATGCCAAAAGAAAATGGACAAAAGATATCAGTAAAGATGAGAAGTTGATTAGTTGTTGGAATTTTGAGTACGTCTGCACATTTAATATTTCTTAAATAGAACTAAAAAGGCTTATGCAAATAAGACCTCATGTAGGCAGTGTTTGGTGGTGCCCTTTGATGAGGAAATGACTAGTAAAGATTCAAACATTATGCTAGGTTGAGAAAATTGAGTATTAAAGTGTTTTTGTGTTTTGTCGTACAACATGCATCTATATTAATAGTGTAAAGTCTAAGTGCTGAGTACTCAGGTGGACCACAAAATATGGATGTTCTACATTGGACCAGAATTATAACTTCTGTTTTGGCATCTTGTCTTTGTTAGCGGCAATTAATACATAGTCACTCACATGTTCTGTGACTGCATGTGAAAGTCTAAGAAGCTCTGGGCTTAATACTTATTTCCCATAGTTCTTCTGTTAAATGCTAATCGTGTGGTATTTATATCAAAGTTCTTTACACACTATCTACATTTTTTTAATGCTAAAAAAAATATGCAAACATTTAGTCAAATAGACATTGGAAGATGAGAGAACTAAATGGTTTGTATTATACAAATTCCTTTCCTTGTTTCTTTGGACATTCTCAATAAGAACCTGGACACTTCACTTAATCATTTAATTCCAGTTGTTAAAATGAACAATATTTTCTTATCAAATATTCCTGCCAGATTTACTATCTGTATGTTTCTTTGAGACAGCTGGAAGATTCTATATATACTCTTAAGTTTTTCATTTTTCTGCTTAATTTTTCCATTTAAAGATAATTACTGAGACTGTTACCAGATTTTGGAGAGAGAAGCATCACTACAACAGGGTATGTTTTTCTTAGTAGTCTTCTTTGAACAGAACACTCAATTTGTATTCCATTCTGGTTTTGGGGGGCTTGATTTTATTGCAAGGCACATTCTAAAAATAAAATATTAAACTGTGTTGTCTAGCTCTAAATGTAAGTATTTCATGACTGCAATCAAATGGGTTTGTGATATGGACAGGAAGAATAAGGCAAAGCATTGGCATCTCAATACTGTGGGAAACAGAACAGAGTAAACGATCTTTTTGGCCTATAAATCTGTCTGAAGTTACATTTGCTAGCAGTCCAACTGTAGAAACTTCTGGGAAAATCTAGCAGGAAGCTGACACCCGTCTAGTATTCTAAGTAACTTAAGTGCTAGCTAACTCACGTTCAGGAAACTTGTTTTTTGGCTTTCTTTTTAATGCTAAAATGTACTTGCATGTCAGATAGATTTAAAATTGCGTCTGGCAAGATGGTGAGATGATTTTCAAGTTTTGTCTAAGGAGAAGTGAGTTGGTTTCCAAGTTTATTATAGTCTAATGTGAAAAACCAAAAAGTGAAAATGTTTATAGTATAGCTTACTATAGTAAGATGGAAATACATGGACTTTTAGTATATGAGAAAAAGTTGCAGCACCATCACATTGGCTTTTGCATTTTTTTTATTGCTGTTCTTGCTCTCTATATTCTGAACCTAACAGACATAGGTATTCACTCTGTAGATTAGAAGAGCTTTATTAAGATCTATCCACATTCAAAAAAAAAAAAAAAAAATCATCACACTGAATTTGTAAAGCGTGTAGTGCGAGTAGCACAGAATTATTATTGTAGATAACAAACTGACAAGGTGCTGCCATGTTCCAGACTTTATTCTGTGGATAGAAATCAGAGTAGATGATCCTAAGAGAAAATCTGAGCTATGCCACTGATCCCTCTGGGTGGGTGGATCCATTTTAGCGTGCTCTGGCTGGCTTTTAGGTAACTGAAATTAGTACTGGAAACTGGAATGGAAAAAATGGGTAATATAAATAAGTTAAAGCATCCATAATCATAGATACACAGTATCTGCTTAATAATAAAACCAAAGCAGGAACTTAACAACCCTTATAAAATTCCAAATATCCAAACAGAAGAATAACTGGAGAATTTACATAGTTGAGTTGAAAATCTTGAGTGCTTTACTTATATTTCATTAGAAGTAAGTAACGGCTTAGTGATTAAATAATATTATGCTACATTCAAAAGCATGGTCTTCCACTCCCCCTTCATTTCCTGAAGTTTGAGCCCTGTTTAGATCACTGTAAAATGACTTGACACTTAATCATATTCAGACATGCCAGTTCATGCACTTCCCTGGGATCCAGCTCACTCTCACGTGTCTGCAACCGTCTCGCACCTTTCATGCTCTGAAAGACTTTTTTTTTTAGCACTGAGTTAACTGGGAGCTGCAATTGCAAGCCTCGGAGTTTAAGCAGCTGCATAAATTCCCTTGTACAATGCCCAGTTCTCATGCAATACGTATGCTGAATATTATATTTTACAGAATCCTGAACTTGAAAGCTGAAAAGCTTCTAGAAATCATTTGTCTGAAGCTATAGTAATTCTTCACAGAGTGATTTGTCGGTATTCCACCCTGGGATATTTATCTGGATTTTAACACTTAAATGCATGGTTGGTGGGAATCTGCAAACATTTTGACCTGTGTTTTCATATGCACTTAAATCAGATTTTGTAACAAATACAAATAATGACTTTTTCTTCTCCTTCAGTTCATTTAAGAACTAAACATTTCAGTTAAGAACTATCCACTGCTCTGCGGAGGATTACACAGCAAAACATGTATACTGAACAGCTCAAAATGTATTTTCAAACTTATTATGGAACAAGATTCAATTTAAGGGATTCCCTACTTGTCTTCATACTGCTTTAATTCTCACAACACAATCTCAATCTCAAAGCATAGAAATCTTTTATGATTACTGGAACCATATGTAAATAGCTATAGCTGGGATACTTTAATAACTATCTTATGAAAATGCATATAGTTTGTAGATAATATTTATTGAGATTTAATTGCATAACCAGTACAGGTAATGGTGGTATTAAACACAAATATTCTTCCAAAGTGGTGATAATATGTTGTGAAGATTTATTTTGTTTTTAAAGAAAATCAGTCCAATCACAGAGATTCCAAATTTTTTTTTAGCCATGAGCTCGATAAAACCTCCCTCCTGAAAAGTCTACATTTTTGTCCTTGTGTTCCTGTAGCAAAGCTCATTTAAGTTAAGCTAATATTTTCATTAGTTTAGACTTAATATTTGTGACTATTAGACAGAGTTCTGACATTCTTTCTTCCTTACAGATAAAATTCTTCTGATTTTAACTTACTCTTTATGCAACTTCTGAGGTATATCTCAGGACATTGATTTATGTGAGGTTGGACAGTGCATAGAGTGGAGCTCAGCCACTCAAACTTACATAGGTTTAAAGTGTTTTCTAAATGTGATTTTTAACCATATTTAGTTGAAGTTACTGGTTGAGGATAGTTCTTCAGTGAACCTGTGAAGGTTTATGACATTATGAGGGGAAATAGTACAGTGTTTCCTATTTTTGCTAGCTTCATATAGAGTAATTGCTCTGGTATTTTACTGGCACTTCTTTCAGTTCACCATAAAATCACATCACAGAGAACTTCACATTTTCCCAACAAATTAAAAACAAAAACTTCAAGATTTTGATATATGCTGGGGGTGGACTAACTACAGCATTTAATCAGATTGATATTGCAGTGCTGTTTTACTGCTACAAAGCTAGAAGAGGATGGTCTGCTTATAACTTTTATGTTTCATTAGTGTAATATAAGTGTGTTCTATTATTTTGTTTTGTTCTGTTTTTCTTCCCTTTAATAGCCACCTAAAAGGAACAGCCACTGAAATGCTAAAAATGAGGATGAATGACACATTGTAAGGAAAGAGGCTCTACGCCAAATTCCACACATTTACACTGCCAACATTTATCCACAATGTTGGCAAAGTGGAGAAACACTTCTGAGCTGCTCTGTTATTTATGAGACAGATACATATTTTTTTTCCTGCTAGGACAACACTGGATAATCTGATTTTTTTTTTTTTTTTCACCATTAGCTTAGCCACCAGTTTTTAGTGTGACATTGGGCAACTCACTTTAACCCGTGCATGTCTCTTGTTTCTTCATCTGTAATATAGAGGTAATAGTTATATATTTTATATTAGTACTCTAAGACTGAATTCAGTTAACATCCAGGACTATATTGTATTTTGTGTGAGCCATTATTAGGTATGAAAAGAATTGTTGCTTACATGAATTTAATGAGTATTTTCCCAGGATGTTGTGAACTTTGTCCATAAAAGCAATACACAGGGAATGAACTGTTTTTCCATTTATTAATAAGTGTTTCACAAAATCAGGTACGACATTTTTCTTCAATTTCATTTGACAGATATGACAATACACAAATATATTCTGTCTCATTTGTCTTTCTGAAGCCATTCCAGCATTTGTCTTCACTGTGAAATGCTGTGTTTTACCTTCTTGGTCCCTTTCTCTCCACTGGCTCTCCAGTGTTATAACTAAACTGTATTATTCTGTGTTCTAATTAAATGCATAAGGATGGTGTTCTGTTATGCTATAGAGGCTTAGTTTATGGAATGATCTCCCCCTTTATTGTCCTGAAAAGACCTATAATGCAGCTTTTCCTGGTGTTGTGAACTCCTAACAGAGAGGGTGAAGTTAGAAATGTTCATTCAGTGAATGTTAGTTTGAACAATCTGTACTAAGTCCTTATGCATGTGGAAGTTAATTACTGTGTAAGAGATTTCATACAGAAGTTCATTCTGGGAAGTTCCCTTAGGCAAAAAAGACAAATTCTTACTTCAAAAGTAAGAAACATTTTCACTACAGTAAGCAATGAAAGCCTGTCTAAGTGCAAGCAGCTGAATATTCCCTGTAAACATAACCTGTGTGGTTTACACAGAAGCTGTTTCTCTTCAATTTAGTACTACACAGGAATAATCCAGCTGGGAGGAGACAGGGGAAGTGAAAGAACAGTTAGATTAGCTATTCTTTGAATCATAGTCCAGGTTTTCTTGGTTAATACTGAATGTGTATTTGTGTAGGAGTGGAGATCTGTGGGACGGCAGTATTGGTATTTGTAGGAAAAGTCATTACTTTTTAAATTCTTTGAATAAATATGCAAAAATACTTTCCAGTGACATTTAGTATCTGCTACAGTTCTCTTCAAATATTTTCCTGATAGAATTTAAAGCATCATGTTAACACAAAGAGAAAGCTTTATTGTGTTTCATGTGATCAGTGTTATGAGACATAGGAATTTCTTTCAGTTCATATCTATTGCAGTTGGTCTTCCGTAACAGATAGACCAAGACTCTAAGGTCCAGTCCACTTATTTTTATTGCTCTGATTGCTCTGATTATATTCAAAATAGGGGTAAATTGAATAAATTTAATGGGGGGGGGGGGGAAGAGATGGAGGGGGGTTGTTTTGGGTATTTTTCCTCAAACCCTCCTGAGTAGAAGTATCTCCTCGCAACAATCTAATTTGCTCTCCTTTTTTTTTTGCTTTTGAATTTTTGTGTGGAAGAGAGCATATCAAAAAGGAAACAATGCTTCTATTTCTTTTTGTGTTTCAACTTCCATTTAGACTGTCTTTGTATTCTTAGTGTTTTATTTTTTTGAATAAAAATTTCAACATTAATATCACTTTCAAGATTATTTTTTTTTTAAGTTTCAACAAAAGCTTTGTTCTATTTTATTCCAAAAAGATATTTTCTCTTGTATGCTTTGTTTGGACTTACTAGGACTTCTAAGTAAAAAGTAAAGATTTATTTTTTTTTAAAGGTCACAACCATTCTGCCAACTACAAATATTGTTGGCGAGCCAGATATCTCCAGGAAAAGGCTTATAAAGGTGGCTTGAAAGTGTCTGGGGTTTAGAGAC
>JAOQGH010000069.1:11439602-11500111 GCA_025769975.1 Gallinago jamesoni | reverse complement strand
ACTCATGAAATACATTGTTTATGCAGAGAGAGTTCTTTGAGTCTACAGAAAAAGTCTCTGGAGCTCAGAAAAAAAAAAGTAGCAAACTCTAAAAAATATTTTTAATTTGCTCAGGATATAATTCCTCATGTATTATAGCATTGCCTGCAAAGTGCAGTATTCAACTCTGTTCTAGAAGCACCTCAAGCAAGTCATTACTTGAACTTAATTTGGTCCAAAATAATTTAGCCAAATTGAACATATGTAAGTCACTTATACATTTGGGGTTTTTTAAGTTACACTGTAAAATTTAAAAATATTTTGCTGTGATATAAATGTTGAATGTGTACGGTAAGAGAGGGATTTTTGTGCGGGCTGCCTTTTAGCATTTATAGTTTCCTGACTTTCAACTGACTTTTTTTTTTCCCCCCAAATTGCTTGCTTAGTTTGCTGCAACAGAAAATCATCTCTATCAACAGAAATAGTGTAATTAAAGCTTATGTTTAAAAGCTTGTGGAATCTTTGTGAACATGGTGATCTCAATTTAAGAAGTAAATGATTTTGTTGACACATTTTTTTCCCTAGTCCTGAAGGCAGGAGGAATATCTATTATTTATGTCAATGAGAGGGAGGTTACAAGATTTGCGATCCCTCTCCAGGACGTCAGGTGTGGATAAGCTTTGTGATGGTGAAGTTTAGATTTCTCTCAAAATTTTAAATTGGCAAAATGAGTTGCCAAACTTCTTTCTGTGTTAATTTGTCTGTTGTTTCTAAGGATGAGAACCACTTAAACATATACTCCTAAATAAAAGACTGAAGTACTCGTAATAGAAGAGAGGATTGATTTTGCTGAAACATCTAATTAAAGCTACACATCTAGTTGAAGATAGCACAGATGATGGCAAGCTTTCCTTTTGATTTCAGGTAGTAGGCAGGAGACGTGTATTTAAACCACCTATTTAAATAATGTTAAAGTACAAGGCGAATTATCCTTGATAGTCTGCTTCTTAACAATTACTAAGGCATCAAAAATGTAATCAATAAACAGGAATTAATAAAATATCATCCTCACTTGCAGAAGAACCAAATGATGTAAAAAGTTACTTTTTATTTTAGGATGACTTAACTAGGACATTAAGCCATTAAACCATGTTTTTAATATTTCTTTACCAAAAGCATACTTTAATTTCTTTCCATTTAAAACTTTTATAGTGCATTTTTTTGGACTTTGTACATACTAAGTAAATAAATGCATTTTAATAAAAAGATAAATTTAAGATACAAAACACCCAAACCACATATATTTAGGGATGAGCTTAATTTTACTTTTGTACAGGCCTATGTAAACCAATAGATCTTCAAAGTGTCTGGGCTAATAAATAATGGTATTTAATGAGATATTTGGAAACTAAATCAATTTCAGATTCAGACAACAAGTTAAGAGTTCAAGCTTTGTACAAACAGGTGCAATTTAAGTGGTTTGAATGGATTTGATTAGTGACATTTCTTAGGGGGCTGAAAGAGACAGATAAAGCTTTTTGAAAGGCTGGATGGGAGGGAGAGTTGCCAGTATGATTCTTCCCAGAATTTAAAGACAACAGTTTTACCTCCTGGGGAAATTTTCTGTTTGAAATGTTGTAACTTTGCCATTGTTACACTTGCCAATATTGTGTCACATTTGTAGCATGAAATTTATTAACTTACCCTGAGAACTATTTTGCACATATACAATTAGAAATTATTAAATAGTTTCACTTACACAATTTTCCCCTGACAAGCTTAAGCAAAATTTAATTTCAAGAAACCAAACCATCATGAAGCCATCTGTTTGAAAACCATCTAGGACTTTGTAATATTTGTGTCTACATTACCTGTTACTGAATTGTTGACTCTTGTATTCCTCATTATGTGAAATCCACAAGCAGGCATATATAAATCTTGGTATTTATATACCAACTATAATAATTTTTTTGTGATTATTTGTTTGCTGCTATAAATTGTCAAAACAGGAACTGATTGGTCTCTTAGCTTGCATTTCCTTAAACAATTGTAATGTATGTACTCTCCATCACTTTTCTAACCCATATTTATTTTATTTTTTTCTTAAGTGGAGAAATAATGTCATACACACAGCAAACTCATGTTTTGTTACCTTTCACTTAGCAGTTTCCCGTTTGGTACTTCACTTTGGATGGTATATAAAGCAAATAAGCAGGCGGAAATCGGGTCATAGGAATCTTTCTGGTGCCAAAAAACAACTTAATGGAAATTTTTGAGCATAGCTGTATTTTCTGGGGAGCTTTTCTGTTCTCATCTGATTTTGGCATAATATTGTGTATGTTTGAAACAATTGTAAGTTAATGCTGAATCCATTTGGCTCTCATCAGCTCCTGTCAACAGCAAACACACTTCATACAGATATATGTAATAGTAAATATTTTATTTGAAATGCTACAGCTTTACTTTTATATTTTTATGAACTTTAAATTTCAATATTCTTAATCTAGAAAAGAGGTGAAGCTGTAGAACTTCAGTCTACTGAAGACTGTTTATTAGGTTAATGCTTGAATGCTTGCTTTTAATATTATTAAATAAAACAGGTTTTTGAGTAGGACTGACAGTTGAATGGGTAGATTATATATATATGGTCTATTTATTTATCTATCTATATTCTTTTTTTTTCTTACTATCTGTCTTTCTCCTAAAAAAAAATACCATTTGGCAATCACTTATGGCTAGGTAGAATAGGAATTAATACCCTACTCTGGGCATCTTTATCTTTTTCAGATTTTTCTTTTCAGAGACACTACATATGTGGGACAATATAGTGTATCTTGAACTGTGTCATCTCCACAGATTCCTTCCCAAGAAGAGAGAAAATAATAATGTATCTTTGCACGAACTCAGGTCTTACTTGGGTTTATAAGTAGTTGGTAAGAAGTTTAGGCAAGGAAAACTAATGAGTGATGCTAGCATATTATAGGCTATTAAGAATATCAAGACTGTAAGGTAATACAGGTGCTAAAATCAGCAAAGCAGTATCTGTATTCATACAATTATCAATATTGACTAAGTGTTCTAATTGAAGCTTTGCTTAATGCTGTCCTAGAAATTAGAATGGGATTAGTGGGTTTGAATGGAAGAGAAATTCGTATAAAGCTTTGTCCACTGAATGCAGACACGTCCTATACATAACATATAGTTTTGAAATACTTAATATAATTGAAAAAAATGAAAAATAATAAGCTTTTCAATTTTGTCTAATTCCACATTATTGCTGTATTATTTTTGGATAAATATGATAACTGGCTGATGGTTTGCAAATATCAAAACACAGAACTATTTCTGAAGAAATAAGGTCTAACTAAAGGGGAAAAAATATGAAATAATTTCAGATAAGGAGGGATCTGTCATCCACAGGATGGCTGAGTCCTAATGTATAATAAAGTGGATGGACTAATTGAAATGAAATAGCTGATTCTGGGGCCTCTTGGAATAAGAAAGCATCTGTTGGTTAAAAAAACAGCATAGACATGCTTCAGAAACAAAAGCAATGGCATAATTGCTGCCTTTACTTTAAAACAAAACAAGATAAAACCAAACTCTGACATGATTGTTTCAACAACACTTGATTTGCAATAGAGGAGAATGAGACAGTAGCGTATTTATGAAACAAATCAACACACATGCACCACATACACTCTCATTACTTTTTTGCTTTTTATTTCTTTTTCTAACAGACTTTTTTCCAAACAGAAAAGCTTCTTGTTTATCCTTTCACTTCATTTTCATAACTTGCATCTTACTCTTTTATGTCCCCATTAGCTAAATTTCCCAAATCTTTCTAGAGCTTGATAGTGATGATATTAATCCTTAAAAAACCAAATCTCTTCAGTTCAGTTCTGACAGAAGTGAATGTAGTCTCTCCTTGAGTCAAGATGCAAAATCAATGGGTCATGAGTGGCTGGAAGAAATAATTGAACAGTTTAGATTGCTGCTGGGTTATTTCAGAATAAATGGAGGTTCTGAAACCCTGGGTTAGCTGCAGGTGTGTGGGAAGAATGGGAGAAGCAGGAAGAATGGCTGAGTAAAGCCTTGACTCAGTGTGCAGACAGCATAGAAAAGGTGGTGATCTGCCCAGTAGTGGGCTCACAACCGCGGATCACAGCACTGACTGCCTGAAAGCAGACAGGTTTGTTAGAAGGAATTACTGGTGTGTGGGCAGTGAGACTAAAGAACGCTAACTGAACCCCATTTGTATTAGTATCATTACAGTTAATTTTGCCAGGCTACTCTATAATAAAGACATTTCCCAGATGTGAAAACTGTTAATATGCAAAGCCAGTTCAGCCTGCATCTAACTAACGTTCTTATTTCTGATAATTAAATAGTATTTTGAAAGAATTTTAGTTCTTGCATCTCACTATTAAGTTTAGATAAATGATCATTTATGATTATGTCAAAAGATTAGAAAGATACTGAATCCTGCAGATAAACCTGAGGTTATATAACTTTTCTAAACAAAGTCATTTGTTGCTGTAATTTATGTAAATTGTTTTGGAACAGAGATGAATTTGTTTCTTTTTCAGAAACATTTACCGAGAACAAGTGTGTGTCATATAGCATTTTGTTTAGTTACCAGGCTGCTTAACATAATTATATCTTGATAGGATTCCATTGCTAAGAAGGATCAACACTTTAATCTAACCCTCTTTTTGTAATGCATTGTATAAAATTTAATAAGGACACACTATTACTGCTAAAAGGTGACATGGAACACATATAGCAGTATACAATATATAATTTTATGAAATAAATCTATTATATGCAATCCATTTAATTCATTTTTCTTAATCATAATTTGTATTGTAACATAGAGCTGTTTTTTTTAAGTAATTCAAAGACAAGTTTTTCATCTATCACAAATATGGTTTGTTATGTTCACAAGAAAATTATAGTTGCTAGAAATTGGGCAAGTTATATCCTTATGTTATGATGTTTTTAACATAAATATGTAAAAGATGAATCTGTGATAAGTTGAGTCCCAGCAGTCATTTTCATCATTAGTATAACTGGAGTAAAAACTACATTTTTTTTTCATTTGGGAGTTATTTAGTCAGGGGTTTTTATTATTATTTAAATGCCTTTTCTGCTAACCAATTTGTCATTAGACGTTCACAACTTTCCACGTGTCATTGCTGGGCCAATTATTTTTTAAATGTCAGCACTATATGTTAACATTATTTACTTCTATAGTAGTTAAAATCAGTGTTTACATCTACTTAGATTTGTGTGAAGGGAACATTTCAGACAGTATGCCATCTCTGTAAAACGATACTTCATCCAGGTCATTGCTGTTTGATCCTACATGGTAATTGTTTATAGTTGTTGGTTATGATTTACTTTTAATAATTTTTATAACTAATGGGAAAAAAAACCCTTTACAGGGTTTTTTGCTTGGTTTCAGGCCTTTCATAGTGCAGAATTACGGGTGTTCTGTTACACTATCTGATAAAATTCCAAAAGATTTCATGCATATCCATTAAATTCATCATGTTATTTTCACCATTGCATTGTGAGACTTGATATTATAGACTTTATGGCTGGAATAGGGAAGCTTTAATGTCCTTCAAAAATTCTTACTAACTAAAATATTAAAAACAGATAGAAATATTCCGAAGGAAAGATTTGAGTTTTTTGTGGTAAATTTCAATTCAGCCGTGAGATGAATCATCCTTTTGTTGGATTACTGAATAGACTGGACAAAAGAGGCGATATCCAAGGTTGCACAAAAATCTTAAATTTCCTAATATTTTTACATCTGACTGTGACTACCTGTCCTTTAAGACAATTTTTTGAAAGTTATTACACAGCAACTGCTGTTGCTGCATGCTTTTGATATACAAAAGTGTTAATTCGGTGAAAGATCTCACATGTTGACTTTCCCATCCTGAAATGAAGGGCTTTTTTTTAAATGAGCACAGAGTTCCAAAAGATACCTGAAATGCATATTTCTCTCAGCTTTGCTTTTTCTCATTTTTCTTCCTTGAGATTCAAGCTTTCAATTCAAATGTATTCTCACATGGGGAATTGTAAAGAAAAAAAAAATATAAAATGCACCCTGTGCTATTCTGAGCACTAGTAGCAGAATGAGGCTATTTTACTATAATTGAATGGATATGTGCTTTACATAATTCTTTTGTTTTTTTAAGAAAGGAGTATGTTGTTGGGATTTGATAGAGCATCTCCTATCCTACACTGAAATAAGTACATTCCTTTATATATATATTGGAATAAAAATCAGTTTTGTATCTGTAAGTAAAAAAGTGAAATGCTGTAGAGGAAATATTTCTGGAGATGTATTTTACAAATCAAGATTTTGCAAGCAGTTGTTTTTGTTTTTTTTTCCCCGTACAGTTTAAAGAATGATTTGCTTTTAAAAGTTTGGAGAGATGAGTCATTTTTTTTTGAGGACATGCAGATCTTCTCAGTTAGTATGAATCTGATGGCAGTCCTTGAAATGCCTTTCAAAAGAAAAGACAAAAATTTCATAATCTCAGCACCAGAATTTGTGGTAATGCAAATTCATTGTATATGTTAATACTTCATTAGCTTTGTCTAATTTTACAAAATGTTGAATTTTCTATGAGCTAAGTGACAAGGATTTTGCCATACTTTGAATTTTTTCTAAGTAATAAGCCTAAGAGAAGATAGAATGATCTGGAATGAGTTACACCAAACTTCATCAGATTTGGTCACATAAAGGGTTTCTCTTTTTGGCAGGACTTGTCAGGGTTAGGAGTGAGTTAAATCTGTACCTGGGACTTTTAGCATGTGAGTCACAGTGAGCGCCTCTAATAACAAATGTTTTGACTGGGTGTCCCAGGTGGAAAAAATTGGCCACTAAAAATCTCACTGAAGAACAGTTCTATAGTTGTCTCTTGATCTTATTTTTTTATTACTGCTTTATTGTTTCCTGTGTGGAGAAAAAAACCCAATATATTCACACAGCTTCTTTTATGGTCATGATTCACCACTATGGAAATCAAGCAAAGCTTGGAAGAATACTGCGTGGTGGCTTGCCAGTGCTTTGAAGTGCGTGGCAGGCAAAGCTATTTGGACATGGTTTAACTTGAACATTGTGCTAATGTGTGATTTCCAAAATTTCTGCTTGTGGTTCTCCACCCAGAAAATAAGAAGACAATGACAATGCACCCTCATACTTCTGCCCTAAGAACACATTAGAAATGCATAACAATGAAAAGGAGTTGAAAATATTAAAAATGCAAATGATTATCCTGAAAAGTTGCAGTCAAATGATTCTTATGAGTAAAGAAATCAAGGACAGAATTAGTTACCTATAGTGTTAAGAAAAAAGCTTTGAATATTGTCCTTATTTTTGGTATATCTGCAAATGTTTTGAAATCCCAGTTTAGTAGCTTGGGTGTATATATTGAAGAATAGGCATTTTCATTAGGAAAAAGTAATTATCTCAGGTAGGAAATCTTCTTCTGATATTTACCTAAGAACTTAGGAAGACTAGCAAGATAAACAAGTAGCAGCTCAAATTTTGTTAGTTATTTAATGAAGAGCACTCAGGTAATGAAGAGCCTTATGTAAATATTACTGCTTGGAGTGTTTCCGAAAATCATCATAACTATGTTAACTTTTATTGAAAGTGAAAATTCGACAACTGACCTGCAAGTTTTAACTAATGCTACAGTGAGAAGAAACACAGGCGTATTACAGGGTTGATAATGTCCCATCAGCTAGAAATGTACTGGATTACCTTGTTTCAATTCTAGTTCTCTAAGCCCATGTACCTTTAAGCTTTGTCTGGTCTGAGTTGGAAGCAGGTTTCTCTCTAGTTTGGTTTCCAGTCAGGATTATTTGTTTTCTATTCCTTGGTAAATGTGAGACTTTGTGAGACTTTACTGGCTGCTTGCACATATTCCCCCACCCCAAGGATGAGTACTAGCAGCTGTGTCCCTAGGTCCTCTGAAAGATTAAGCACATCTTTTAGTTCCCATTTTACTGGCTTGGGGTTTACAGTTCACCTCTGGGAAACGTGCGATAGTTGAATTAGAAAGATAGATGTAAAAATTCCGTAACATCAGTGATTCTTTATATTAACTGGCACAAAATATCACACAGATGAGAAAACGCTAGATCTACTGTGTATACTTCCCTTTCGCAGTTTTGAATGTTGGTTTGGGCATAGCCTGTGTGCTCCATGTCATCCATTTCTGTACATAACTTTTCTAAATTATGTTGCATGCATGTCTGCGTCAGAATTCTGAGGCCAGTTTCCTTCTCTCTTGGCTGGTCTACAGTTAGCAAAGCATGCCTCACTGTTCCTTCTCCACACACAAGTTTTCTTCCTCTCTGTGATTCATGACATTTCCCAAATACTTTAGCTTTTGAGGTCCAGTTTAACATTTGATCTTCCTTTCTGTTTTTGGGGAAATTCCATGGCTCCAAACCCTGGCTTGCAGGAAGAGTTTGAGTGAATTGATTGCTCTCTGGCTCAGGCATCCCATTGTCCTTTTATTTTCCCTCTTGACTGGGAGCTGCTGGGTGGGATGTTTTCCACAGTCCCATGTCTGAGACACATATGACTCAGCCCTGACAGCATATGGTTGACTTCACATCCTTTGAGGTATCTAATGATACAGCAATTTCATAACCGCAACCAGGGTTCATACTTTGTACAGGGATAGATTTCCCACATTGTGACACAAGCTGTTTCAAATGCAGTTTCTTAACAGTTTTGAATATTTTACACACAAGTCGTACTGGTGGCATTCTATGTTTCACACAATACTTATTCAACTGGCTGCTGCTTATGTCCAGAGTATGTAAACAGGTGTTAGAGTGGAATAAAATATTAAAAGTGAGAATTGACACACCACATAACTTCTAAATAGAAGTGTTAGTTACAAAGCCAGCAGCTGCTTTATATAAATCTTAAAAAGATATAGCCCGTACTTCTCCGGGCAGAAGAATCTCACATTGATTATGAATCAGAAACATGAAAAAAAACAATGCAACAAAAGTCTATTCCATATATTTTCAGGTTTGTTTTAAACAGTTCACTGAGTTTGCTCACTGAGTTCAACAGTTTGCTCGTGAGATTAACTGACAAGAAGGTTGTGAATGTGTCTTAAAATTTTCTATTCAAACCTGTAATGTATATCTCAAATTAACATAGATATTATCTATTGTACTGCAGATGTTTAAAATAATTAGCATTTTCATTCATAGCTTAGTTTTATGACAATATGCATAGGTCTCAGAAGGCAAGGTGCTCATGGAAATTGTGCCTGACCAACCTGGTTGGCTTCTGTGGTGAAATGGCTGGCTCTGTCAAAGGTAAGGCAAAGGATTATTCCCCTTGTCCCCAGCACTTGTGAAGCTGTATCTAAGTATTGTGCCTGGTTTTGGGCTCCTCAGAGACACTGACAAGCTGGAGAAACACCAACAGAGGACCTCCTAGGTGACGTGAGGACTGGAACTTGGCACGCTGAGGGTGTTTTTCTCCCCAGAAAAGGCTGGGGTGGGTGGAATCTAAGCTTAACTAGACATGTTCCAGAGAAACTTGCATTAACATTAGTTGTGCAGGAGATTGGATTAGAGATTTCCAACAGTTACTTTCAAACTTATTTTCCATATTTCTAAGGTATTCTTTTGGGAGTTGGTTAATTTGATTGGGGTTTTTGTTTGGTTTGGTTTGGTTTTTTAGAAGATCACTTTGAGTACATCATAAAGGTTTTGAGCAGCGTCAAGCCTTGTATATCACAAGGCTTATTTCTTGATGCATTAAGAATACTCCATTTCTACATGCTCTATTTACTAATTTTCATCACTCAAAATAACAGCCAAATCTTATTTGATAATACTCCATAGATAAAAAGATGATACCTTCTAAGCATGTAGAAGGCTGGAGGCGTGGAAGCATAATTTTGTTTTTTGCCACCCCTGAAGTCACAACCTTCTTTTTTTTTATTTTTCTGTTTTAGTTTCAAAGAGAATAGTAGCATCATCTGTTATTTTTGACTTACACAGAGTAAACTTTCTGCACAGGCATTGGAACAACACCACTTCTGCTTGGTTTTGTGCTACCCTTAGCGTGCAGTTTGCCTATCTGGCTGAGCCACCCTAAGAGCTATTCCTGATGGGAACAGTCATCTTGATCCTGGCTTCAGATTCCTGCCTCTCTCTTACACCAGTTCAGAGAATTAACCTGGCAGAAGACTATTTCCTTTTTGTAAGGATAATCTTTTGCTTGCTTCACTCCCTGAACGTACCGAAAAAGATCAGAAGGGTCCTTCTGACAAGGATCTTGTCAGGAGATGGTGGTTCAAGGGGAGGAAATAACAATATGTGGCCAGAGACAAGAGAAACCCTTTATGTCAGCACCTAAGTCATTGTATTGACTTAGATCCATCATCCACACTTTCTTTGTTGTGTTGACCGTTTTCAAATTAAATTGCTTTACTTACTATTTTCCAGACTGATGTAAGTATGAACTTATCATCTCATAGTGTTAAAAACCTTTCAGGTATCAAATGACTGAGTTTCAAAAAGTGAAAAATGCTAATTAGTGCACAATAGAGCATTAGGAAGAAAGTTACTAAGAGGCAATTTTAAGTGTTTTAAGTGTTCTAATTTTACAGCAGAGTACATTTTATTATATCCACTTATAATCTCATAACATTCAATATATTTCTTGCATATGAAGAATATAACTGAGAATTAGAAAAAGAAATTTGAAGCTTTGGATTGTGCAGATTAATGTTTTGGTACTTGGTCCAAGCATTTAATTATTCTATATAAGTTTTCCTGTAAGTTACATTGCTGTACCCAATATCCAGATGTGATAGCCCGGGACTTGGTTTGACTAAGTCTGAATACTGTAACAATCCTTAAAAAAACAAAAAACAAGCAACAAAAAAGCCCAATAATTTAAAAAATAAACTTTGACCCATTCTTTGTTTGTAGAATGCTTTACATTAATAATACGTTAACTAATAAAAAGTAGAGACCATAGAACAGAAATGTTTTCTATTTCTAGTGTAAACATGGTAAAGATTCATTTATTTATTTATTTTTCAAATCAAGCTAAGGGCCAGTGTTCTTTATCATCCTTATTAAAAAGCGAAAGTCTGGCAACTTTTTTTCTTTGAAATACTGGAATGGCCCAAAGGCTTGGAATTGAGATTTCATGTTGGCAGGAAAGTGGCCTGTCTGTTGAGCATGTGCTTTTTGTTATTTCTGTGAAAAATCTACATATTTAACCAAGTTTTAGCCTTTTTGGGTATAACTCCTACTATGATCTCTGCTTGATGGATTTTAACAGCAAAATCTTTGACAATACTAATCCCACAAATTATTTGCATAAACTCTCTCCGCGTGGAGTATATACATATCAGCTCCACAGAGCTGTTGTGTAAACTCTGTCCCCTTCAAAATGATAATGTGACTGTACAGCAGGTACCTTTCAATATAGAATTAGTGACATAATGAATTCAGTCATCGTTAAGTGTTGCTGAAGGTGAATCAGCTGAACCTAACTGGCTCAGGAAGTCCCATTTCACTTACTGGGACTTGAGGATAGCAAAAAATATGTAAAAGATGTAACATTTTAAACTTATCACAGCTGTTTCTGAAGTGTTTCACCACAGCTGGAGAGCCACAGTAGATGAATTTCTCGTCAAGCTGGTTGAAGAATTTACTGCATCTGTTTGTCTGCTGTGCAGCTCAGCTGGCAGGGCCTGTCCCGTAACAAGGCTGCAGAACCAAAGGAATGTTGGCTTTGCGGTCATTGCAGTTCACAGCTCTGTATGTTAAATTTTAACAAATAGCAGCTTAATTTCATGTGCTCAGCAATGAACTGTAGTAGGGAAAAACCTACTTTGTGAGGTTTTGTTGTGAGGAATTAGCATAAAAACTTAGACCTACTCTGTAAATGTGACTAGCATGGAAAAAGTACAGTGTGTAAAAGGTTGGTCTTATTTGATGTTGCCAACAGTTAATGGTTATAAAACATTTGCAGATACTCAGCCCTTTCACCTGCTCTTAAGAGAGTTATGAGACATGACAGCTATATCTGATTATGATGGCTTAAGGAACATAATGTGTCTGAGGGATTCTGCAAAACTACTGAATTACATAAATTCCGAACTTTCTTTGTATCTATAAATTAAGGATATTTTTTTTTTACAGTATAACTTTCCATGTGAACCACTTATGTGAGTTACAAATAAGCTGTGGAACAACCTGAAAATTATTTTGCAGATGCGTAATCTGACTTGTAGTTTTATGTTTAACAGTTTCATCCACAATCTGCAGGATGATACCTTTGATTTTTCCAGATCTTTGCACTTTCGGGAATATTAGTAGTATTTACCTGTTGACAATTAATGGGTTATCATTCAGTTTGAGTTGTGAAGGTCTTTTGCATGCCATTCTTTTTGAACAGATTGATGGTTTATTGATTTCTGCTCACTGCCCCCCCCTTAATTTTTTTAATATTCAATCTTCCTTTGCTTTTTGTTTTCTTCTCTATTTCCTGTTGCCTTGCATTTCACTTTAGAATGCTGGGCGTGTCCACCCTCTCCTTTATTTTCTCCACAAGTCCATTATTAAGCATGAATGACAGTATGAAATAATTCAAGACAAACAATACTGTTAACCATCTGAGTTTTGTGGCAGTGATACTGCAATCAGAAGCTAACATCTTGAGAGACGATGCTATCTTTACAGCAAAGAGAAACATCTGTAAACAGATTTGTAACACATATTTGAAGTACGTACTTGTGAATCCTCCAAAGAATACAGATTCCATATCATTCCATCCATGTTTATATGCAGCAAATAAAACCCATTATAATTAACATGCTATACCGAAGCTTACTTTAGGCTGGTGCACCCTCTTTAATTAGCAGAAATGGGACTCGGATGGAACATTAACCCTAGAAAGAGGCAGATGGAAACTGTGGTAGAGAGGTTAATTCACTGCAACATGGTAGTGTTGGAAACACTGCCTTCCCTTTTTCCTTGTAGATGAGGAAAAGCTGAAAATGTTACAGAGCTACTGATTACCTTAGATTCTTGCATCCTGCCCTTCTGGAAGCCCTTCCAGGGGACCCGTTGAGCTGTGTCCTGCCGCACCCTGAGATTCCCAGATGGCTGTATTTCACTAGATTTATTTTTGAAAGTATTGATTGTCTTGTTTGTATTTGTTGCCTGTGTTTGAAACCTATTAAATCAATAGGTCTTATATGTTATAATCTTCATAGTAATCTTCAAAATCAGAGAAATTATTACTGGCTTTCATGCTTCAAATTCTCTTGACGCCTACCTGTACCATGTAAGGATAGCAACATCTCGCTTTCTTCTCTGCGATGAAATTTCAAGAGTTTGTTATGTGGGGTAGGATTCTTATTATTGTTTCTCATTTTTGTTTCCATTTTAGCATACATATAAAAGTGAGTTTCTGCAAAATGGTTACTGTATATACAGCAATTCCCATGAAAGATTGTAGTTGAGAATGCTTAACATTTTGAACATCTTAAACTTAAAAAATGACATAAGACTAAGATAAGGTATCAGCTCCAATTTGCCACTTTTCTTTTTAATTGTCTTGCATAAATATTTGGGTTAAAACATCTCTTCAGTAACAGCGTATTTCCCGAAAATATCAAGATGATTTAGAAGTTAAAAATATGATATTACTAATACATAACATGTTACTTAAAAAGAAATTTACATTTTACTGTACATTGACTGTACAAATCAACTGGTTAGAAAAATGTCACTAATGAGAAGGAAATGAAAGGCTGTAAGGGTTTCTGTGCTTTTTATTTTTTTATTTTTTTTTAAACATTCCATTGAGTGAGTAATTATTCCATGGCCCCCATACTCCACAACATAAATATTCAAATAGCTTGATAAATATTCCAGTAAGTAGTAAAACGTTTTTTTGTATGTTAATGGTAGTTTATGGTAGTGGGGAAGAGAGTTTCATTTTAAATATGCAAAAAATAAAAAGCAGAATTTCTGAATTTAGTGGAAAAAAATCGCATGTATTGCTGTCATAAAGTATTGGCTTAAAAATTAATGAAAATAATGTAAACGTTGAATTCCATTGCTTATATTTTCCCTTGCAGAATGGGAATGAAAATGCATGAATTTAAAAGAAACAAACAAAATATTGCAGTTATCTCATAGAGCATCTTCTGATTCTTGCAGACCGCAGTCTGAGAAGCTCTGATGGAAAAGATTAGACTTTAACCAGCTGGCTGAATTTCATTGAGAGCTTCTTAGAGAATGAGAGAAATGGCAGTTACAACATAATTTATCTTGATAACCAGAGAGATTGAATCACTTACCACATTTCCACAGTGCAAATATTTGTGCAGCTAGTTTTTCTGGGTCCTTTCTTTGCCTAGTCAGAATCTTTGACAGATTTCCTCTATGCCTTTCTAATGTGGGTTTCTTCTGGGCTTTTTCTAGACAGATATTGGAGAACATGAAAGAAGCGCAAAGATTTTGTTTCTCATGTTTAATTATCAGTGTTCCTCGTTGTCTTTACTTGCTGTATTATAAATGCACACACTGTTAGATAATACAAATAAAGCAATAGCCAATAACAGAGGTAAACAAAGAGTTTCAGAAAGCAGAGGTCCCAAAAGAGGCATTATTTTGTACGTATATTTTGGGAATATGGAAAAGGAATTAAAAATCTTGTTGAAAACTTCTGAAGCTTAGTCAGGATTTCAGGGAGCGTTTAATTTGTTTAATTCAGATGTTTTTATTTTAGATTATTCAAATTTAAAAGCTATTTAGAGACCTTGCAAAAGTATATAATTTCATCAGTAATCAAATGTATAGAAGAATATATCTTCAGTGTCACAGTGGATTAAAGTCCATACTGGGTATATTTTGGTTGCATAGGGCTTTCAGAAAGTGAGAAACATTAAAAAACTGGGAGACTGTGGTTCTGCATTTTTTTAAAATAATAATTTCAAGATTAAAAATGAATTTTTGAACAGCTTGAGCGGAGAAAGGAAAAATAAGCCAACAGCAACTGAATATTTGTAAGGATTTTAAGTGCTATATAAATAACACCAAGAATCCAACAATCAAGTTATACAGATCTGTTTTACCAAGAAGCTAGGCAGAAAAGGTGGTCAGTGTCATGAATTACCTCCTTATCAGATTCAGATTTGCTATCCCACATGGCTGTTCCAAATTCCGGATTGCTAAACTCTATTTTAGCTATCCAAAATTCCATTTCAGCAATCTGGAATTTGTCCTCTTCACTTGTGAAGCCAGATGAGAGAGAATTGTCTGCTGTGTTTTTATATTTCCAGTTACCGCAGAAGTCTTTGTTTTAGAGAAATCTTTAGAATTCCTTGGATTCCTTTTCTTTTGAATCCCTTCTTTTAGGAACTGTAATTAATTTTCTTTTTTTTTTTTTGAAATCTTTCTTTAATTCCTACTACTAAATTGTATCAATTATAATAGTAGGATTATATTTTCATAAATATGATATAGGATTATATTTTCATAAAAACAATTAAATAGTATAATGGAGCACAGAGACAGTGATAATAACAAGCTGAAAAATTGTAAGACAAATTTGTATGAAATGCCTGCTGATTATTTGCAATCAGCTTGATATTATTAGAGATTCTCAAATCAGAAATTGTAGCAGGAGACACGGAGTTGATTTTTACAAAACACATGTGCTTATCATCTTGTATATTACTTATAATGCATCTCTCAGATAGTATGAAAAGCCAAAAGGGAAAAAGAAAAATGGTGGTGGGGGGTGGTGTTTGTTGTTTGGGGTTTTTTTTAATGAAAAGGTGAAACTTTCCTTTAAAAAAGATGAAAAGTATAATAATAATAATAAAATAGCAGACTTGTTGAGGCAGACACATTGAAGTCATTCAGAAAAATAACTACATGACATCATGTGAGAAAGACAGAACCAAAAAAGGGCAAGTTTTGTAGGCCAAATAGCTTCTATTCATTCCCAAAGAATTTTTCCTACTCACACAAGAATTGGGAGAGAGAAAGAAATAAAACCTTCATCCTTGGACACTGACAAAATACAAAAATATTGTCCCACATATAAAAGGTCAAAAAAGTAAAAAAAAAAAAGATAAAATAAAGCCATGTCTGTAATCAGGAATGCTTACTGAGAAATACTGACTTGCTGCTCAGAGCTGAGTTGCTCCCAGTAGTCCAAAGAAGTCCTGGAGCCATTGTGAATCACGGTATGCTCTTGTTATCTTACATTTTCAGCAAACTAGTGTTTGCATATAAACAGATGATTTTTGACACTTTTTTCTATCTCGATCTCTCAGAGCGGCAGGAAGAGTTTTACACCTTTATGAATTCAGCAAGGTGATTCTCAGACACCTGCTTGGCATTAGCAAATTTCAGAAACATGAACTGCTACACAAGCTGGTATGTGCCCTGTAGCTTATCCTGTTCTTAGGAAGATAATTGTGTTGTCTAAACCAACACACATAGTTCAGGAGGAAATGAAGCATTTGGGTTCAGAAGAGTCCCAGGACTAAAGTACTACATAATCATCTCAGTTTTTATTTCCCTTGACATATTATACTTTGAAGTAAATGCTATGCTAAATGCTATGGTTGTTTGAGATTGCCATCCCTACTTTTCTGCCGCAGAACTATTTATCTGCCCTGGGCTGTTACCAAATAGCAGAACAGAACAAGCTCCTGCTTTAGCTGTTCAGTTCATTGTTTGACATGGTAGCCTGAATCAGTAAAATGGGCTTCTATCTTCAAGTTTCGGTAATGGGTACCTGTGCCATTACCTCTATAACAGGCATACTTATCTTCTGCCTTTTCTTAGGTTTAATATATAGGCAATTAACATTCGGCTTGACTGTTCCTTGTCTCTGTTACTCTTCATGTTGTCTGGTAGGACAAGCTTTTCACTGTTCTAGTTTTGTCAATTTTCTTTTCTTCTCACCCATCAGAATCTGCATTGTAAACTTGCTGCACAAAGTCTGAAGTGGTGGTTGTATAGGCTCTTCAGAGACAGTCATGCTCTGTGCAAAGTGCCTGATACCAGGAACTCTGAATTCCTTTTTGAGAAGCGCATTCTTCACAATTGTATCTACTGTCTCTTACTGTGTCTATGGAAAGAGAATGCAGTGCGCCTGTACAAGATGGAATATTCTTGTGGAATATAGACATGGATGATGTTCCTCAAAGAATTCTGGTTACCTTTGAGTAACCTCCATTTACTTTATCACAACTGGATCTGCTGAACTATCGGTATGTTTTGTATATTGCTGGCGTTGGTAGGGAAATGCTAATCTGCAACAGCTGCCGCACCTGATTTTGACTGTACTGAAAAAAAATCTACTTCAGATTGAAACTAATATGATATTTTTTGATAGTATTTTTGGGACGTATTTTCATTTTTTATGGAATGCCACTACAATACATAGACATAGTAACACAATATAAATAGTTTTATTAATATTTATCCAATTACTTTTGTCTAGATGATTTATTGACAGTTTTCCACCTTATGCTTATCCTGTAATAATAATGTTTGGGATTTTGTTTTTAAAATCCATTTATGTTTATTTACCTGTCCTATTATTATTTTGTGGCTTTCTGTACTTCAAGGGCATCTGTCTTAGGACTGATACCTGCTACCTAACCTCTTCATTGTTTCTGCATTGTCTTATGATGGCCAGTTGCCAAAACTGCACCTTCCCTCCAGCTGTTAGTCTATCCACTTTCTTTATTAGAAATCTTATTTGTCCTTGAACATGTGCAAGATGCATAGAAATGAGTATATTATCAAATTAACATATAAAAGTCCTTGAAATTTATATTTCTGGGAATGTGGTTAAACTCACGCACTATGTTAGTGTTATCAAACAGAATAAAAGAGCTACCATGGCCAAGAAGAAAATAGAACAGCAAAAAAACTGTGTCAAAAGTTTACAAAAGCAGCAAGATGATATCAATAGAGACCTAGCTATGTTATATGAAAGATGAAGAGCAACTAGTCAAAATGGGTACAGTTGGACAAGGTTAGGATATTTAGGTACCTTTTAGTGCACATATATAAGTAATCACAGTTATTTCCTTGAATCAGTCTAGGGCTATCTTCAGAAGGTGGTACATATTAAAATAGCATTCGTTTCACACCTGAATGTAATTTCCAGGAATAACACCTAAGGCTTCAGAGGTATATTGGTGCTTAAAAGCAGATTTTCTAGCTTCCTAGCATATTAATTTTGATCAGCTTTATTGATAAAATAATGACATAGAGTATTTGAGACTCCTACCCTTGTAATTTAAAAACAAACAAGAGTAGTCCTAAAGTTATAAAATACTAGAAAGCAAGTGTCATTCTTAAAGAAACTTACTTAGACCATGACATTTCTCTTTGGGACCATGCAGAGTTTTAAGACAGTAGACCAAAGCAGACTAAAAATATGGTTGTAGTGATGAGCAGTGCCATTTGAATATTTCACAGTATTAATATGAGGAGTAATGTGAGATTTCTAAACTTCTGTGCTCAAGCTTAGTACTGTGGAAACATGGTATTACTGTTGCCAATAATTTTGATTCCATTTATGTATATGCCTGTGTGCATTTAAGATCACAATTATACTATGGTAAGTACTTCATATGTATACTCCTAATGAAAAAGTTTTAATGGTAAAAGTAAGGAACATTTCTAACTTGTGAAGAATGCAAGCCTAACCTTTTCAGCAAATTTTTAGTAAGATAAGTTAGGAAATGTGATGCCCATCTACAAGAAGGGCTGGAAGAAGGATCTGGCGAACTATAGACCTGTCAGTCTGACCTTGGTGCCGGTGAAGGTTGTGGACCAGATCATCTTGAGTGCCATCACACGGCACATACAGGACAACCAGTTGATCAGGCCCAGTCAGCATGGGCTTATGAAAGGCAGGTCCTTATTGACTAACCTGGTCTCCTCCTATGACAAGGTGACCCACTTAGTGGAGGAGGGAAAGGCTGTAGGTGTTGTCTACTTAGACTTTAGTAAAACACCATTTCCCACAGCATTCTCCTGGAGAAACTGGCTGCTCATGGCTTGGATGGGTGTACTCTTTGCTGGGTAAAAAACTGGATGTCCAGACCCAAGGAGTTGTGGTGAATGCAGTTAAATCCAGTTGGAGACCCGTCACAAGTGGTGTTCCCTGGGGCTTAGTACTGGGACCAGTTCTGTATAATATATTTATTAATGATCTGGATGAGGACACCCTCAGTAAGCTTGCAGATGACACCAAGTTGGGTGGGAGTGTTCATCTGCTTGAAGGTAGAAAGGCTGTAAAAAAGGGTCATGACAAGCCTTTTTTTTTTCCATGTACATACAAAGAAATCTCCCACTACAAAGATGGCCAAGGTTTGTACTAAGGGATAGCCTTCAAAACTTATGTTTTGGATTATTTCAATTACCATCACTTTAGAGCCTGATTACCAAAATGAGAAAATTATACATAGAGTATAAATAGAGGAACATTCAGTATTTTATTTTTTGGCATTATTAGTACATTTTAGATGGTATGCACTAGTAAAAATCAGAGCAAAGCACTGGAATTTGGCTTAAATGATATGTTTTATTTCTTTCAACAGAGATAAATTAAAACAAATCCTGTGTGAGCTGGTTTGAGTTCAGCATTTCACAATCAATGTGGTTAAGTACGCAGTTGAACTAACCTATACACTATGTGTCAAATCTTTTCTTATAAACTAATGCTTTTGAGTTTACACTACATGTCAGATCTTTTCTTATAAACTAATGCTTTTGAGTTGTGTATATAAAAAACAGTTCTTACTGCTGTATTCCAGACATCATATGTGGTAATATGTAAAATAAAAGCCCATGGAGAAAAAGCAGTTTTAGTCTTGTGACTTGTGGATTGAAGTTAAAAAGAAATCCCAAATGCTCTGTAACAAGCAATGAATTTTAACCCATAAAAAGACTAATGAAATAAAATATGCAACCTGGCTCATAGAAAGATGATTTAATGTCTCTAGCACTCTAGAAAAGTTTGGTGTTTCCTTCAGTCTCAAAGATAATTTCACCTGTTGGAAAACTTGTCTGAAATCCAGATATTTTTGAATTATCAAAACATGCCTTAGAATCAAAAGCTAGAGGGTTTACTTTTTTTTTTTTAATATGTGTAGTTGTACAGTTTTTTCTTCTATCCATTGGAATAGAAAGAACAGTTTTCATAAACCACATGACAGTATTATTGCAATGAATTATAGACATGCACTGATTGTGTTGTGGTGTTTTTTTAAAGCCATTTTGAAGATTAGCAATAAGAACAGCAAATTTTTTATAATAATGCCGTTAATAACATATTTTTTAACAAGATGTGAAATTTAAAAATAGTAATAGGAAAATAAGAAATTGAATGTGTGTGGTCAAAAAGGAAGGAGACAATATAGCACAAAGCTGCCATGGAAATTAATCTGATGGAGCTGTAAAGGGTCTTCATGCATGTTAAAGACAATATAAGATCAAGAGCAAAATACATTTTACAAGCAGTTGATGAAATTAGTTGTCTATTACTGTTGCAAACTTCAAAGAACAGGTGAATTTTCCTGTACGTTAGCTGTAAATATTTCTTTTATTCAGGAGTACAATTCACTTCTTTTTCACTAGGTATAATTAAGTTTAGGGAAAAAAAAAAAAAGTAGAATAAACTAATGAAAAGAATTTGCAGCCATCCAGAAGATAAGTAGAAGGTGAGTAACAGGATTTGTGAGCAACACACCACGATAAGCAAGTCTGATTTCCCTCTGCAACAGGGTAGTAGCTCTTGTGAATGAGAGACAGGCAGTGGGAGTTGTAAATTTTAATTTTAATAAGGCTTTTGAAAATGTCTCAAATGGCATTCTCACATCTATCTGGGGAAATATAATCCAGGTCATACACTGGTAACATTAAAGGCTTTCCCCCCTCCATATTATGTGATTAAGAACCTGGTGCAAGTTGGGAGATATTACGTCTTGGACATGATACTTCTTACTGGCAGTATGTCTCCTCTATGAAAGATGGTGAGTTCTCATATATATCCCTACCAATGTGCTGTGGATTCCTATTGTCAGGGCAGGCATAAGAAAGAGACAGAAATATACAGGATGAGAAGGCTGTAACAAGCAGTAGCTCAAAGCTGCTGAGCTCTGCCTGCTAGCCAGTTTTTTCAGCTCTCCTGATGACAATTGCAAAGGCTACTGAAAACATAGTATTTGCAAAATATAGTCATCTTTGAACAGGTACAAATATAACCCTGCACTTATTTGCTGGCCTTCTTGCAGCAACTCAAAATTTACAGATCGATATTTGTATTACTCTTGCTATAGAATTGGCGGTACTTCAAAAGTACTCAAAAACTACCACCAATTTGGTCTGGCTTTTTAGAGGTACTTTTTTTTTTCTTTTTTGGTATCTTGGTTGCCAGAATTGGATAAATAGAATAGAATAAAATTATTAAAGTTTCACAAGATTGAAAGGAGCTCCCAGTATTCTGAAAGGCAGGATTAGAAATTAGAATAGCATTTTCAAATTCAGTAAATAGTCTGAAAAATGTAAGATACAATTTAGTAAGGAAAAACACAAACTTAAATGCTTAAATATAAATAATTCAACCGCAAGGGCTATACAGAGAATGATGTGAATGTTACAAAACACTGGAAATACCATGCTGTTATGAAAAAGGAAAATTGGGAGTTTTGACATAGCCTTTCAAGCAGCTTTACTACTGTTTGTTTGCCCATTTCTGTGCCTTTCAGAACTGCTACCACCTTTTGAATTAGGCATCTCCACACCAGTTGTTTTCTTAAAAATTCTGTGGCTTGGTTTCTTTATACCTGCAAATTAAGTCTCCTGCAAAGCACGTTTTTTAAAACCTACATGATTTTACAGAACATGGTTTCCATCTCTTATTGTGGAGTATTTGAGTACTTTACTTGAATTCAGGTCATGCTGACACACACAGAAACTGTGCTGCTCAAACAAGCTTACAGAGTCCCTCTTTTCCACTCCTGCTGTTCGTCACGACTCTCTTGCTACCCCTTTTGCTGTGTTGTGCTGGCATAACTATCTGTGGGCTGGTGTGGAGCTGAATCGGGGAAGTCATCCACCTGAAAAATAACACTGTAAAAACTGATAGCCAAACAGAAGATAAAGCCCATAAACAGATGGCAAGAAGACTCTGTGGAGATCTCGGGGAACACCCAAGGCACACTGCCACTGAGGAGACTTGGACATCCCCCATAATCTCAGGGATGTCCACAAAGGGCAGGTCCACAACGTGTACTTCTCAAGGTATTCATCCTGGGAGCTGTGCTGTCAATATTTTGTACCGACAAAGGTCAGAATGGATTACAAAAAAGTGGTTGACATAAGACATAACAGTATGGATAATTTTTTGCTGCGTAGCCCATACCAAGTGGAACTGCTGAGCACTGAAAATCAAAAGAGTTGCATTTGGAATCACTGCTGACAGCTTGAGAAATAACAGGTGATGAAGAATGAATAAGGACCAACAGCTAACTGTTCATTCTCTGTTAAACAAACTGTCGAAAAAGCAAAGCTTGGCCTAAAAGTACAAGAATTAATTAGTTGGTGTCAGGAATAGAAGCAGTGATCGTTAATGTGCCACCTGGGCATATTCACATCCACTGATAGCAGTGGATATTTCTGATACCATCAGCAATAGAAAGCAGGAAAAATTCAAACCAGGAAGGTAAGAGTGACCTGGCTCAGCTTCTGAGTTTGTTTTAGAGGTAGATTAGTAGCAGAGTTCTCTCTCTGGTGAATGACTCTGATCTGTTACTCATCACCTAAACAAGCCAAAACAGAAGAAAAACAAAGCAACACACTACCTCCAAATGAAGTAGAGTGTAAGTGCCAGCTGTGCTCAGCTATTCACTCCACAGCTCTAAACCCGTCAACTCTAAACCTGCACGTTCTGACAGCTGCTATTGCTAGATATGGAGAAGAGGATCAGAGAAAAACAGATACTGAGAACCACTCCAGATAAAGCATTCTGGAGTCCTCAACTCCAAACACTTCTTTTATCTGAGAAGAACAAAAAAATCTTTGTGACAAGTTGAAAAATACTGCCATAACAATAATGAGGAAGTATTCTTTTGCTAATACAGCTTAATTCAGTGATTCACAGACTGTATCTTGTCCCACATAACTTTAGGTACTGGTATGTAAATTTTGAATGTAGTCATCTTACGGTCTTGTGTCATCACCAGGAAGTTATCTTCAGAGTAAGTAACTTTTCAGGTTTCAGCCTTCCTCAAGTCTGAGCTGCCTCTGGAAGTAGCTCTCTTCCTGGCTTGGAGTCACACAGTGGCTAGAGCAGGTGCAATCTCAGTTATAGATGCTGTTGACATTTAGAGAATACCTCTGGCACAAAAGGTTTCTTAGCTCAGCTCCAAACAACTGCAGTAGCTCTATCTCCCCTCAAGTCCCTCTCTGTCCCAGAGCTATAGCAATGAAGAGGACTGAGGGGATTGTAACTAAAATGCATAGTGATCTGAATATTCTGAGCTCTGGCATTTTTGTGCCATCAGATAAGCCTCTGGCCCGACTAAAAATGAAAATCTGGTTGGTTAGGTCTCCAGCAGAGAAACCCTTAGTCCATAAGACCAGTTTTGGGTATGATCGGAAGTGTTGTGCTTAACAGAGTATGGTTTGTTCATTGACTGGAAGAGAGAATTGTTCATAAGCAGCGAACAGACTAGCTCAAAATTTATACCAGCTAGCACACATAGGAGATGTTGACTTGACATCCTGGGGACTACCAGTAATTTTTTTACTTTTTCTTCTTTTTTTCTTTTTTTTTTTTTTTTCCAATTTGACCATCAAGCATACACACACTCTCCTCAACCGACTTTCTCAGAACTTCCTTGCTAATAGTCAGTCTTCAGTCACTGTTGTGGTAAACAACAACAATTAATATTATTCTGTGTCTGTGAAGTTATGTTTATTTTCTAGAACTCTTTCTTGTGTTGTGTATCCCTGTCCTAAAATTTATTTTGTATCACAGTCTGAACTACGTTATATTTTTTTAATAGTTAAATATTTTCCATTTTCCCAAGGAATAAAGCTGGAAATAGTGGAGCTTGATAGTCATTAATATTATACTCTGGAATCTGTTTGGTTTTTTTTCCCCTGACTTCTTTGCAGAAATAGTCTGAGTGGTGGTGTAGCGACATACAAATATCTTGACTAGCACGGGTAATTGTAATTACTTAAATATTAAATGTCCTAGCAAGAAAATAATACAAAACACTAGAATTAAGAACTCACTTTTTAAATTTTGATAAAGAAAACAATAGGAGTCAGCAAGACTCCTGGTATTACAGGACATTAAAAAGCAACCATTAAGATTTTTTGCCTTGTGCATTAGTATTTTGAATGATGCAAATGATAGTTCTGTGCTTCCCACCCAAGGTAAGGTCTTTAGGCAACAAGATTTTTCTTTGTAAGTGTTAATTATTTTTTTTTCTTTAAAGAATGTGTGTACATGATTAAACCAAGCTTGCCCTTCTACCTACTTTCTAAAGAAGAACCATCTTTCTATTGGTGTATTATAGAAAAGAAGCTCCCTCCCCTTTTTTAGAGATGGCACAACTCAGAAGAAGTTGTTTCAGAACATACTCAGTTTAATTACAGGATCAGTGAACACAGCAATGTTTTTTTGGCAACAGGTAGAAAAGCTGGCAGTTAATCAGTTTCTCTGGAGCAGTTTCTTGGCATTACATTGCTGCATTAGAAACTTGGATTTCATTTCTTATTTTGTTTTTCTGTTCCCCTGCTTCATTTCCTCTTTATCATTTTTTTTTTTCTAGTGGTACATAAAAATAACATGCTGCATTCTTTGTTATGAAGAAAGAATTAACTCAGCTGTTTTTTAATTTTTAAACAGTGGTTGGATGTGCTAAGAATTCTGTATATGCATATGTATTATCCAATAATACATAAGGTAGGTAAATGAAGATTGCGAACATCTTAGAAGAAGAGGAAACAGTTTAAAGGAATAAATGTTGAATGTTAAACTTACATAATTGCCATTGCTGAACTTAGATATTAAAATGTATTACATGCATAAGAAAAAAATAATCAGTTGGGTATACAATGTAAAACTACCAGTACATCAGGGAAGAAAAAACCCTCAGAACAGAAAGATAGAGAACACCCGCCAACAGTACTTGAGACTTAACAGTAGTGTTTAATCGCTGTTGCCTTTACTGACTTACTGCCTGCCCCATAAAGTTCATTTCTATTGATCCCTGCATGTCCTAAGTGGAATTTAATACTTGGAAGTAGATATGATATATTGAGCAGTATTTTCTCAGAGAAAATCCATTGTTCTCCTTCCCTTGTCCCTTTGAGAGACTAAGCAAAACAAACAACAGAAGTAACTGCTGACTGAAGAGAAAGATGTTGTAAACCCTATGTATTTATCTACACTTGACGGAAGAGCATAATTTTTCAAATTTTACAATTCAGATTGCTAGTTTTCTGTATTTTAATACAGTCATACATTGAGAATATGAAGAAATGATTGACAATCTGCATCGGATACATGATGGAGCTATCTGAGCAAAGTTAAGTCATAAAGAATGACATGCTTAATTCATGGAATTGATAGAACTTTTAGGAAATAGTTTGTACACCCGTCTAGGATTAAAAATTGTCTCATTTTTGCTATAGTCCTACCTTTATTTTTATCATATTTGCTTTTAGTGCTATCTGAAAATATTTTTATCAATAATTCACTTTTTATTTATGAAAAGTTTATTTTTTTTCTCAGATACATTGTTATTTTTATGTTTGTACAGCATATGGAAGCCATAAACAAACAGATTCTTCTTAAGAGCATGCCATGCCAGCACTCTGGCCTTCCAGTTTTACCTCATGTTTGTAACTCTGTGTTCTCTGCAAGCTCATTTCATCCAAAAGAAAAAAACATTGGAAATAGTTTCTTTTCTGTCTTCTTTTCCACTCACTTATGCCATTGCACAACAGTAATTGAATATGGCTGCCATTACTAATTCACATCATGGACATTATCTTGTCTGGTAAGTTTCTCATTCTACAGTTTCTAGTGTAGGATTGAAAGAGTCTAAGGATTTAATTTTGTCCTGGTGCCGAAGGAAAATATTTCAATTCCTATTTCAAGGTCTGCAAATTAGGAAGTAGGGCTACACTTTATTAGGTTAAGATGTTATGCTGTGTTTTGTGAATGCAGAGTTTTAGAGGTGGGGGTTGGTTTTTTGGTGTTTTTTTGTGTTTGGTTGTTGTTGTTTTTTTTAATATGAACTGTTAAGCAGGCTTTCTGCAAATCCATACACTTCCATAAGAATAAAACAAAATATTTTCAGAGGTAATGAGGAACAAAGTTAACAGTCAAATAGCACAGGTTCTGGAAAAGTTTAAACTTCTCCTCTAAATACTCGGCACAGCAGTAGCCTAAAATTTTAGCTTAAATTTTGCATGATATTATGAAGTATTTGTAAAACTTTGCAGTGTTTTTCATCACATCTGGAAATAGCACATTAAAGTTTTGTTCCAGAAGTGTTGCTTATGTATGTCTAGCTCTCACTTAATGGCCTGAGCTTATGTCTAATAAATAAAGTTTGAGTAAGCCTAGTCCTAGTATGAATATAAAAGCCAGTATGAAACCCTTTTTTTTTTATGACAAGGAATGACATAGATTTCTACCCATCCATGCTAGATCTTCTGCACAACTTTTGTATTCTGTACTAAGTTAGAAAAACAGTTAATAGAACTAGAGGGTGTTTTACTACAGAGACACTTTCTGTGTTTCTGAAGAAAGGTTCTTTTTATCTGATAAAGTACATAGCAAATATTAAATTCAGTGCTCAGTATCCTGTGTCTTCAAATAGTTTACTGAATCAGGTTGGCATTACTTAAAGTCATTTCCTGAACTTGGGTGCTAATTTATGCAAGTCCTTGGAAGCAAGACTCAGGTTCAGCTACTCCTTTGCTCAAGTATGTCACTAAATCATGCCTCAAAAAAGGGCTATGCTGAACATTTAAGATATATACAAATTTTAAAAACATACTAAAATATCTATATACAGTATCTAAATTTGATTTCAAATGATTTTGTATTTCTGAGAAACATAAACTAGAATGCTACTTCACTGGTTTTAGTTCTTTTTTGATAACTTATTCTTTTAAGCACTCAAATAAGCATTTTCTATTTAATACTACTTTTAGTAGTGTTCTCCAGTTTGTCAGTTTTGGAAATAATATTAAAGATGTGTCTCTTCATCGTGTTTGCTCTTTTCACCTTGTTTCTTCTTTTCCTCTCAACTGCATTCTTATACTACAGTTTATAAAACAATAAATATGAGAGTAATGCCTGGTGATTTTGACTCACTTCTGGTGATAAATAAGAGTAACCACTAGTGATTTTGACGCACTTCTGATTTCCTTTCAGGGCTTCTGCTTTTATTTTCAGGCTTAATCATTCCTATTGTAAAAATATTTGTTGTCTTCATAAAAGTTCCCATGTGATTTTTAATATGACTTGGGTGTCTCCTGTTATTCATACATCTGTAATGAGCGCCTATATGTATATATACACATGTATATATATATAAATATAATATATATACATGTATATGTATACATGTATATATATATATACGAACCTCCTTAATATTTCCAAATATTAAATATGCTTTTATTCTATCATACTGTGCCACACTTAAAGCACTATTTGAGGAATTTCCTCGATCTTTATTTAGATGTGCTAATCCTGGTAAAACATACAAAAATATTGTTGGTAGCTAAGCTGAATGGGTTCATATTTGTTCTATTTTTACTAAATTTAGTATCTTGATTTAGTTCATGAATATAAAACCTTTCCTGAAGTGCCCAGGACCTTCATGTTTCCAGCTGTAAAGTATTTAGTAGAGTCCAGTCTTAGTAATTTTCTGTACAGTGAATCTAGAGTGAATATTCTGTTTTCACTTTCAAATATTAAGAAATAGTTTCTTTTTATGGTCTTCATTTTATTTATTTCTTAACAGAACACTTATTTAATCACATGGCATTTACTATAACTTCTCAGTAGAGTCTATGATTCTTTAGCAGGGGTTATAAATCATTTGCAGAGTAGAGGCTTGCTGTTAGTCTGGTTATCTCACAATTCTCTGATATTAAGTGTAAGAAAAAAGCATTTTATGAGCTGGAGTTGTGGGCGTTTATAGCTTATTTTTGAGCCATGAAGTGTAGAAAGCAAATTAATTTATTTCCAATTTGTCACATATTTTTCAGTCTGACTTATCTTTTTCATATTTTGTTTTCTATTAACTGAGTTTTATTACTGCCATTTACAGTATCAGCCCATGTAAGAGTGGGAAATAGAGGACAGAAAGGAAAAGTAAGAATAAAAAACTTATAGTCTTAATAATTCTTAATCAGCTACTGCTTTTGATTCTTTAAACATGGTGGTAACTAATGTGGAAAGCTCTGGAAGCCTTAGTAAGCTAGCTTGATCATCTGAAGAATGCCAGTACTTATTAGGGAAAGTTCATGATTCATACTCAAGCATTAAGCCAAGAGAATCTTGTGACCTAAGCAGCCTGGCTCTCCAGTGGTAAAAATGGGATTTTCTTATCTTCATAAAAAATAATAATTGAGACAGAGAGCAGGGATGGAGGCCTGCCTTTGATTTAAGAGCTAGCAATACTTACTGTGTAGGTAAATTGCTGTTTTGGCAAATTGTTGGTGTCATGATAGAAATGTAAACTGCAGTATATGAAGTATTCCACAAAAATGAATGAGAAACAGCAAAGATGAGAATTGTAACATGAAACATTAGGTCTTTTATCTTCAATGCCTGAGTTATCCTTAAGAAATTTTTAGTAGTTTGTCTGATATTGGAGAAATTGCTCTTCCCTGGGTATTAATCACTTAAAACCACACACATGAACATGTCCCACATTTTGGTAGGTAGTCAGTGCTAGAAGACTGGGTGCAAGCTTTGGAGTGATGACATGAAATCTAATAATTTCTCATAGTAAATACTGATTTGACAAAGTCAGCTTCAATACTTCACTTTCTCCATTTCTACAACTGGGGTGATAATTCAGCTTTTGATGTATTTGTTTAGGATCTTGAAAAAAGATTTTTTGAAATATGAACAATAAAGCACACAGTGTGTAAGGGAGCACAGCAAACCAACTCTGTGACTGAGAGTGACAGAAACTTATCCTTTTCAGAGCTCATTGACATAATTTTGGTTATATTTAGATATACACTTAAATGTTTTGCCACCTCTATCCTTTCTTCATCCTTATTTTAGTGCTCTAACTTATTATATTTCATAATAAATAAGAGACAGTGAAAATAAGATACAAAAGCTCTAACCGTCATTGCTTTTTAATTGGAATCTGCATTCACAAGCATAGGAAACGTAAAACAGTACTTGTTCAGTGTAACTCCAATCATCTTATATTGCTTTAATTTCCTTAAAAGAATGGATGAATGTCAGCAGGCATAAATGTAACCATTGTATAATACTGATGATCCTGTTGGTTTCTTTACAAACCATGCAGTAAATTCCTTAGCATTGGCAATGTAGAAATCTCTGGCATGCACTGAGAGAAGTTTCAGTGGCAGCTTTTGTGGGAAGTGCATAGGTAGGGTAACAGCAAATTCCTTTCTGTGCAATCTTCTGTACTGGCTTTTGTATTGTACAAATCAGTTATAAAGGGGATGATGCTATAAGGGACATACGCAGGCATGCTACTCATTTTAATAACATGTAATCAGTGCTTTAGTTTGAGTTCTGTGGAGGAAATAGTACATTTCAAGCTTCTTGCAAGGATCTATTTGTAGGGAAAAATTTACCGTCATTACACTCCTGTGCTTAGTTGCAACATCTCAAATTCATGTTTATTCATAACTTCCTTTGCAATCCTGTTGAGTTGCAGTTGAAATAAAACAAATTATACAATGAAAAAGTATAAACCATGGCAGTACGTAAAGCAAATTCCATCAGTGTTGCCAGAATCTTTGCTCAAATAATGGAGTGGTATAAAATCTTTTGTAACACATTTTGCTGCATTTAAATTTTAAATTGCACTTGTAATGTTTGGAGAAGAAGTAGACAAATTGCATCAAGGAAGTAAATTTCTATATAACAATACCTTAATCAATACAGTTTCTATACAACAATATTTCAGAAATTGAAGTCTAAATCTTTTAAGATTTTTCTTAAATTTTAGTAGTGCACCAACCCTTGGCAAGAAGTAGAAGTAGACTGTTAGAGACATCCCAGATACTCCTTTTGTCCCTTGTAGTGAAAAAAGGATGGAAAATTTGCTCTGTCAGGACAGCAGTGGTTTTCTGTGATATAAATCTGAAATTACAGGATTGCTATTGTACATGGAAACACTGTATAGCAGCCAGCAGTGCTGTTCTTATTTTTACCAATATCGCCATCTTTATTAGCAGTCAGGAATTTTCATTTCTTCTCATTATAATCACAAAAGCTATAAACAGCATTGTTGTATTTTCAAGGGGAAGACTTTTAAAAGCAAGAAGGACAATTAGATCCCAAACTTCATGGAAATTGTGATGACTGACCTGCCTAGCTCCATTTCTATCTGGGAAGTAACTTTGGTTAACAAAGCAAAATTTTATCAAATAAAATTTGCTAAATTTTATTTTCTACATTTGACAAATGGGAAAAAAAAAAGATATATTACAAACATAAAAGTCCTATTATTCTGCAACCTCTTTCACCTGCCAGGACAAGAAAACCTCTGTTGTGGTAAAAATGAGGACACAAAGCTGTAACATAGTTTTAGGTAAATGCTATTAGGAAACTATCAACAATTAAAATTTTAACTTTAAAGTGATAGTTCCAGTTGTTAAACTTGTCCTTCTTTCTATGCAGTGATTATTTAATGTATAAATTGAAAGTTGGTAGGTCTTTAGATTGTATTTTTTAATGTTTTAAAAATATTCTCCACCTCAGCTTGTAATTCTGACTTTCACTGATTCTCATTCTGAATTAACATTTACAGTTTCCAATCTATAATTGTGCCTAAGTTGTTAGCTTTCAGTCCATATTTTATTATTTGCTGCTGTGATATTATATAGGAAAATACATTTAAAATGTTATACTAAAAAGACTCCTTTCTTTGAAATTTCACTTCTAATTACTTTGACTTTGTTCTTGCATGTAACTTGCTGTTGAGTGTGGCAAAGATGCGGTTTTCTCACATACCGAAATGAGAGCTGATGTTCAAACGCGTTTGAGAACCTGAAGAGTTCAGCTACGTGCAAGCAGGTGCTGGGTAACTCCCTTGCCCAGCCCCAGCAGGGTTTGTTGGTTCTGACTTGCAGAACCAGTCTTGGGATTCATTTCAGGAGGGAAGCAAAAGGACTGCAGAAGTGGTACAAACCATGCAACGTTTGCAAGTGGGGACCCATGTGTCCCAGTTAGTAATCTTTTTCTCTTTTTGCCATACATGGTAAAAGATTTAACACCATATCCCAGCATCTATTCAGTTACATACCCTTTGAGAGAGTCCGTTCTTTCAGGGCTTTTTTGGAAAAGTCTAAGACTTTTATTGGTTGGACTAGATGATCTTAAAAGGTCCCTTCTAACCTAGGTGATTCTGTGATTCTGTGAAGACATGCTAGCACATGTGGTGAGAGAATTGTGGTGAGAGAAACATAAAGAAAATGCATCTCTGCCAGTCCCTAACACTCTCTTACTGGGTTTTTTTGAGAAAATTAGTATTTTAGCTACTGATCAGAAATAGCTGTTGAAGTAAAAAAGCGCAAGAAAACTTCACTTGTTGAACAGGAAGAATGTATAAATGTAATATACTTTATAGTGACAGTTGTAAGAAAACAAAAGGCATAACAATTTTGATGCAAATATTCTTGTGTTTGTAACATGTATTTATATTTGGTCCATCTCTGATTTCTTCATACTAGAAATAATGCCATTGCACTAAATGTGAGCAAAGTAGAGGGCTTCTTTTAGGAAAAATGACATTTTCTTAGTACTATACATTATATCTTTGCTATTATTAGCTAAAGGTACTTCATTTATTAGCATTTATTCCAGTAATCAGTGTAAGAGATGAATTTTCCCCAGAGAAAAGTGGGCCCTGTAACATTTGTCAAGTTTAAATAGTCTTTCAAAATTCTATACAGCTTGTATTCAAGAAAGATTTGATACAAGTTTTCTTCTTGCATCAAAGTTATACACAGTGTGAGTATCTAAAACTCATATACATAATCCTGACATTTGTATGGACATAAATTATCTCAGTTTTCAACACAGCTTTGAATAACAGACTAGAATATTTTACCCATAAGAAAAGCAGTAAGCAAAACAAGGATTATGAAAAAAATTTAGATCTTTTAATTCCCATAAATGTTGTAAAACATCAGCAAAATATATTTCTATTTATTTTCTGCTGAGTATAAAGAATAAAAAAATGCTCAGATCTACATTGGCATTGTATCCAGGCAGTCTGGTTCCTGTATGGGGTCCTGTCAATTTAAGTCATGTTCACTGCAGATTACAGATCTACTTGCAGAAGCACAGTTTGCACAGGGAAGAATAATACATTTATATACTGTATACGAAAACAACTTGTACAATGTTACACAAAATTAGGATTTAGATTTTGGAGACCAAGCCAAAGCCACCTTTATACTTATGGCAAGATTTTGACTCTGTGTAGTAAATATCACACACATATATGGAAATCAATGAACTATTTTAAATATTAGATGTAAAGAACAGTTATAAAATTATTCACAAAATTCTATCACCTGAAACCAAAAAAAACAGTTTACTTGGCTTTATTTAAAGTAAACATGATTTAATTTTTTGCTGTGACGTGGATTGTCTATGTGCAAAATTTCTTCTGATAAAAGGCTGACTGAAAGACAAACTCTGGAAGACAGACAAAAAAGAGCTCTACAAAAATGCAATAAAAGCCAAGTTTATAACTTTTTTATATAGCTTCAAAGAGAAATTAAGTTTATCAATGATTAAGTTCCTCAAGCAAGGAAAATTAGTTTTCTTTCCAAAAAGGAAGTAAAATTAAGGCATAATATAACCAAATTTTGGAATATTTACATGCACACAAATACATAAATGTAATATCTCTCTTTTTTTTTTTTGGCATTCAGGTTCAATACTCAAGATTTAATATCTGAAGATGCAAGGCTTAACATACGTTACTGTAATATACTCATGTGTGTTTTCAGTTATCTACATAAAATCATAGAATGGTTAAAGTCGGAAGGGACCTTAAAGACTCATGGGCAGGGACACCTCCCACTAGACCAGGTTGCTCAAAGCCCCATACAGCCTGGCCCTGAACCCCTTGCATCCCTTCCAGGAATGGGGCATCCACAGCTTCTCTGGGCAACCTGTGCTAGCACCTCACCACCCTCACAGTAAAGAATTTCTCCCTAATATCTGATTTAAATCTCCCCTGTGTCATTTTAAAACCATTACCCTCATCCTATCACTCCGCTCCCTCATCAAGAGTCCCTCCCCATCTCTCCTCTAGCCCTCTTTAGGTACCGGAAGGGGCTCTAAGGTCTCTCCGAAGCTTCCTCTTCTCCAGGCTGAACAACCCTAACTCTCTCATCCTGTTCTCATAGAAGGGGTGCCCTCAGATCATCTTTGTGGCCCTTCTCTGGACTTGCTCTAACAGGTCCTTCTCCTGTTGGGGGCCCCAGAGCTGGATGCAGTACTCCAGGTGGGGTCTCACCAGAGTGGCCACCTCCCTCAACCTGCTGGCCACACTTCTTTTGATGCAGCCCAGAATGCAGTTTGCTTTCTGGGCTGTGAGTGCATGTTTCCAGCTCATGTTGACCTCCTCATCACCAGCACCCCCAAGTCCTTCTCGTCAGGGCTGCTCTCAATCCATTCTCTGCCCAACCTGTATTTGTGCTTGGGATTGCCCCAACCCATGTACAGGATCTGGCACTTGGCCTTGTTGAACCTTGTGAGGTTTGCACGGGCCCATTGCTCAAGCCTGTCCAGGTCCTCTGGATGGCATCCCTTCCCTTGCGACATACTGTCAGCACAAACCATATTTTCAAATAATACTTTTTTATTTCTGATTTTGCATGTCTCAATTTTTGAAATGTGTTTTCAAATCTGTTGAACACTGACAGCTCCCGCTGATGTGAGCTGCAACTAGAAACTGCCCCAGAAGCAGGTTCTTTTTACACTCCAGAGAAAAAGAGAATAAATACTTCAGGGTGAGTGGGCAGGAGAGAAGTTAACTGAAAGGTGCTTTTGGCCAAATTTTTCTTTTACAAACATAGTCTTTTAAAAAATATTTTGTAGGTCGAATATAAGATCTATTGATACAAAACCCTAAAAATTATATATTGGAATTGTCATCTTAAGTCACTTTATTCCCTGCCCTTTTATGAGTAATGCCACTATGCATAACTCAAAATTATAAAGGATTTCTTCATAATAGGAAATGGCCTGGACAACTCAGTTTTACAAATACCTGGAATATACAATGCTGTATTTTGCTGTCTTTTTAACTTACAGTGTTTATTTTGATGACATTTAAAAATTTAATGTAAGTAACTGAAACTCAGTCTTTATCAGCATTTTAGGAATGTGGCATATGGACTCTGTAAATTCCACCAGTGCCCTTAAATTCCACAAACAGAGTGGGGTTCCAGAGTGCTCTGCAGATAGCTAGCTGCCAGCCTGTAGCAGAGAATAACACTTTGCTAAATTTTTCTAAATGTATCTTGGGCGTTTCTGTCAACATAGAAGTAGTTTATTTGAAAAATCTCATTGTAATATGTCTTAATTAGGAGATACCTTTTATTTCCAACTATAAGCCTTTTTTAAGCTACTGAACTAATCCAGGCTTACATAGCTCTGACATAAGGCTGAAATGAACTTTTCAGCTTGGAGCAAATTTCATTGCTAACTAAATCAAACCTTCCCACAAACAGAACAGATACCAGAAATACTAATAACACATCCATAAGTATTTCACTCAAAGCTCACATAGATATAACAATGATGCTTAAAATCATATGGTTATTTAAGAAACTATTATTTTCAGGGTATAAGTATTTTTTGCAGTGAAATAAATTTAAATCTCTCCAGGAAATTTTTTATAATGCTGATTATCTTTAAAAAGTGAGACAGATTTCTGCAGTATTTATGTACTCGTATACATGATTAATGGTGTCAGTGCTGTATGTTTTATTAGCATCTCTTTCCTGTGGTATTTATGACATTAGAGGATTAGTAGAAATGGCTGCAGTCAGATCTAGCATAGAGAGGCACTCTGCAGGTTCCTCCTACATGCTTTGACTAGTCTATTACATTTTAGGACAAATTCTTCTGATGCAGCAAATGAACCTATTTCAGATGATGAATTAAACATATGACTTACACTTAATTTGTTTTTCTTTCTCCTCCTAAACCAACAGGAGTATTCCAGATAAATGAGTACAAAGAAATTGCCAGTAGTAACATCTAGAAGGTCATCATCCTCATTTATTCAATGTGTTAATCCAGCTATCAGTCTATGTTCCAGAGAGAACCTGCTCTGGGACAGGCACCAGCCATTTTTATCAAACAGCATTTCTAGTCTCCAATGTTTAATCACTGTGCGTTTAAGAAGAGAGGGAGCCTTGCTTGTTCAGCACAGTTGTACTATTTGGGATTTTTGTTTTATGAATATAGCAAAAACTTTGCATTTTGGTAAATAATTTGGCACGAAAAGTTTAGCAAAGATATTTCCTTCATTTCCGTACTAGTTTCTCACACTTCAGAGTTACTAATACTCCAGATTCTGCATGAATCTTGGCCAAAATCTCTCAAGTTTCACATTATTTCCTGTCATTAGTACTAACTTTTTGCTCTGTTGAAATGAAACCATACATTGGCTCAGGCCTACTAAATGTCTTAAAGGGAGTTTGGTCTGTGTTTCCAGTTGATTTAAAAGCACAATCTATTTAAATCAAGACTCTTTTCCATAGATTTCCATAGAAATACTTTTTAAGTATTTCACACCAATCTGTTTGACACATCATTTACATAAGTGATTTTTAGGGTAAAATACAGAAATAGGGACTCAAGAACGAAATGTTCTGTCAAAAGAACAGTTTGCTGTGTTCCATTATAAACAAAATGGTGTGCTACAAATGCAGTTGCTTGAAGATATGCTAAACTCATGGTTGTGCAAATCAGTTTCAGATTGCAAAATGGATCTATACCAGTACAGATGTCAGATGATAGAGACACCTATTTCTGCATTCTTTGATTTTTCAGTAAGGCTTCTCTATATAAGGAAATTCAATAATTTCATTATAACCTTATACTACAAAGGTTTTTACAACATAATATTTAATGTACAGTTTTTTACTCTAGAAGGTTTTATCAATATGATGATATTATTATATCATATTATAATAAATATTACTGCCAGTAATTTTCTTTAAGTAGACAATTACATAGTAAAACTGTCTTTTGTCATTAGGCTTTACCTTTGGTCATGTTAGTTCTTTGGGAGTCAAACATCTAGTTACTTTATTTTTTATGTCTTACTAGACTTGTCTAGTACAATTTAGAATGTGTTTATAGGCTGAAAAGATTTATAGATGATAAATGCAACATCTTTTTCTATATTCATGCTTAATTTTGTTTTGTCATTAGAGTATCTGTAGGTTGCATTAATAGATTTTGGCAGTTTATAAGGTGGTGTCACAGATAGAACAGGAAGCCATAATGAGACATTAGTAGAATACTTTTTTCAATATTTCTTCTAATCTTGTAAGTAAGAAAAATAACATGCTGGCTTTTACTTTCTTAATCCTCTAAGGAACATAGTGGCTTTAAGGAGAATTATCTCCTCTTACTTTGGATGTCTGAAGCTTGGCCACCATGACGAACATGATCAATGAGGAGTAGTACCCTGTTATCAGGGAAGAGAAATGGCTGCTGCAAAAGAGTTACTGATCTGCTCATATGATAAGTGTCTAAGACAGGTGGGACTCAAAGAAGAATCTGTTGAGTTTTGAAAGACTATTCTACAAAACCAGACTGTCATCTTTAGGGGGATTATGTTTTTAAGTCACACTACAGCCATGAAAAGGTGGATTGTATAGAAAGGGGGGTTTCTTTTGCATCTGCTTAACCAAACTGTTTGTGTGTATATATATCTATATATAGTTTTTTTATATATGCATAGATAATAGGTTTTTGCTCCTTAAATGACCATTTATTGCAGTGAGGCAGAACCAGGTACAATACATTACCTGTATTCTGAAATGTTTGTTTGTTATTTTAATCACTTTTTCTAATTTAGACTTCGGCTAAGAACAATCAGTATGGCTGGATATTTCAGCTACAGGAGTATAGACAAGGTACTTGCCGTATTATCAAAAATTGTTTAATAAGGATTTGTTAAATTTTTAAAATTTCTTTCTGCAATAAGGATTAAATTAGTCATGCTCTGTAGAAATTCTTTCTAATACTCTACTTAGTTTATACTTCTCTGTAGAGAACTTCCCATTCAGCTCTACAGTACTTTTTTTCCATAGAGGACTATACTATTTCAATTCCATTCATCTTTACGTTTCATTTGCTGCTTTACTAGGATTAACAAAGCATTCCAAGTATTTTAACAGGAAAGTAATACATTCACAAAAATTCTCATTAAAATCTTTATCTCCCAGTTACAAAAGACTGCACTTTTTAATGATTAAAACCAGCATACTGAAGCAGCACATACTTTGAGAATGATTCTCATAGTACTTTTGTTGCATTGATTTGGGAAGATCCCTTTCTTAACTACCACATTCTTGTGTCTTGGAGCTTTGTTACTACAGTAATAAATACCGAATTCTAATTCCAGGATATAATGTGTGTCTATCAATGCTTGACTAACTAACACAGATCTCTTTTATTATTAAAACAATCCCAATATGAAAAAATTCAGTTTTAGATCTAGAGGATCAAATTATATTTGCGTTTGCATAAAGTGAATAAGGCTACAGGAACAACTAAATAGCACCTTTCCAACAAAGATTTATTGCTTTGCAAGATATATGTCTCTCAATTTCATGAAAATTTGGGAGGAGTCTTAATTCATACTTTCTCTTTTTTTAATTCAGAAGGGACCTTTATGTAATTACTATCAGTACTGGAATATATTATGTAAAGAGCAGACTAGGTGCATTATCTGTTTAAGCAGAGATAAATGTAAATCTCATGTGCAGACATAATTCTGTGTGTCTGTTCCCTTTACTATTTCTGGAAAAGGTCCTAACAGACTTAGATTTATCTATATCAGATATTTCAGAACTGGCTTGTTGTTACATTTCTTTGGAAGAGAGATTTGCCTCTAAATTGTGCTAAGGTGTTTCTAGGGTCCAAGACAATCAGAACCAAGACTTCGGTTGATATGAACTGGCATAATAATACTTGACCTAATCTTGATTTATACTAGCTATATTTTTATACACTAGCTTATTTTATCTCTAGACTTAGTAAATCAGGGTAACAGAACAAGTAACAAGTTCCCCATTAAGGTCTCATTTCATTACTCTAAAATGGAACAAGACATTTAAGATCGTTCAGGTCAAATTTTGTGTCTAAATCAGCCTTCCTTCTTGAAAGATGATACTTGTTTTGGGAGACCTATCCTAACTTAATATAGCCTGATGACAAAAAATAAAATTGAAATCTCCCTTAGGCAGGATAATGAGTCTAAAGTGCTATATCAGTGGTCTTTTATGATATATGAACTTTATTCTACCCTAAACATTAAATCCATCAGACCCAATATAAGGCAAATGTTATCAGACAATATTCTCTTCCATTTTAACTCAGATTTATTAGCTCCTTATGCCATTTTGGTTTCTGCACTAACTAAGAAAAAATATTCTTAGACCTCAGAAGAGAAATTCTATGTATGTGCTTGCAATATGTGATCTATATATCTCAAATAATTTTACCTGCAGTAAAGTTGTTGGTGTGAAATGGAAAGACAATTTATTCTTTTAAGAATTGTGTTGCTCCTATATGCAGCAAGTCATCTGAAGTGGTGTATTTCTTCTTTGCTTCTGCATTCTTACAGGTTATTATTTCTGTTACAGGCCTACATAAGTCCCTTTGAACCAGAGCTAAAAAGTTGCAGAATGATGATCTGTTACCATCCTGCTTTCTTTGTGCCACAGTCAAGGTACAGAAGTTTCATAACATGAGTTATCTGCTCATTATCACGATATAGATTATCACAAAACAGATTACCTGCTGATTATCAGAATTTAGTGGTCTGCTGCCATGAAACGTTAGATACTTTGGAGGAATCTCAGTGCACTGCAAGAAGCTAGTGACCTCACAAAAGACTTAAATTGAAATTTACATGTTAGGCCATCTTACTAGGTTTCCCACATTCTGAATCTTTTAGAGCTACTCAGTGTCAGTTGCTTAATAGTGGAACTATCTCCTGATTCCAGAGACATCTAATGTATGAAGGCCATATCCCGTACCTGAATTTATGTCTACTTCTCAATGTCTGTTCTGTTGCTTAAGTTTTAATATTCTAGATTTGAAAAGCAGAAGAAACCAGAATAAGCAATTAAATTAATAACTTAATAAATGACTAATTGAAAATTATTACTGTATTAAATTATTGAACTTATTAACTTAATTAATTGAAAATATCTAGCATGCCAATAGCAATACTTCTGTGCTATTAGCCTGAGAGTAGTTCAATTTGAAAAATAATATCCCCTAGTTGACTAATATTAATTAGTTTTGTGAATAAATACGCTACCAAGAAAATTGTTTATGTTTTCAAGGGAGCCAAGCATCTGCACACAAGCAATGTCTGTCTTGCAGGCAGAATGTTACTCAGCGTCTGAGAATAGAGATAAAAAAAAGGCCTTTGCTCTTTCTCCTTTAAAACAGACAGGAGTGTGTTTACTTTCACCAAATATCCATATATGTGTCACACACTCTCTCATGAGCATTCAGTTGCTGGAAGAGTAAAACTTTTTTATTCCTTTCAATAAACATCCTGCACATGCATCTCCTGTGTGTGTGCAGCAAATAAAGGAGGAAGGAAATCCTGAAAGACTATGTATTCAGTTGTGAGCTCCCAGTGGGAAACCAAGGCAAAGGACACAATTCTCATACAAATGGGCAAAGGTATCTACATTCCACAGTGCCAAGCAACCATCAAATCTAGAAGAAATTCCTAGTCCTCATCCTTGCCCTTCTTCAGGCATCTGGGAATCATTGAAGTCTTGCAAATAACTAAAATATTAGCCCTCTGGTTACTTATCACATCTTGCTTAAGTATACATTTCATCTACCCGTCCTAATTTTCTTGTTGCTTTTACCCCATATTGTGAGACAGGATATTAAAATAAGTTCTTCATATTTCTTTGACAGAGTGTAACAACATTTTCCAGGCAAAATGTGTCACCATTTTCTCCACAGTGTATTATTGTTTATAGAGCCATAAAAATTGGCATACCACAAATGTCAATGGTGCTTAAAAGTCTGTCTCAGTGGGGAAAAGGACTGTTAAAAAAGGGATACTTTTCTAGGAAAAAAAAATCTAAAATAGTTGTTCAATAAAATAAATGATACAAAAATGTCACTAGCATGTAGGATAAAAGTCTCTTCCTGCAGCCTAGGAAGACCTTTTTGCTTATGTTCTTATCATCTGTGATTAATATACCCACCTCCAATTTTTGTCCGTAAACCCTGATAATCACTATGCATTATCTCTTTGTTTCTCCTTGTTTATGTATTGCTGCAAACCATTATGAAAAGGTAACTAAAAGTGACATTTAGGATAAATACAGAAGGATTTTTAATAATTACTTTGGCAGATCTTAGTTCAAATACAGATTTGGTGACAGTATCAAGAGCCAAACACTATCAATTTGTTCTAAGGCATGTAGGCCTACATCACAAAAATCATCAGGCAGGAATTTAAAGAGTGCTAAATAGAGGTGTACAGCAGAACCCATCATAGCACCTATTTTGTACCATACCTAACACAGTATTTAATACCTACGCAGTATTTTCAATAATTTCAATAAAAGGCAAAAACATAGAAACAAGATCCCAACATTGACAGTTAATGTCAAAAAGATACAGAGCAGAAAATGCTTATTTTTAATCTAATGAAGCCACTAAGACAAATTCTGCCTATTGTGCCATGACTTTAGTGAGGTTGCTTAGGTTTATCAGTGTAGACGTTAGACTTAAGTTTATCAGTGTAAAATTTAGACTCATCTACTTGTTCCTGAAAACACAGAACCACAATGCAGGGGTGTAAGGTGTACAAAGGAGGCAGATAAAGGAATTTACCACAGAGAAAGAAAAGTTGTAGCAGTGAAAGCTCCAGTTCCTAAGAATAGGAAACCTTTTTTTCAGCAGAGCAGTTTGGGCATTGACCAATGACTTTTCATTTTTCAGCTGCACTTCAAAACTTTCCAGCACGTTTCTATCTTGTTCAAATAAACTAATAAACTGATACAAGTCTTGATACTGCTTATCAACTTGTCACGCATGGCAGTGTTTGTTAACTTGCAACAAGAAAATGTTTATCTTTTTGCTACACTCAAAGCAAGCAGCAGAACTGAAAGTTCCCCTAAGAAGCAGCTGGCAAGTGGCCTGTAGTGTAAAGAGAGTTTGGTTTGCTCTGTTTTATTTTTCATTCCCATGCCTTTTCTCAGCACAACATTTTCTATATTCTGAATGCTAAAGATCGGTAATAATTATCTACAGCCTGAAGTATAAAAAATGTTCCAAAATAGGATACGGCACCTTACAATTTTTATTCTTTCCAATCTTTTAATACCTGTGTGTTAAATATATAGATCAGGACTTGGAGATGTAGAATCACAGAACAGAAACAAAGTCCTTATCTCCCAAATATGTTTAAAACTGTCATATGTTACTGCTGTCACACTGCTATTTTCTGGTGCATTAGCATAAAATACTGAAGTGTTTTGTAGGTAGAATGGGAAAATACATTTTTCTGTTCTCTGTGATAAAAACAAAAGGTAAGAATATGTCCTTGGTATGTATAGTATATATAATGTTAATACCATCCAATATTATGCCTTATTAGAGGTGTTAACTGTTTTGTGCAATACTATAAACTTGCTATTACAGGTATTGTCATACACTCTGCAGAATTTAGTGTTCAAGTATACTGCTCTGCTCATATTAATTCCTAGTGAAATCAGTTAAACCCATAGCTAATCGGTCTGTCTGTTAGGCAGGATCAGGGATGTAGGCTGTTCTATCAATCTCGTTATTAACAATGACAAAGGAAATTTTCTTAGGGAGTTAGGCGAGATGAAACTCACAATGCAGCCGTTTACCATTTCTTGCCATCTCACGGGTGACAGCTGAGAAAAAGTCGACAAACCCAGAGGCGTAAAACGCCAATAAGGGAGGGCAGTGATCCATCCGCCTGCTGACCAGCCCCAGCCACTGCCTGCAGCACAAGGGACAGAGCCACCGCACCGCCCCGCACCGCCCCACACCGCACCGCGGGCAGGACTGGGCTCGTCTCACCGGCTCCTGCCAGAGGGCACTTTGCCCCCAGCTCCAGCTTGGCACTGCCGTGTCCCTCTGGCACAGGCACCAGTCTGGCGTTGACCCCCTGCAAAGGCACAATTTTATTATACAATCCGCCACTCTTGGATGCACGTCTCTTGCAGGACACGACGCAAGGAGTGTCCCGCTTGATGAGAAAATCAACAGGCTTGAATTGACTAATTGGCAGAATTTTTCCACTCACACACACCATACTGGCACTTTATCAGGAAATTGCAGCTGTGGCTCAGTCTTTACTTTCTGGCAGGCGTGGTGTTGAGGAGGAGTTACCTCTGGTTTGGTTTTCTTTTTTTTTTTTTTTTGACTTCTTGGAACTTTCTGTTTATTAACTGGATAATCTGTAAAGGAGGAGATAGGTGTAGAGCTGGTACAGAAAGATACTATGTTTAAAGCCAGAGCTGACTTGCCCTGGCCCACTATTCCAGATGAAAATGCATTCGGAAATGAACTGGTAGCTGTACTGTTCCCTCTGTGAACAGTACATGAACATGTACATGAACAAGTTCATGCCATACCTTACCTTGCTTAGGTTCTAGTGAAGGCATTTTGCACCTTCCTGTGACCAGCTAGAGGGCAAGGCAGGGCCCAGATCTTGAATTTGGAACCTCTTGAATTTGCAGCACTCATCTCCTGACACTCAGACTGGAAGCTAAACTCCACAATTCTCAGTTCAGATATGTTCTGAAAAGGGGCATATTTTCTTTTTTGGCTTTAGATATAACCAGAGTTTTAAAATAATATTATTGTGAAACTCTGGTACAAATCAGAAGAAATTTATAGGATAAGATGATTTTATATAAATTAACAAATTCTTGAATTACACTATTTGAATATGAGTCCAGATGATATCACAGAATCTATGTTTAATTCAGACTGCAATCTGAAGATGTTCTGGACACACTCGGTTCTGCTTACTGCCAACTTCAGTCATGGGATAATTTTGCTATGGATTAATTCAGAACTCCAAAAAAGACTAGCACAGACTCCCTGGTTTTATATATGAATATCTTAGTGCTTCCTCTAATACAAAATTAAACTGCTGCAATCTAGTTAGATATTTATGCTGTTCTCACCATTCAGATTGCTAAAAGCCTCAGACAGCAGTCATAGCAAGGCTCTAGATTTCCTTTTAAGGGAATATACAAAATATAATTTGTCATTGGAAAGGTAAAGTAATGTTTTAAGTGGCTTTTTCTTAAAAAAAACCACACCAAACAACCCAGAAGTCAACAAAAAAATCATTTTGGTTAAGAATTCCAGTCACTCGGTAAATTATCAGGTAATATCACCTGTCAAGTGTAAGTACTGGATAAGTTAATCATCTCCAAATATTTCAGCTTCTATCTTAATTGCTTAAGTATAAAATAGGTCATATTATCTTGATGAATGCATGATTATGAAATGTGATTTCCTTTAATGATCATTATTAACTTACAATGATTCCTTGTATTTCTACATTGTATACACACTGGCAAATCTTCTTCCAGCTGTAATTGAGATTGTCAGCACTGTACTTCATAACTTACATTTGGATTTGTTTATAGTACAACCATAAAGATCCACTTCAGTCAGAATCTTGGCACTGGTGCTTTAAATTGGGAATAAAAAAGTTTATACACGTTTAAAATTTAAGGAAAATGAAAACAAAACCATTTAGACATATTTAATCAGCCATCAATGGCTAAAAATCAACAAAGTCTGAAGCAGTTTAGTATAATTGAGAAATGTGGTAATGACCATTTATAAATGGAGTGTATGTATTTCTGCTCCCGTAACTAACAATTTAAGGAACAGATACATTGCAGGCTCATCAGGAATACTGGTCTGCTTCCTTTGCCCTTACTTCTGGCCACAGCTGGTACCCTCTTCAGAAACTAGTCTGGTCTTTATTCTGTAGACTTCCTTACAGCATCTGAGTAGTGATTTATCTCTTGCAGTTGACTTACTACTCTGTTTGCTACAGCTCTTCCCTTTCTCACATCTTTCTCTAACACCGTGTGAAGCTACATGGCTTATCTGAGCTTTCCTGAAAAGCTTCGTTGTGACACAGGTACAGAACTGCTTCCTGCATTCAAACCCTGGTTGGGGTATTTATGTCAGCACGTGCCCTGCAGGTACAGGGACCTGCACTGGTACACCCTCAGTACTGACTCAAGCACCTTAATTCAGTAAGAAACTAGATCTAACATATTGGAAGTCCAATAAATATTATGGAAATGGATGAGCCAAGTTTTGCATTCTGAATAACATTTTAAATAGTCTACATGCATTTGAGGTAATGTTCAAACCTTGAGGTAATAGTGGGCTTATTCAATACACAAATGAGATTGGTTTATATTAATGTATTTATCAACTGCATATCTTTTCTGCTATTTTTGTTTATCTATTACAAGACTGTTGGTAATCACAAAAACTTTATACATAATAATAACAACCTAAAATGCTGTAAATGCTCTTTTATTTTGTAAAAGAATGAAAGTATTCTCATATTACTCATTTCTTGGCACATAACAAACATTTAATATCTTTTCCACTGTGGAAATTCTATTCGAAAAATATTACCTAGTCGCTACCTAGTTTTAGAAGAACACTGTGAATTTGTTGGTTCGTGTTAATGACTCTTGGTCCTAAAATTAAAAGAAATCAAAATCCCTAAGAAGAGCCTAATAGAAATCTTTGCTTTGTTCATACATAAAAAACAACCAGACAGCAAAATTATCGTTTATGAAATATTTAATATTAAAACCTTCTTGCAGCCTATTCACAGGCAAAGTGCTTTTAACTTCAGTGGATGGTTTACAGATGAGTTTTGTAGTCCTTCCTCTGAGGCTGTATCAGATCCAGAGGTTTTTGTGACATACTGTTTCAAACCAAAATAATTTAAATACTTAAAATAAACAATTTGAAGCAAGTATTTGAATTCTGAGTTTTAAGTACACATCTCAAAATGTGTGCTTGGTTCCCATTTTCGACTGCCTATTATTCAGTGATAAAGATGTGTAAAAAAATGACATGTACATGTCATGTGGTTCCTGTTAGATATCAAAGGGACTGGAATATACTGATTTTGGTTCCCTTCCTTGAAGTATAATCTCAGGATTGCTAAATCTACTAATAGCAGTGTCATATGATAAATACATTTTTACTTATTTACAGAGCACGTGCAGAGGGCATCAGACTTTTGCTACAGCCTTTATGTATGTAAGTAGATATGTATGTGAGAATCAGCCTTTGCAATTTACAAGTTATACATGCAAGAAATCCTATGAAAAATCGCTTACGTTAGGCCAAAAAAAAGAATTTTTATACCCTTGAAAGATTACACATAAAATAAGATTGTAACATAGCACAAATACTAAAGCAGATCAGTTTTAATGCTCAAATCTATCACAGTATTCTTTATGTAGTATTGTGACTACCATAGCCCCCAAAATATTTTTTAAAAGTAATTAAAATTCCAGTCTGTTCATATTAGCAGTATATTCTATATAAAGGTGATACAATTTATAGCTCTGGGAGTACTCCCTTCACTGATCTATAATATCACAGAACTCCATAAAATATGTGCACATAGAATCATAGAATCGTCTAGGTTGGCAGGGACCTTAAAGATCATCTTGTCCAACCATCAACCTAACTCTGACAAAAAAATAAATAAGAAATAGGAAATAAAAATTACTAAACCATATTCTGAGGACCTTTATGTCAGAAGGTGCTAGGAATCATCTTGTGATCAGTAGGCCAAATGGAAACACTGAAGTATTGACACAAAAATTAGAATTAATATAATGATTAGTTTTTCTACTGCTTTCTGTCTATACATACATTTGAAATGCTGTTCAATGTTGAAATGCATATTCCAGTGTGTTTTGACCTGTAAATATAATACTGTGCAACACAACTGATTCTGTCCTTCTAGGAAGTAATTTTCTTGTTATTGTGACATTTATCTGGGCATCAAAAGTTGTGAGTTCCAGTCAGAACAGCATGCTTGCTTTGTGACCTATAGGACATGACTTAACCTGTAAGATTTTCCTGCCTGAAAAATGAGAAACACCCCTTTAGCAGAATGATAAAAAGCACTTCCTTGGGGATTAAACTTTAGTATGAAAGGGGCAAGGGGGGGAAGAATCTACCCAGCTGGTTTCTTTCCTATGACACCAAATATCTTGAAGACCATTTAAGGATATTAGACACTGTCAGAGGGATCATATGATGCCATGTATCTATTATTTCTTTTAATCCAGTCAGTGAAGTCAAGAGTACATTTAACACAAACCAGTTATAGTACTGTCCTACCCACAGCTGCTGAAATAAATGTTACTAGTACTGTACGCGTCAAATTGAAGATATATTGTACTGCAATACCCAGATAAAACCAAACCATGTTTATATTTATATGTTCCTGCCTTTTCCTTCAGGAGCTGTGGAAAACTGTAGACTTCAGGGGACCCTGCCACCTAGCAGGAATAAACCGTGCCTGAAAGACTTAAGTGTGGGCACTCCAGTCCCGGAGATCTCTCCCACTCCAGAGGGGCAGAGAGAGGAGACAGAGAGCACGACTGCTTTCCCAATGGAGTACGCCATCCCACCTTCCTCAAAAGCCCCAGCAAGAGGTATGTCCACACAAAGGTCTTTCAAGTTAAATAAGCAGAGAGTAGCTGAAAACCCACAATGTCTTTTCCAGGTTTAATCTTAAGTTTATTTTGGGACTGCATGAAAATTTGATTTCAATATTTTTGTGCACTTAATTTAAATAAAAGTGCTGGGCAGACCTATTAATTTGATAAATGGCCTGATGTATGTTCTTAAAAGCAGTTATTATTCTAAGTGAGGTCTGCTATAGCAGTCATTCAAATTAGCTTGCAAAACCTGTGTCATGTTTTCGGAGACATAAACACTAAATTCTCATGTTATAAAAAAGTTAATCATACCAAAGAGTGAAGTTCTCACTCTTAAGCCAAAATATATTCCTCTTCATAATACCATGCAGTTATCAGCATGTCCCTTGGATTTATGACTTATGACATTTGTTTACCAACAGGTGGTTGCGTATCTTGCCATTTATATTTTAAGCAACAGTAAACACAACTAAAAATAATATAACATAAACAAAATAAAACTCAGTGGTTTCTTTAAAGTGTTTTTAGAGAAAAATTATACTTATAAGCTAGGTCTTCGAGTAGTTCACACCAGGCCCAGCAACACAGAAGAATACTGCAAGAGCAATAAGGATTTTTAGGGGCATTATGATAGTGTAATGGAAACACATCTGCCCCCAAAAGTCCCTCATTTTCCCTGCGGTAAGGAGCCATGCAGGAAGTGGTGAATGCTGTGGAACATCAAGAATGAAACTATAAAGAAAATTTTTTTAAGTTAGAACAATTTTCCAACAATACTTTGCGATTTCATAATTTCCTGTTAGTACACTGCATAGGAAAATGGTAGTTTTTCAAATGGCCTCTAACTCATTTACTTTGGATGTACAAAATGGTTCTGTCCATTAACCAAAGTGAATTCTGAAGCAGCTATCTTATACATACATTAGTATTGTGAAGCTAAAAACATTATGCATAAAGCACAGACAATCCAGGACAATTTTTGTCCTTTCCACTCCCAAAAAGCAAAAAATGAAACAGAATAATGATTGTTAACAGTTGACCTGCACCTCTCATTTTTAAGGATTTATTTCAGTGACAGACTGAATGTTAGTTTATAGAGGAAAATGATACATAATAAGATCATATAACATCTTTCATTTTAAAGAATTTCAAAACATTTTGCAACCAACCATGTGGGCATTTTTCCATTCATACAGAAAGACCAGTCAGAAGAAAAATGCAAAGAGTAATCCCAGTTTAGTAAAGACTGAATACTCTGGATTTATAAATCTCCTTAGTGGAACAGGTACCACATTTGAACTTTTAATTATGCATATTCAATCGACATGGCTACCGAAAAGTTACTCTTTTAAAACAATTCACACTAAATAGCACCTAACAGGCATATTCTTCAACAGATTCTTGTATCATAACATATCAAATATATTTGAAAAAAAAAAAGCAATGCTCAGTTCCTCATATATTATTTAATATGGTGTTCTGTGTAATACATTTGCTCTGTGTTTTTTCATGCTATAATACAAAAAATGAACCCATTTCTTTCCTCACGTTCCAGAAATTTTACTGTGATCTCACTTGTATTTTTTGTTGATGTAGGTCCAGTGATTTCAGTGGAGATATTGCTGACTTACACCAGCTTCCAGGCACCTACTGACAGAGGTGTGTGCTGTTTGTGTGATTTGGAATAGGCCTTTTATTACAAAAGAAAGCTTTTCTACAAACAGCAGCAGCATCAAAGCAAAAATCTAGATTATGCTGACCTTAATCGACATTTTAACAATAGCAATATATAACATAGAAATACTACTTCCGTAAAATTACTGCATTCAGTTATTTTTACTTATTCGTGTAGGCCAGTTCTGAAACATCCTGAAATTATTTTTCTCACCCTTTCCTGAAACCATTTATATGCCTTGTTGCAGATGACAGAATGCATTTTGTCTTTCTTTTTTGTTTTAATTCTTATCCTGACCTACAAAATAAAAGAAAAGCTATTATTTTGAAAAACTGATGTCTAGCTACTACTTTATATCAGTTCAGATAGAAAGGCCAAGAGTTCAGTAAAAGGATTTGGACTGACTGAAGCAGAGATATTAAAAATACCAAAAATGCATCAATATTACATTACACTGGTGAATTGTAGCCTTCCCCATTAACAGCTAAATTAAAATATTACAGCTGTATTAACGGAAAATGTCGAAATAGTTTTATTTGAAGTTGTTCATGTGTATCAATGACGTAAGCTTTCAGTATATTAGGAATTCAGATAGGACTGATGCATCATTTTTAAGACTACTTTTTTGCTCAGGAAGGAGCAGGTATGCTCCAAACAGGAAAAGAAAAAAATGTATTTTAAAACTCTGGAGCCTGTCTGTAGAGAATTATGATTCCACTGTGAAAAAGAAAATGTTGATAATTGAAGAGCCTTATATCCAACAGGGAGTCAGAATTCAGGGGTAACCTTCTGAAACCAAACGCTAACACATATTCATATTTGGCTACCTCACAAAGCAAGTTACCTCAGTAATAGATGTGGTTTTATTTCTATTCCTATTATCTTTATTTATTCTGTACATGTTGTAGAAATGTCCTGAAAAAAACACACAAGCTGAATAACACCTGTCCCTCCATGTCACTTACATAAACATTCTCCTTGCACTGAAACCTTGTAAACTGAAATTATTTGGGCATTTTGAGAACAGGCAAAATGCCCTGTTTCTTTTTTCCATGTTTGTACCTTTACCAAATTCCCTACACATTTGCATTGCTTGACTGAGAAAAGTGTATGACATTGCAACAAGAGATCAGCGTAATTATTAACTGATGTGAACTGTGAACAGGGCAAATGATGCCTTTAAATTCGTTAATCTCAACAGAAGCTTCATAGTCTCAAGCCACGTGGTCTGAAGTGGATTTGGTGGGTCATGTAATACAATCACTTTTCTAATGCTTCTTCCACCACGGGTGCAGCTTCCAGGTGATAGCAATGTTTTTCCATTAATATATTAAAGCCATCAAAAAAACCTTACCATTTTTTTTCTTCATAACCTGCTAAGTATGATTTTTTAAGTCAAATTAAAGAAGGATTTTTGAATGATACCTCTGAAAAATATGTTTGGAGTATACTGGTGTATGTTCACATAGATTTTCTTTGTGGCATGAGGCCCAGGTTTCACACAGGCAAGCAGTGCTGATGTGTAACGTTAGAACAGAGTGAAGAACAAGGCACAATTTAAAAATCATACTTTGGGTGTCTGTTCTTGCCCTGGAAAAACTCTGGATAGCTTTATAGGAAGGAAACAACTGATTTTGTAGCCTTCACTAAGGCAAAATTTTTAGTTGTTCCAGGTCATGAGTTTCCAAACTCAGGGTCACTACCTCCCTCTCTTTTTTTCTATGACTAGATCAGAGGGGAGTCACAAAACTTTTCTGTTGCAACATGAGGTCAGGGGATATCAAAGGTTGAGGCCCTGCTTCAGAAAATGCAGGCCACAGACCAATCCCCAAACCATGCCACGGGATTCTGGTAGAGATCCTGATCTTTTCACTGCTTTCAATAAAATTTCAAAAGTAAACAGATTAGGCCACTTGATAATCCCCTGCTGATTCAGTGGTTTTAACCTGTTTTTTTTTAAAGGTTTGCTTTAAAATGCAGAAAAGTAATTTAAAAATGTAGTTTAAAATTTGTTTTAAATAGAAACATAGCTGGTAGGGCTTTACATTTTATGAATTATAAATGCAATAAATAATTGGACTTGATCTTTCTAAACATTATTTCTTCAATATTTCATGACAATTTTTATCTCAAGGAAAATTAATTTGGATTCCAAATATACCATCTACTTTTTATCTTCTGTAAATTTCTTTTCTCGTTTCAAATAGCAAAATAGACTGATCCCAGGTATTTCATTATTAATGCTTTGGATACGCAATGCACTTCAGGAGCATCAGCTCTGAGGCCACCACCCCATGCTGCATGCAAACCTTGTGGGAAAACCAGTGTGAGGGAAAGACATCAAATTTTTATAACAGATGTTTAGGGAATCTATCACGGTTTTGTCTAATCACCATTGGTTTGGCTAACATATAAAGTGAACATACATTTGAAGTTTAATATATATGCATTATATCTGCACTAGTAGAAAATTGTCTGCTTTACTGCACACTAGAGAGAAACAGGAGCTCTTTCTGTAAGGTTACTAATGGGAAAAAAACTGAATAAAAATTTTGTATCAGGAAGGCCTACAGAAGTGGAACTGTGTTCTTTAACACTGCTCATTAATCATTTAAATAGTTTATTAATTCTATAGCTAGGTTATTGCACAAGAAGGAATGCATATGAATTTTATCCATCTTCAATAGAGAATCAAATAGATCCTATTTGAAATAAATATCTAAAAATAGCTGATTAACATAGTATACTATGTAAAGCACATCTTACTGAAAGTAGCTATACAAAAATACATTTTAATTTAAGAACTTTAAAGTAACACTCAGTGAGAAGTAACTGCTGTGCATCAGCAGAGCAGAGCTGATCTTTGCTGCTGTTTGGATGTGTAAATTTGTTTCTTTTTTCCCTTAAAGCAAGATCCTCACATTGATCCAATCTCTAATCTTTGATTCTCTGCTCTTATCTTCTCAGAATACTAGTGAAGAAACCGTTAAACCAATACAAATCTGACAATTTATAATACTGGACAGGTCTAAAATGTATTCACAAGCTAAGTACTATAATTCAAACATAAGAAATTTCTACAGTTAAATTTGTAGCTTAATTGGTTCATGAATATTTAACCTTCCTAAATACTGCCTTTGAACAGCATTATTTCTTGCAAAATAGTAGCTAAAAGGCATATTAGCAGCACAGTTCTGACCTAAGATCTTCCAGATCTTATTTCAGTCTTAAACAAGTGAGGAATTTGTTGCACTTAGGTTTGGATACATGCTATTTCATGTGTGTAATGGTTATATTGCTATAAAATGTAAAATACTGGAATTCCATAGAAAAAGATTGGTAATTCAGCATGATATCCATTTGCATGAATATAGAGATCCTGCATATAGTCAGGTGATTGTATCACGTACCAGCAACTTTGTTTTAGCAGTGTAGCACTGTGTTACTTCAGCTGAATTTTCAGGCCTTTTTGAAATATTCAAATTGATTCAGGCAGAGTAGGTCAGCACTTAAAATTAATCTGACTGCTGATGATAATGTGACCACAATGTGAATGTCTGGATGTTTATGTGTAATTTAAGCAGGTGATTAGCTGGCATAAAACGTCAAAACTATGACAGATGCATTTACACCAACTGAGAAGATGCTCCTGTGTGTAATTTTTGTGCGTACAATGCCTACGTGAGCCCTTGTATAAATAATAATATTATGAGTGTAATGTGTTTCATTCAGTCTTAAATATATGTACAGTATATTCAGAACCACAAGAAAGTTCAGCTTATCTATCAGCAAATTTTCAACACTTACTCAAATTCCATTAATAAAGAACAACTACATAGTTTTAAAGTAAAAATTATGCTTAGATTCTTCCGGGTATTGATACCAAAATGTAAATAGTAAAAGGAACTTAAACAGCTTTATCAAGCTCAGGTTTACAGTGCCTTACTCATAAAAATATGTTCTGCAACTTTTATCAGTACAAAAATTATTAATCTTTAAATTGATTCATAGATACAGACTGTACCCAAGTAGACACACAAGCACACAGACATGAAAAAACAGCTAAAGAGATAAATTAGCACTGACCACTGTGAAAAAAAAGAAAAAAAGAAAAAAAAAAGAAAACAACCAAAAACTGAGGCAGGGATTGACAATACAAATGTTACTGGTGTAACTGGTGTCACAGTTTAAGCTGCCTCTCTTCTCTAGGGATTTCCTTCCTTTTCTCTAATTCACCTATATTGAATGACTGCTCTTTGAAATGTAACTTTTTCTTTGGTTTTCCCTGGCTTTTTAAGAGAAAAGTACCATCAACAGTTAGAAAACTTTTTTTATATGCTTAACTCTCAGAATGATAGTATTTTCTATCCGATTTTTATCACTAAAGACAACGTGAAAGTTAGAGTATTATAGTTTATTTAAAGTGTATAGTAGCCTTTTCCTAAGTGCAGTAGTAGTTTACTACTAAGTTTAATATCCACTGTCAGAGCCATAATGCACTGGTTTCTTTTGCAGAGCAAAGTGACCACCAAAAGCGGGACTTTGTGGGCCAGTTGGATAAAACATAAGCTCATCTCGCCCCCAAAACCCCGACTCTGGAACCACAACCTTCTGAGATTCAATTTGTAAGTAAAGTATCTTTGTAAAATATGCCCAATCAACTGAGAGAATCGTTGCTTATAAAGTCAGTAATTTTCAGATTAATAAAAGGGAATATTTTAGCTAAGTCACAATACACACTCATTTGCTTTCTGGACAGCAGGAATTGCTAACGGATACGATTTGTTTTTATTCACCTTTTATGATTTGTTTATTAAGTAGCACCTTCCATAAGTGTCTATAAAGTGACACGGAACTCCCCCAGAATAACAGTTACTTATTAGACCCAGCACTCAAAATGTCTATTAAGAGTTCTTCTCAAAACGAGCAAAGACTTACTTGCCGATCTATTCCACTATATTTCAAACTAAAGTTGACACGTTATAGAGAGACGTCTGTCATTATTCTAAACTTGTTATTTGTACAATACACTAGAAAATATTTTCACTTTACTTGAAACAGTTAGGTCTTTCTCCACTAATAGTGGTAGTTTCAAGTATGCAGCTGTGCGTCTAAATCTTACTACCCTCAGCATGATGTTTCTTAAGAACTTCTTTCAAAGATGAGAGGAAAAGTAGAGATTTGTAGACAAAAGGAACATATTTTCTAAATCCTCAGTTTATAATTCCAACAGAACTTCTAAATAAAATCCAAGTTTAAAAGCATTAGAGTTTACACTTGGATGACTGAAGTAGGTAAATGCTGTCAGTTATTTTAAAATAAACTAATTACTATGCTTGAAAAACCCACTATTACATTTATTCTGCTTTTGATAATCACCATCCAGACACACGCAGTGCTGTCCTCGCTGAACTGCAGGGCAATCAGCATCTTGAGAGAAAGACGCATAGAAGTTGATGGAAATTCTGGCTAAGTAGAAACGTTAAAATAAAATATATGGCCTGTAGGAAGAGGAATTACCTGGCTGAACTACGGTTATGACGATTTGGAAGGTTTTTCTTACGGTTATCTCATACGAGCTCGTCAAACGATGCCCATCGACACCCAGAAGAGTGTCGACCCCCAGAAGCCGCGTTCAGGCCCCGGGACGGTGCCGCCGGCCGCACCCCCGGGAGCGGCGGACACCTGTAGCTCCCGAGGGTGCCGGGCACGGCGGCCGCCGACCCGCCCGGCCTCCCGGCGCGGCGGCGGAGCCAGGCGGGCCCCGGCCTCCCGCCCGCCGGCGCCCCCTCCGCGGCCTGCGGCAGGTGGGCAGGGGGCCGCCGGCACGTGCCGGGGCGGGGGGCAGGGGGGGAGGCGCGGTTCGCGGAGCGCCTTTCCGCGGCCGCGCCGGTCCGGCCGCCCCCCCGCTCCCCCTCGGCCAGGTGGCCCGCCTGGCGCGGAGCCGCCCCCATCCCCGCGGCAGGGCGCGGCCCCGGCTGCCCGCGGCGGCGGAGCGGGGCGCGGGGCGGCGGCCCCACCTGCGGGCCTCGGAGGCGGCGGGGACGTGCGCGGGGCCACGCTTCTCCCCGCGGGAGGGCGGGGGGCGCGGAAGGAGAGCGCAACTTACCGCTTGTGGGTGCCCCCGCAAGCCGTGAATAACCGAGCGGCCGGAGCGAGCGGGGATCCCGAGGAGAGGGTGCCGCTCGGCTGGCAGGTTCCCCTTCTTGAGAGCAGACAGCCCTTCGGTCCTCGCTCCGAGCCGGCTCCTTCCGTTGGCAAAATCCTGACTCATTACATAAAAAGATCACCCTGCCAGGCGCCCAGAAACATTTCTTCATCACGGTCACGCCACAAGCTAAACAAGAGGCCACATCAAGGGGAGGGGGAGAGGGGGAAGCGGAGGGGAAAAAAAAAAAAATCCAGAAGGTTTCTTTTTTCCTTAAGATCCTCTTCCTTTAAAAAAAAAAAGGGAGGAAAAAAAAGTGCAGGGAAGGAAAAAGAGCAGCCACCAGGAAATAAGTGGAGAAGATTCACTCATTGTTGCCACAAAGACACCTCTCCCCTTCCCACTCCCTCTCCATGCTCATTCCTCCAACAGTGCTACAAAGACGTGCAGTCTGCGCCGGGAGTTGCTAAGCCCAAACCGTGAGCTCCTCAACTCCGCGGGGGCCGTGCCAGGAGACCCGGGGCTCTCAGTCCTCCGACAGTAGGTGTGGTGAGTCCAAGACTGTCCGAAAATTATTTTTTTTCCTAGAAACTACCTCCAAATATAGTAACAGGGAAGGGGCATTCCTAGAAATTCGGGAGACGTCAGAAAAGGAAGATTTGTGAAATTCAGCTTCACTTCCTGCAGAGGGCTCCTAGCACAGGAAAAAAAAAAAATCAAGTGAGCAATAAAGTGCTTTTCATGCTTCTCTGATCAGATAATGGTTAAAAAAAGAAGAATGGTAAAACACTTAACTCGCATTTCTCCGATATGATCTAGGAGTTTCATATGGGAAGAAAGCTAATCAGTAACCCCCTTTCCTCCTTTTCTACTAATGTTTATAGATGTCTATCTCCTTTATTTACTTTCCTTCATGTCCTCATATCAGACCTATGCACATAGTAAATAAAAGGAATACACATACGAGTAAAAAATGGGCCAAATGATAACCCTACCATGTATCACAGTAACACTAATTAATATCCATGTGTTATTTTAAACAGGCTTTGCGGGTTGCATCTTTCATGCTACACTGATGTGAATAATTCATGTTATCACTGTAGATGTGTGCAGTGTTGTTACTTGTGTGAATGAGAATTTGTAGGTTGGCTTTTATTTAAGGGCCGCAATACTGAGAACTGCTGAGCACTGTCAGTCTCCATTGCCTTAATGGTATCTTAGGCTGTTAATTAATTCTGCTCAGCAATTCACAGGATCAGGCCCTGACTGACAAATGTAAATTGGGACTTACAGTAGACCTGCACACTGCCACTATTATTCCTCCCGTGTCTCCTAAATATGTATATTTGCTTTGTGCTTGTGGCCTACACCTAACCCTTCTTTAGACATATCTTTTAAAAATCACACTATTTGATACATTTCATAGGAAGCAGGAATGAATGTTTGCAAATCAGTAACAGATAAAGATTTTTTTAATGCTATTCATTATATAAAGATGTCAATGCATTTGTAATAAAGCATTATTTGTCCAGGAATAGCAAATGTTACTATAAAAAACACAATAGCCAGCTTTTGGGGAAAGATAATAGATTTCAGTGTGTGCAACTCTTGCAGGTTAATTGAATTTCTGTAATGAAATTCTTCTCAGCCACATGAAAACCTTGGGTTTGTTCTTTGAATTTCATTATGACTTGCAGAGTCTTCTCTGCCCCTGAATCAAATGCAATAAAAACACTGGAGTCTGGCTTTACTTCAGTGTTTTATAAACACTCACATTTAATTAAAACTTAGTTACAGACACCTTGTCTGTCTGCAGTTTTGAAGGGGAAGTAGCAGAGTTCACCTGACAATCCTAAATGTGCTTTAACTCCCGAGTCTGTTTTAACTGTTCTTGAAGTGTTCAATCAACAATTCCTTCGAAACACAGACCCAGGTTTCAGAGGGTGCACCCTCAGTGCTTTGTTAGCCTGGTTAGAGCGGATTTGGTTTAAGTAATCTCTTGGAATACAAACCAGCTCTAGTTAATTGCAAGAAGGCCTTTTTAAGCTGGCTGGCTTATTTGTGACACACTGCTCTACTCTGCCTGTCACTCTCATTTCCTGAGTGAAAAAGTGAATGGCAGCTTCAAGTTCAGGATCTTTTGATCATTAAAAGAAATGGATGTGCTGTCCTCTGTTGGTCATACTGGTTGTCACATGTAAAATTCAATTAACTCAGAAAGGCAGCAAGAGGCTCTGCTAAAACAACAAAGATGATGAAACTAAATTAGATTTGCTTCACCTTCCGCCTTCACAAACACACAGTGTGAGGGATTCCTAAATAACTTCTGAAAAATGATACAATGATGGATACTAGAAGCTGGATTAAGGAGAGGACTTATTTCACGTGACTCCATACTACAGGTTCTGCCCTGGGATTCAGCCCCATCAGACTCCGGCTGCCGTTTTAAGCGCTTGCCATGGGCCACTCGCCCTGCCGTGCCTGGCACGCTGGGTGACAGCGGGACCCGCAGCCTCCCTCCAGCTCCCCCCGCGGGGCCAGGGGTGCAGAGGGGCTGCAGCGCTGCCAAGCACATGGTGAGAGAGGAAGTTTCCAGCTTAAATTTCATGTCACACGGTCCGGCCTGGGGACAGGGCCATGTGTGCCAGTACAGATAGTTTGTGCTCACGAGTAATGACTCATGCGGTGTGACGTGATGGCAGCTTCTCGGAGCACTATAGCTATGGCAGCTTGTGCTTTGCTGGGCACACGGAATGCGGATTCCCAAGGTACGGCTCACAGCGCCCTGCTGGGAGTTGTGCTGGGGAGAAACGCTCTTCCCTGCTGGGTCTTGGGAAGCAGCAGCAGCGTGGCTGACTTTGGGGCTGTATTTCAAGAAGAGCTCGTAGCAACTGGAGAGGATCCGGGGGATCGTAGCAAGGACGAGTAGAGGTGTGAATAGAGGTGTAGAAAACCTGACCTAAAAGGAGAGATTTTAAAATTTGGGGATTTTGTTACCTAAAAAGGAGAGAGCTGAAGGCAAATATAGTAACACTTTCAAAAAGGTTTGACATCATCTTTGTCATGGCAGTAAACCTGTGTGGTATGTTAGTTATTTCTACATCCTAACTGCTGCTGGAGTTACCAGTTTCTGGTCTGCACTAGCTTCTCTTACACTGTGATTTCATAGTTTTGTAATTACAAAATTAATTTCAAGTAAATAATCAGAAGACATGTCTTAAAATCACAGAATCTTAGTGGTTGGAAGGGACCTTTGAGATCATCGAGTCCAACCACATTAAAAAAAAAAACAAAACCACAAAAATAAACAACAAAAAAACCCCACACAAAAACAAACAAAAAAAAAGCTACCCACCAACTAAACCCCACACCCACAACCCCACGCACAACACCCCACCAGTTACTTAGCAAAATTAATTTAGCAGTGCTATTTAGCAAAATGTAAGTTCTGTCTGTAAACTATGGAAAACCAGGCTCTGTTACCTAATTTCCATGTGTGCAGACTCACAGGCCTCAAACCATTGCTCTGTGGGTGGGACGCAGCCATAGCTCTCGTACGTACCTGCCTTACTCCTGTATTTCTAAAAAAACAAGCAAAAATTTATAAAACCATTACTCATCACAGGCAGAGTGGCTCCTCTCCAGGATTATCCCTGAGGTTGTAGTAACAGAAAGCAGTATTTATCAGATTCATGTTTTATCCTTGAGTTTGGGTTTTATGTTTAGTTTTGAAACCCCTCTTATGAAAGCAGCTTCAAGGACATGGCTGTTCTTCACTGTCCTTCATATCCAGGAGTAAAAATATCTAAGAAAACAGAAACCTATTTACAACATTTTGCGTTGTAGTTTTGCATGTGCTCTGTGCTGAAACTGTCACTGCTCAAAATCAATAATTTATGTTTTTCTTCTCTCTAGGGAGATTGGGCAGTGTCGTCACGGATTTCATTCTGGAAATTTCAAGTTCAGAAATGAGCTGGAAGGTATACACTATGGTTTCCTCTCCCGTGATGCTTCATCAAAGTTATGTCAAATTTGCTAAAGAGCAGTTCTGGAAACTTGTTAATATTGACAGTAAACTGAGAGCAAAAGAATTTAATTACACGTAATTAACACAGTCAGATAATCTTCATAACAGTAAATCTGTGAAAAAGCCTTATATAGAATAAATGGTTACAGCCCTTCTTTGATTCAAAATACAACTTGAATGATGACTTTGACCTACCAACAGAATTTACGTTTTTTATTGTAAAAGGTTTTACAGAACATAGTGTACATAGTTCATGAGCGTTATTTTTGTTCATGCAGCAATTGTACAAATTTGATTCTGGACAAGAGCGGTGCGGTTTGGACAAGAGTGGTGCGGTTTGTCAGGAAGAAACCAGAACTGCCAGCGTGGCCCAACCAGAGGGCAGTGGAGCTGCAGCTGGTGAGCAGGCACCAAACGTAAATCCATGGGGATTTCCCCCAGTCTGTAGTGCTGTTACTATTTAGATCGTTAGGATGCTTAAAACGCACTCTCAGCCCCTAACTGGGTGTGCTGGTTTGGCGGCTGGTCCCCTCACTGTCCCTGAGCTGTGTCCTGGACGCTGCTGGACCAGCTGTGTCTGAAGCACAGGGTGTTTGCTCATACTGGGAGATGGGGCAGCGTTGCCCATCGCCCCCCAGCAGAACCTGCCCCACCTCTCCACCCTTGTTCCAACAGGACAGGGAGTTCTTCTGCTTAAAAAAATAGAAGGATTATTTGCAATCTGGTTACTGTTTGCTTTACATTTTCTAAGCAGTCAGGGATGCAGATGAAGAAACTTCACACCTTTTACCAACCAGAAGACAGAACTAAATTAGTAAATTACTCAATGAATTGGGGGAAGACGGGGGACCCCAACGAAAAGAACCAGGAATTCCGGGATGGTCTTGATAGATGCAGCCTGTGGAGAACATTTATTCAAATAAGAGCTTGTTACACTTGTTCCTCACAGGAGCAGAGCCACCACTTGTGTCATGGTGGGCACCAGCATGTGCTGTGTAGGGCCCACGTGTGACACAGCTGTCCCTTGGCGCTGTCAGACAGCTTTTCCTTGCTCATTTGAAACCACCTTCTTCTCTTGCTTCTTTCAGGTGAAGCTCCAGGCTCTCTTGGGTCCGGGGTTAGACCCCGGGACGGCGCTCTGAAGGAAAACGTGGCCCGTGTGAGGAGGGTGGTTTGAGGGAGGTGCCACGCAGGTGTAGGGGGGGGGGGTTGACCGGGGCCTTTCCTCAGGCCAGCGGACGCCGGTGCAGCGGCAGCGACACCTCGCGGAGCGTGATTTGCGCTGGGTGCGCTGCAAGGAGCTCTACCGGGCTGGCTTGGTC